>CM061160.1:25547663-25965163 GCA_030710495.1 Labroides dimidiatus | reverse complement strand
ACAAACAGGTTGACGCAGTTGAGCGCTGTGCTGGCCTTCAGGTAGCCGAACGGTTGGCCCAGGTCGCTGTACTTGGCACTGTTAGACACAAACACCTGGAAGACACGGAGAGCAGCAGAGCTTCAGCTTCAGCTTCAGCTTCAGCTGTTTGTTTGTTTGTGGTGCGCAGATCTCTGCTGAGAGCTTCTCCTCTGGAAGCAGAGTGCACTTTCAGCGCTCCCTCTGGGACACGTTTCCACCTCCACCTCTCTGTCAGACTTTAATTTGGCTAAATGGGACACAGCCTGTGGTGGCTGAGTGTTTCTCACTGCAGCATGAAGACCGTGTTTCTATTTCAGATTAAAACCACCAGGACTGAAGGGCGAACAGAAACACGTCCCAGAGACCAAAACAAAAACACAAACTATTCACCAGGGCTGGAACTAACCGTTATCTTCATCATCGGATCAATGTATCGATTATTATTCTTGGTCCATAAAACATCAGAAAATGATGAAAAATGTTTCTCTGAGTCCAGAATGACATCATCACATGTCGTTTTCAAACCAGAGACGCTCAGGAGCGTCAGAGAGAAGCAAAGAAACCAGAAAATATTCACATTCATGAAGCTGAACTCAGAGGATTTGGACGTTTTTTTTTCTTAAATAATAACTTACGCTGATGAATCGATTATCAAAATTAGTTGACGATCAATTTAGTAATCAGTTAATAATTGATTAATTGTTGCAGCTCAGAAAGCTCAGTCTGGGGGTTAACTCTGCTGCTTTTCTACGTGGAAGCTATAATTTCTGTTTGTTTCAGTGCACTGAAACGCCACACAGAAAAAAAACAAACATAACAGGTCTACGTCTTTCTACGTCTTCAGCCAATGAGGCGTCATTTGAATGTGGCTCATACTGAGACTAATAAAATCATTTTCTCTCAGACTCAGACGTAAACACCTGCTTAGATTCAGTTTTTGCAGCTTATCCAAAAACGTAAACCAACTCTGAAGTCCAGGAAGGACTTCTCCATCATCCTTTTTTTTGATTCTTTAAACCCCGCAGGAAACCTGGCAGATCATCTAACGCTGCTTTTAGAACACTGTTATCTCTGGTGTACCTGCCAGCAGGTGTGCGGGGACTTCCTCTCCAGGATGTACTGAGTGAGAGGCGACGGCTCCAGCTCGTACTTATCGAAGGGAACCTTGTCAATCACCATCGGCTCAGCGTCCAGACAGGAGAAGCGAACGTGGGGGTGGGCGGAGCGAGGGGGCTGAACGAGACACAGAAGGAAGATTTAATCACTGCTGGAGTCAAAGGAGCAGCACAACAGTAAGAATCACCACCGCGCCATAATAAAACCACTGAAGATACGAGTGCACCATGCTGGTTTTAGGCTCTGAAGAGGACTCTGTGAGCTCACCAGTGTGGGGGAGTTCTGGTCCGGCCAGAAGGCCTCAGGGATGGGCCAGTGCCCGATGGGGACCCCCGTCTTAGGATTGGGTCGTACGTAGATCAGCTTGTGACAGCAGTGCCACGGCTGCGGACCGGCCTTCAGCGCCTCAGGCGGAGCGTCTGCAGACAAACACAACAACAGGAGTTCTAACTGTGGCGACATGTGGGCGGTTTAAATACGAAGGTGGGGGCTTAGACAGCCACATCCACCAGCTGCTTCTGAACGAGGAAGAGGATTTAAAAAAGGGCGAGTGGGAGAGAGCAACGAGGAGGAGACAGGGGCATTTCTTTAACACAAACACAGCTCATCTCACCTTCAAGAGGAGGGGGGTCGGGACCTGTCTTCTCAAAGTTTATCACCACACCGCTCTGGATTTTCTGGACCAGGGACTCCAGACACTGATTCAACATACGCTGGGAGAAGACGCTGTAGGAGCGACCTGAGAACACAGAAACAAAGACAAACAGGAGCTGATTAAAGACCTGAGAAAATACGCTGAAGAAGAAGCTGTTTGTGAATCTGTCTGAGTTTGATGTCAACTTCTTTAGGCTGCTGTTACATGTTTGAACCACTAGAGGGCGGTGCAACAAACTAATATAAGAGTTAAAAGAGATCAAACTCTTCATTTGATCAAATTTCTCATGTTTTGAAGACTTGAGGTCAAAATGATGAAACTTTTCTCTGAGCTTCTGAAACATTTTGAGGAAATAAATGTCTAAACCTGGAGTTTCTTCTTCTCCGTCTCTCAGGTGGTGTTCAGTGTGTTCATCAGTCCTGGAAAGTGTTTGCCTGCTGCTGTTTGAATGAGGTTAAGGCTGAATTACTCCATAAATGAGCCATAAAAACTAAACAGTGAGTTTAAAGTGAGTTTAAAGGCTCCACGCAGCCGTGTGAGCCGCAGAGACGGATGATTGTTCTCTTCAGGTTCGTCACAACGAGTAAACACTTCCACATTATCTGCAGCCAAAGTAAACGTGACCCAAAGTTAATGCAAACGGTAAATTAGAGAAGCTGTGTCTTAAATATGGATCCAAAGCAGAGAGGAGATTAAAGAAGAAGAGAACAGCGATTCTTCTCCTCAGACCATCCAGACTCACCGTGAATCTGACCTTTCCCACAAGTAAACAAACACACTCCCTCTCTCTCCACCTCTGTGTGGTCGACAAACATCATCTGAATGTGTGATCCTAATTTAAGCCTTTTGTAATCAGCCTCTCATATCTGCAGACCCAGTAAACTGGGAATGATGCAAATCAGGCCGCACAGCAAACTGCAGTCACATCGTTGCTCCAGCACGCCTAAATCTATCACAGAAAATGAGTATTTTATGCATTTCTTGATGGAGTCTATTTTTAATCCTGTTACATCGTTTAGATGCTGCCAGATGAAGCTTCCCTCAGATTAATCAATGATAAAATTATAGATGGAAACACAGCATTCGGACACATTTATTAATTAATTTCTGTCCAATTTAATTTTAAAAACACTGACCTCTCTGATTTAAGGTCTTTATGTCCTGGATTTATTTGATCCAGCTGATATTTCTGACACAATCCTGCCTGATTGAAGATCATCTTCCTCTCGTCTTCCTCTCTGCCTCCTCTCATCTTCCTCTCTGCCTCCTCTCTGCCTCCTCTCTGCCTCCTCTCTGCTTCCTCTCTGCCTCCTCTCTGCTTCCTCTCTGCTTCCTCTCTGCTTCCTCTCTGCCTTCTCTCTGCCTCCTCTCGTCTTCCTTTCTGCTTCCTCTCTGCCTCCTCTCGTCTTCCTCTTTGCTTCCTCTCTGCTTCCTCTCTGCTTCCTCCCTGCTTCCTCCCTGCTTCCTCTCGTCTTCCTCCCTTCTTCCTCTCTGCTTCCTCAGTCTGGATTTTGCCAACATTCAAAGCAGGCACATTTGCATGAAGTGAATCTGGTTTTGTCACAGATTAGTGGAGGTCACATGTTCACAGATCATGACTCGGACTCTGTTTCATAAAGCTAGAACCGATTGGTCTCGTTTTGCCTTCTGGACTTTTACTGCCACAAACTTGACCTGCAGTGACCTTGTTTTGGACCCATTCACTCGGTGCTTTCAATAGGCTGCAGCTTTGTGTCAGCTCTGCCATCAGCAGTCCTGGACTCACTGTAGACCGTCACTGACAATGGAGCTGTGTCATGATCTGCATTCAGCCCCACTGACACAGAGCTGTGGTGTGCTGGATGCTCTCCCTGTGTGTGTGTGTGTGTGTGTGTGTGTGTGTGTGTTAATCTTAACCCGTCATGAGCATCGTTCTAGTCTGTTCCTCCTGTCGGCTACTCCCAAAACCAAAACCGTCTCCACTGTGGGAAAACCTCGGCTCTTCCGTGCTTCATCAACAGTAACTGTTGAAGAGCTCTTGAACGCAGCTCTTCACCGCTCAGAGCAGCTTCAGCAGATCTGCTCCGTGAAACTCGCACCGTTTCGTTCCGCCTCAACTAACAAACCTGTAAACACAAGTTAGTCCGACTGCTGAGCTGAGACGGAGCTCAGGGGCGTCCCTCACTGCATAAAAAGCAGCTGCCAAGACGCTCTGCCTCGAGTTTCTCCCTCCAAACAAACACTTTTTTTTCTCCTCCATCTTTGTATTGACAGAGATGATTCATCAGCTGCTGGAATGCATTTAACAAACAGCTATTCTGATCGAGGGTTATAAATACTTTGAGCTGGTCCCAGCATGTTCCAGCAGGCTCTGCTCTGGAAATGAGGCTTGTGTCACTCCCAGGAGGAGCGTGTCTATTATGTTTCCCCAAAATGAGGATATAATGACGTCAATTTAGAGGTAAAGGCTGGAAAAAGTTCATTTGTAAAGGTAGTTAGTGAAGCTGAACAGGTAACAGATGAACAGGTGGTCAAAGTCAGAGTGTTTGAGGATGTTTGACCCAAACATGGAGGAGCTGAAGAGGGTCAAAGATGAAGAATAAGTTCTTACTTCTCTCCCTCATTCCGACAATATTTACAAAAGTTTTGGCTTCACTTTTGAGGGTCAGTCTTCTACACTGTCTGTAACATGTATATCCCAAATGGAGCAAACGCCAGCAGCTTACCTCCAGTGACCTCACACATGGGTGTGATCGGGGAGTCGTCCGGCGGGACGCCGCCGAGGGGTTCAGGCTCCACCGACGCGTTGCCGGGGATACGCAGCACCAGAGCGAACAGACGCTGGTCCCAACGGAAAGGCTCCTTGGTCAGCTCGCTGCCGGGCAGCGGGGTGGTCAGAGGCAGATGGAGCTGTGGTGGAGAGAGAGAGAGAGAGAGAGAGAGAGAGAGAGAGAGAGAAGGATCGAGTATTGATTACAAAAAGGAACCATGAATCAGAAGCATGTGTGGGTGTTAACATGACGACTTCTAGACATGAAGGAAGAGAAACGAGCTGTTTACACTGGAGAAGCTTCATTTTAACATCACTGAGCCGTTACAGAAACATTCATAAACTCAGAACACGTTCCTGATAAAACACAAATCAAACGCACCCTCACATCAAACAGTGTTCTCACACTCAGTGGAACAAAGACAGCTGGGAAATAAAAACACACCAGTTCACTCCCCAAATCCTCCGAGCAGACACCCACGGTCATCTCAGCGCTATTAAAAGATTATGGAGTCCTGATGCATCATCATCATCATCATCATCATGTTCCTGCACACGAACACACTCCTCATCTCAAACACACATTCTCAATTTCTTATGATTTTTTAAACACCACCTTCAGGCAGCTCTGACTTTTTAATAACTGTGCTAAAAGGTGTTATTTCACTTGTTACTTGTTCCAAGACCGAATGAACACAAGCCAGGAGTGAGAGCAGAGCTGTAAATTAGACTGGGGCCACATTTTATGTTTTTCAACCTCTGCAAGTTTCAGCGTCTGGAGCCACTAAACTCTCCTTTCTGTTGAATACTCCACATCAGAGACAACTGACAACAAATCAAAGAACCTTTTCTTTTCTTCAGCTTGTGTTTGTGGGATTTTACGTCTTTATTTGGAGAAACAGGAAGTCAGGAGAGAGCAGGGGGTGACCTGCAGGATCTGCCTGTAAACTGATCATAAAGTATAAGATCTTCTGTGACTTGCTGAAATTATGTCATCATATAAGGATCTCCTAACTGCTTCATAACATGTTTGAGGGGTGAGCCTCAAACACCAAGGTCTGCCCACAGCCACCCCCAAAACCAAAACAAGCCTTCAAAGGGCTGGCCAATCAGACGCTGAGCAGACTGAAATATAAAGACATGAACTGTGTCAATAAAGCAGAGAGAGCTCACATAGAGCTGAGTCTGAGACCTGGGTCAGAATAAAGGATCCAGAAAACCAGGTCCAGACAGAGACCTGCTCCAAACCCATCAGAATATTAATGCTTTGATATTTTCAGATTACTAATCTGACTGCTTCATAGTTTGATAATCTACCACAGTTCAGATCTGTTTGTGTTCATCATCATTTATAGCTTCACTTCTTATTTCCTCTCCATAGTGAGTCCATATTTGGTCATAACCTCGGCTCCAAACCAACTTTTTCATCAAACACTCAAAGTAAAAACTGGATTTAGAACATCAGCAGTTAATATTGATTATTGGAGCTCAAACCTGCTTCACTGAGGTTGGAGAAAGAAGACACATTTAATAACACAGCTGCAGACGGAGCTGGTGTTTCAGTGGAAAGTGTGACCCTGTTAACTGGAGACTCTCAGCCAACCATCACTGACACGTTAAGCTGAGAGTCTCCAGTTAGCACGGTCACTCTTTACTCCAAAACACCGGTTGCTCTGTAACACTCTGAACTCCATAGAAGTTGAATCCATGGTGTCGTTTCTGACAACCAACCGCAGAACAACCGATCGCAGAACAACAGGCCGCAGAACGACCGACCGCAGAACAATCGACCGCAGAACGACCGACCGCAGAACAATCGACCGCAGAAAAACCGACCGCAGAACGACCGACCAGAGAACAACAGACCGCAGAACAACCGACCACAGAACAACCGACCACAGAACGACCGACCGCAGAACGACCGACCGCAGAACGACCGACCGCAGAACGACCGACCGCAGAACGACCGACCGCTGAACAACCGACCACAGAACAACCGACCACAGAACAACCGACCAAAGAACAACAGACCGCAGAACAACAGACCGCAGAACAACCGACCACAGAACAACAGACTGCAGAACAACAGACCGCAGAACAACCGACCACAGAACAACAGACCGCAGAACAAATGACCAAAGAACAACCAACCACAGAACAACCGACCGCAGAACAACCGACCGCAGAACAACCGACCAAAGAACAACAGACCAAAGAACAACAGACCAAAGAACAACAGACCAAAGAACAACCGACCACAGAACAACCGACCAAAGAACAACCGACCAAAGAACAACTGAACAAAGAACAACCAACCACAGAACAACCGACCGCAGAACAACAGACCGCAGAACAACCAACCACAGAACAACAGACCGCAGAACAACCGACCACAGAACGACCGACCAAAGAACGACCGACCAAAAAACGACCGACCAAAGAACGACCGACCGCAGAACGACCGACCGCAGAACGACCGACCGCAGAACGACCGACCGCAGAACGACCGACCGCAGAACGACCGACCGCAGAACAACCGACCGCAGAACAACCGACCGCAGAACAACCGACCAGAGAACAACAGACCACAGAACAACCGACCGCAGAACAACCGACCACAGAACAACCGACCACAGAACAACCGACCAAAGAACAACAGACCGCAGAACAACAGACCGCAGAACAACCGACCACAGAACAACAGACTGCAGAACAACAGACTGCAGAACAACCGACCACAGAACAACAGACCGCAGAACAAATGACCAAAGAACAACCAACCACAGAACAACCGCCTGCAGAACAACCGACCAAAGAACAACAGACCAAAGAACAACAGACCAAAGAACAACAGACCGCAGAACAACCGACCACAGAACAACCGACCAAAGAACAACCGACCAAAGAACAACTGAACAAAGAACAACCAACCACAGAACAACCGACCGCAGAACAACAGACCGCAGAACAACCAACCACAGAACAACAGACCACAGAACAACCGACCAAAGAACGACCGACCAAAGAACGACCGACCACAGAACGACCGACCGCAGAACGACCGACCGCAGAACGACCGACCGCAGAACGACCGACCGCAGAACGACCGACCGCAGAACGACCGACCGCAGAACGACCGACCGCAGAACGATCGACCGCAGAACAACCGACCAGAGAACAACAGACCACAGAACAACCGACCGCAGAACAACCGACCGCAGAACGATCGACCACAGAACAACAGACAGCAGAACGATCGACCACAGAACAACAGACCGCAGAACAACCAACCAAAGAACAACCGACCACTGAACAACAGACCGCAGAACAACCAACCAAAGAACAACCGACCACTGAACAACAGACCGCAGAACAACCAACCAAAGAACAACCGACCACTGAACAGCCGACCGCAGAACAGCTGACCACTGAACAACTGACTGCAGAACGACCTGACACTTTGATGCTGCTGACAGTTTGAATTTAGCCTGCTCATCTTTACGATGACGTCGACTCGTCACTGGTCTATACCCCCTCTTCAACCAAACCAGCAGCCCAAATCAAACACCTTTAACACCATATTCTAACACTGTAAAGATCAAAAATGTGAAATTTGCTCATTTTCTTCATCTTTGTGAAGCAAATTGAGAACATCCTGGTTTTTTTATAGCTGCTGATAAAACATGAGCATCATAAATGTCTCATCTCACGCTCTGGAGAGTTCTGAGTCTGTTTATTTTTTGCCAAATCGAAAGAAGAAGCAGACACACACACACACACACACACACACACACACACACACACACACACACACACACACACACACACACACACACACACACACACACACACACACACACACACACACACACACACACACACACACACACACACAACATGGCTCCAACATAGCAGAAAATGTCATTTTGTAGCATTTGTATCCTTGCAGAGAGCGAGCTGTATTTATTGGTTTGGTTTTTGTGATGCTCTTGTTCAGTCCAGTGTCTGTCCTTGTTGGTTCTGCTGGATGCTTCCATCTATTTTTAATGTTTTCATCTGTATTTGATGGTTCAGCTGAGAAACAGAGACAGATCGCAGGGCTGAATCTCATCATAGCTGATAACTGTTAATATTTGATTATTATTTGCATGTTTGAGAGAGCAAAGAGGCGGAGCAGTCAAGCAAACAGGAAGCGCTCCTGATTGGTCGACACCCCCTCGCCTCTGTATCAGTGCTTGGCTGACCTCGTCTTGGACTCCACTGCTGCTGGTCAGCTTGCTGCCGTCACTGATGGCGATGATGATGGCCGGCTCGAGGAAGAAAGGGTTCCTTCCCTGCGGAGAGAGGAGACCAAGAAGCTCGGTTATTTAGAAAGAGAGGAAGGAAAACGTGAACTCATTAAGACTCCAGCAGATGTGTTACAGCACTTGAAAACGTGAGGCGCTAATGAGAGCAGGTGATGTGTCATTAAACAGATAACTTGTGGGGCTCTGTTTTAAATCAGAGGGAGAGTGAAAGAGAGAAATCAGGGGAGAAATAAAGGAAACAGAAACAGTCGTTTACAGAGCGACTCCATCTGTGCGTCTGGTGTCTCTGCAGCGTACACAGCTCTTCACCTGAGGAGCTACTTTTAAACCTCTTTTTGCTCCAAGACCTCACGGTGGTCCCTGACAGCCGCCCTGCACGCTGATAAAATGAAAGTGGAGCAGCACATTTATCACCGAGCCTCAGCCCTGTGGGATCTCCACGGAGGCCAAAGAATAACTCTGTGAGTTAACGGCGTAAAACCTCGACGCGGGCCGACGTGTCCTGTCAGCAGACAGTCAGCAGAGCAGACCTCAGTGCAGAGCCTCACACACCGAGTCCATAAACACCGTCCCGTCTCTGACAGCCCTGTGATTATTAATGGATGTGGCCCCGCTCGGTGTGGACCCTACCTGTAGGCTGTGGTTTGTGCTGAATGATGGATCTGTCCACTTTCACAAACACACCAAAGTAAAGACAGAAACCACAAAGATCCAAAAACCCACACACACACACGCCGAGTCCATCCTGCCAGGATCCCTTCACCATACGGAGAGCTTCTCTTTTTTAGCACGCTAATGAGCCGCTGATGAGGCCAAAGTTACCAGACGAGTGATGATGATGATGATGATGATGATTTCATCTGTGTCACATCAGCTCACTTTGCTGTTACTGTTGCTATGCAGTTAGGGGTTGGGCTCGTTTGTCTAACCCTGATGTGACAAAGACGGAGATAAAATAAGATTTTAGGAGCAGAAAGTTTCACTCCTGTAACCTTAAATATGCTGCAGCACTTAAAGCTGGAAGAGAAATCTGATTTTTAAATCAAACTTTAAAAAAAATACAGAATAATGACTGAATATAAACGTTGTTTTAACATCTAATCACCTCGTTTCAGTCCTTTATTTATCTCAGTGTTTTCTCTCTGCTCACTTTTTCTCTGGTTTTACTGCTTTGTTTTATTTTGAAGGATTTTTTATGATTATTTTCTTTCTCGTTTTAATTTCTTACTATTTTACCCATTTCTGTTATTTCTTCGACCTTCATTCACAAAGCACTTTGAAAGTTGAATTTAATCTTTGCATAGCGACGGGAAACTGTGATAAAAGTAAATCACTTTGATTTGACTGAGCGGTTTAACTGATGTAAAACATATGATGATATAACATGAACCAATCTGCCCCCTGCCTCATAAAGAGAGGCTACAGAGGAGACGTTTTATGATTTGAACAGGGAGGATTCTTTATGAGCGATCATGTGACTGTTAAAGGAAGCAGGAAGGTTTCTGTTTGATAAGAGGTGACACTCAGTCCACAGCGGCTGACAGAATCAGGAGGGTTTTAGCTCGTTAAAGATGAAGCGACGTACTGAACTCACTAACTTTAAACAATCATCAAACAGGAAGTTGAATAAGAGGTGTTTGTTAGTCCAGCTCTGATCATCTGTAGCTGACAGGACGCTCGTCCAGCAGGAGGATCTGTGGTCAGCTGACCTGCAGGCAGACTGACTGCGACTCCTGTTTATTACCCTGCTGACAAGTTAACTTCCAACCAAACATCCTCGGTCATGTCATTTCCTCTCTCTCCTCCTCTCCCTCGTCCTCTCTCTCTCTCTCTGCTGGTAATGAATGTGTGATCAGTGTCAGGATTACCCCGCCGCCTGTCTCGCTCTCTACCTCCGTGCTTCTCTCCGTCTCCCCGGGGAGAGTCATCTCAGATGCCTGGCAACCCAGAGGGTTCTTTGTTACTGTAGCAAGAAGCACTCCAGGGCAATAGTAGCTCCCCCACAGCAGCCCGACTCCCCCTTTGTCTCCTCCCTCTCTGCCCCACTGAGCGTCACATCAGAGTCGACTTTTCTTCATGAATTAAAGAAGAAAAACAAAAAGCAGACCAGGCTGACTTATGAGACGGGACTCTTCAAACAGAAAACACCAGCCGATCAAACGCTTCACTTCACTTTGATTAACTGAGGAAGAAAACTGACGCAGACTGAAGGTGTGGAGTCATCAGACGGCTGATCTGACTGCTCAGAGTACAGAGAGCTGCACCTGATGAGGAGACACCTCCTGCTCTTACCTGATGACCATAAGCAACGATAAATAAAGCCTGCATGAGTTTCCTCATGTCCAAATCAGTGGAAACGCTCATGATCTGAAAGTATTTAAATAAATTCAACACTGACGCAGTCTCATTCAAGCTCCCTTAAAAAAATCCTTCACAGCTCGTCAGTTCGGCTTCATTTTAAGAGATGAAAAGTAAATAAAGTGGTTCAAACATTTGCACAAAAGCAACAACGCTTATTATTCTTCTACGACTCGATGAGGTGCAAATGTCCCAAACATTTACCAAGTCCAGCCTCTCCAACTTGAGAATTAGCTGCTCATCTTTTCAGATTTGCATGATTTAAGCTGCAAACTTGTTATATTCTGTTTATGAGTTTTAGAATAATAAAAAGCAACTACAGGAAGCTGTCCTTTTATAAATGTGCTTTTTCATTTCAAAAGGGCAAAATAAGCTAAATACAGTATCCATGAGTAATAACCATATTATATGTGATGTCAACGATGGGTTAAGTACAGCAGGGTTTGGGTCACCTGCTCTCAGGGTTCAGTGCTGAGGGGGCAGAGAGCGGAGAGCCGATCCTTCAAGGATAAAAACAGTTAAATCAGCCTGTCATTAGAGGTCAGTGGTGACCGCTGCAGGACGCACTAACCTTAACCTTGGCACAGAGCAGCCAGCCTGTGTGTGTGTGTGTGTGTGTGTGTGTGTGTGTGTGTGTGTGTGTGCTCACACGCCCTCTGAGTCCATATCACTGCTGCCAGCTTGACAGCATGGACAGCATTTGACATTCCACCTCCCTGAGAGCCTCCACATGTAATATGCATGCTGCATGCTACATGCTACATGTGTTAGCATTGTGTGGATGCTGGGATCTCCTGTTGTATTCTGGGAGATTTTAGCCACCCTCTGGACTTACCTCAACACTGGAAAACAAGCATCCAGTTATTTATCAGCGACACGTTCGGGACTCTTAATGTTTACTATCTGTCGGCTGAGCGCAGGAGGCCATCTTGTTTGGTGATGTGATATTTTTGGGGCTGTTTTGAGGCTGACTCAGGGCAGAACTGCTTTTTAGACATTTTGTAACAGCCTGATGAAAGAAGTCATTGTCATCTGTTGCAGATAAATCCTAATTTCAAAGCGTAAACACAATCTCACACAGCTTTCTTTCAACCGTTACCTCCCCAAACTGGAAACTTGACCGCAGAGACTTTAACTGGTGATGTCACTAGGCGGCACTTTTTGGACGCGGGCCAGTCATACTGAATTAGTTACAGACTTTGTGGACTCAATGAAGATTTCTTTTTCTGTGTTCAGCCATGATTAACGTTGGGAGAATGCAGGTTTCCAGCTGTGAATGGAGTCTGCAGCTCAGCTGGAGGACTTTCAGACTCGCAACTCACGACTGACCCTGCAGACAAACCTGATCAGCATTCAGGATTTGTGGTTTAAAGTGCATGAAAAACATTATCCAGGGAAGAGCATGTATATTAATTATTCAGAGACTCTTAACTTTAATCTCTGTTTGCTACTGACATGAATAAAAAAAAAGATCCAGGCTACAGATCTGTTTAAAACTTAGTGTCAGCAACACAAACTGTAAATATCTGAGGATCAGAATCTGCTCATCAGGGCACAGCAGGAGGCAGATTCCTCAGCCAGCTAAAAGTGGCTGTCAATTCTTTTTTAACAAAGTCTCACAGGAGAAAGATTTTCATCCCCAAAAAAACTGCAGAGGGATTCATCAAACCTACAAGAAATTTACAAAACAACTTTCAAAAGCTTAACTCTGGCGCTGAAGCGTTTCAAATTTTCATCGACCTCTTTCCAGAAAACCGTCTAAATATGAGAGAAGAAATACATCAGCGTCTCCAACTTTACCGCCGTAATCCGAGTCGACACCTCTCCAAAACAGCAGAATCTGGGTTTGATAACATCACATGACAAAATTTAAAGCAGATCTGTTGTTTTGGAGCGGACGCTCCCAAACTTTTAAGCGTGCACCCCCTGAAATATCGATGCCAGAGAGCGCGAGTCCAAAAACAGACAAAAACAAATTAAAAAAGGCCTTAATCCAGCTCATGAGTATGAAATTAGACCAACTTTGTGCACATATTCCTAAATTAATCTGCCTCCAATGATACGTCGTTATTTGGGTTTAGTCACCTCAGGGGTTTACGACAAAAAGATGTGGAAAACAAATAAAACACTTTCCATTTGAATTGTTTATATAAAGTTTAAATAATATTATTTATCGTAATTTTAAGTAAACTAATTACAAATGTAACTGGAAATCTTTTTATCCCCACTTTGGGAATCACAGAATTAGAGCTTGTTGTTCATCTTATTAAAACAACTTTGACGCATATTTTTGGAAACTTCTTTTGACTGTTTTTATCCTCTGCAGCTGTAATAAATTAGTAAATTTAAAATACAATAAAGGTGATAGTTAATTTATATATCTAGTCTCTGCGTTTAAAATATTAGTGTAAAGTTTTCATAATTCGAGGAGTTTTGGAAATATGTAGGATAAACATAAATCAGCAGGTCAGCGGTGAAACTGATAAAGTCTAATTAACAGGACATGTATCTTATCTATATGTTGTCACATCTGTGTCTTGGAGGTGTGTGGGGTCACAGTATGCAGGTGGTTGATGCTTGTAAGACTGGGGAGAGGGGAAGGGGAGGTGGGAGCAGGTGAAAGGGGGTCTGTGGGGGCTATTTAACATCTTTGTCATTACTTTTTATAAACTCCTGTCTGCCTCTTTAGTACGACATACCTGTCCATAGTTGTCTATCCCAGTCACTAATCTATTGAGATTGAGTAAATCAAAAGCGGTCCTCAAGGACTGGCCAATAGTTGTGAGTCCGGTTGCTTGGAGGTTCCTCAGCTCTGTCATGAATGTGGCGTGGCTCTCTTTCCATCCAGCCTGAGAGGAAGAAAACAAAAACAGAACATTTCATGAACACGACTGTGATAAAGCTGGATACCTGCCCCACTGTTGTGACCACCTGGTAACTACCACCTGGTAACTTTACTGTTTTTGTTTTGATGATAAACAGAAAGGCAGGTCGGCTCTGCTCCCTCCTGACAGCATGAGGCAGCACTGAAGCCCAGCTCTACACATGTTGGTGAGTGTGAATTATAAAGTAGCAGCATGTGCAGAAACTTAAGTGACAATTTGGTCTAAAGGAGTAAAGTAAGCTGGTCTGTCACCCTCCTCCTCCTCCTCCTCTTCCTCCCCTCAGATATCACCTCGCTGTATAAATAACACCCAGAGTTCCTTGCTGCTCACATTGAAACAAAATGTCGGCCATGTTTTAAAAGGGGTATGAAAGCTCCTCCTGAAGATTTTCTCTACACAATTCATGTAGTGATCACAACGTAGTGGAGCGATGGAGGGACAGTCAATCTGCGCAATGTAAAGCTGGACATGAGCCGAAAACAAACTCTACCTTGATCCCGAACGGAACGTCTTCAAAATTTACCAACATATACCGGTCCCCTCGGCTGGCCGGATCTCTCCCTCTGAGCTGTGGAAATAGTAGAGAATTATTCACGGTTATCGAGAGATCAGGTTTGACAGGCGAGCTTGCAACAGTACAAAGATGATGTGAACCGCAATCCCGCTCGGGATCTCCCAATATGAATGTGTCCCGTGGTTACAGTACCTTCATAAAAGTCTCAACAGCGCCTTTTGCTATGTCCAGATAGGTAGTGCCCAGATGGGTGCGCTGGTTCATTGAAGCGGACGTGTCTATCAGAAAAAGTAAAACGGGCATTGTGATGGTAATGACACGTTCTGCATGGACTTGGTGTCAGTACAACCGGCCAAAACGCAAAAAAAATCTTTTGTTCTCCTGCCGCCTGTATCACCTCTCAGCTAGCTAGCTAGCTGGCTAACTGTCTGTCTCACACATTCTTTCAAAAAAGTGTCAGAATAGTGAGTGTTGAAGCCCTTTCCGGGCGAACTAAACTAAAAACCTCACACCCTAGGGGCAGGTTATGGATTCACGAGGGATTTTGATAATTTTTACAATATTTTGCAAATAGTCCTAAGTTTCATAGTAACAAAGTTCCCCTACATAGTGAGTCCCTGCTTCTCCCTACACTGAATGCGCTGTGTCTCCTCCACTGGTTTTAATCAAAGCCCTCCGCTTAGCACCGCCTCCCAAGCGCTCTTTCAGCGTCACGTGTAAGAACGCTCGCTCCTCATTGGCTGTCTGAAGCAGCTCATTACCATATCCAAATTAGGCCAAAGCCGAGCACCTCGTGCGCATGCTTGCTTGCCCGAGAGGCAGGAATGCGAGGAAAATATTCAGTACATACGTTATGTGTTTAAGAATGCAATATATTTGGCGAAACGCTCTTCTTCTGAGCCTTTCCGCTGATGTACTTCAGTCCAAATTGTTTTTGATAAGTGCTTGTATCTGTCCTGAGACTTGATTGCATAATCAACGTTTACTTCATCTTATGTACGGGCGTGGGTTACTGTCACATACAAACCCTTCAGAATATTCAGAGGAAACTGAATACAATAGCAGACAGTTTCGACCAAAAACAGTGAAGTATCCACCCAAGGTTAAAGAGAAACACAAGCTGACACTTTAGCACTTTGTTTTCATCTTGATGCCCAAATAAAGAAAGCCTTTTCTGCGAAACGATCAGAAGGAGGACAGGTTTAGCTGAATACTCGCTGCAAGGGATTGACATGCGCGCGCATGTACTCACACACCCTTTCTTTGGCTCTGACTTCTCATATGTGCAATGAGAGGTTTTAAAATAACACTTTAAAATCTATTGTTGCACATTTAAATTTACTTTACCATATTTATCAAAGCAGTGGGCAGACTCATATTGCATCAAGTCTGGTCATAACATAAACATAACAAATTTAGACTAACAGATCTCAAAGGGCTGATCTGATCATCATATCTGATCTCTCTTAAAGACACCTGACACTCGATCATACGTTAGTGATTGTGCAATACAATTTACATAATGAAGCTCCTTGGAAAACATCATCACTTCCGTAAAAAGAGGTGGAAACCATCCGGTAGCAGGCGATAGCAAAGATGAGGAAGATTTGTTTCCTCCTGTTTGATAGAGTTCTCAGAAGCAACACATATAACCCTTCATTTTCCGGTTTTTCTGCGATATCATTTTCAGAATAAAACTGTTTGTGTGGAAGGTCTGAACTTTCAGTGAGAACACATAGTATTGAATTACATTATTTTTTGTCAGACTGGAATTAAATGGAAAAAAAAAACACAATAATGTTATAATTTTCAAGTCTCTGAAACTTTATGTTTGTGCTTCCCAATATTGTATTTGGTATTCATGTATCACTTTATTGCCTACCTTAGCCAGTTAATAATAATAATAATAATAATAATAATAATAATAATAATAATAATAATAATAATAATAATAATAATGTGTAGTATTTTTCTAAACTCATGTTCAAAGTAGAGAATAAATCAAAATTTATTTTCCTGAAGTATCACTTATTCTTTCTGCATTTCTGTAAACATATCACAAACTTTCTCATATATTTACTTTCCTACAACTTCTACTACTATTTTCTTTTTTTTTTTCTCCAAAAAGATGTTGTAAATATGATAGCTCATCAACTTTTTATTCTGAAATCAAACCACACTAAAACCGGAAATCATTATCTCTGACTTTGACGACTTTTTGTGAACAACCTGGACAAACAGTGGGTGTGAAGTCGTTTTGTCGCCAATGAAAACACAAAAATACCTCGAGGCAGCTTAAGGTCATGTGGAAGTGTTTATGGGAGAAAACTCTGCTTGAAAGAAAATGCCAAAACAATCATGATTTTCAGCTTGTGTTTTAATTTGAAGTGCTAACCGGATGTTTAATTGTGACTCTTACTTGACGGCTATGGGGCTCAGTTGGAGTAATGTGTGAAGTTACCTATAATATTTGATAAAAGACTTCAGGTTCAAAGTAAGATATCTGGTGGCCGTTTGAGATTCTTTGAGGGTTGGTAAGAAATTAAAGACCTTTTATCATAAAGTCTTCAATAAACATACTAACCTCTAACTAACTAGTAGTTTGTGGTTTGTTATTAAGTACTTAATTGTAGCTCATATTTTAATAAACAGTGCAGTGTAGGTTTTCATTGTTGGCTGCTGTCTCTGGAGAGTGGCCTCATTTATAAAAACCAAATTTATCATTTACCCATATAAACAGACAGGTTAAGCAGTTGTTTATTTGTTAACTTTACAGGTTTTACTAATTAAAATATCAAGAAATTGACAAATAGAAACAAATTCATTTTTATGGTTATTTTTATTGCCTGAAACTTCTGCTAAAGGACAGACACTGGATGATGCAAAAAAGGTTAAGAACAACTCAGAGATCAGTAGTGGATTCCAACCCAAAATACAGAATCGAATGGAATAGAATAGAACATACTTTATTAAACATTAAACATAAAAAACATCAGATAAAGTCTGTCAATACTTCTCTCATCTGTTTTTAGCAGCACACTCCAATCTGTGCACTATATAACTATATCTATAACTATATACATACTTTTATTAAGATTTAAAATTAATTCTATTAAAATTAACATAAAGGATTTGTTCCTCTTACTGGGAAAGAACACTAATCAGGAGCTCCATACTGCCCAGCAAGGCACAGGTGGACCCAGTTAAAGTAATCAGAGTGCTGTGGGGAATATGGGTCAAGTGAAAAGGCATATGGGAGACCTTTTCACAGAAAAGAAAATTATATTTTTAATCAAGAACACAATTTTCTGGACAAAATCAGCAAAGAAATGAGAGGTAGGACTTTTTTCCCCAGGGATGCCAAATTCACAAATTATAAGTTTGTGAGAGAAGCTTTATTTTGATACTGTAATGCATTACCTTTCAGTCTCAACGAATATTCCATCACATTTTAGCCAGTGCAACGAAACAAAATCAGAAATTGATTGAAAATTCTTGCCTTAAAGAAGTTGCAGAAGTCATGCCATTATTTTGAAAGTGTAACGTCAATTGACCTAGCGGAAGTCTTATTTTACTCACAGGAAGTGCTCAGTGTCTGGAAGAGGAGGCGGGTGTGTGTTGTCAGCTGACTAACATCACTTCAGGCAGCCGTCACAACACCGTGTGCTGCCCCCTTACTGAGCGAGTAACTCCCAACCGAGGCTCCGGCGGACCGGACCGGACTGGGTTATGTTTCCCGGAGAAAGACCTGCAGACGGAGGCTCGTGCACAACCAACTTATGGCGGCAGAAATTCAGCCCCAGCCGCAGGCTCGGAAGCCATGTTTGCTGAGTAAAATCGAGGCTTTCCAAGATGTTGTTAGCTCGGCGGTTATCATCCCCAAGGAGGACGGCGTTATCAGCGTGTCGGAGGACAGGTAAGCCTGGAGCTTAACGACGTCTAGACCACAAATTAGCTCCAGAATATTCTAATTCAAACCTTACTGTTCTTATATTCCCTACAGTGCTATCTCCAGTGTGTCTGCAATTGATTGAGCTCATGCTACGGTTTGGTTTAATGATTTCACAGCCTTTGAATGTGTTAATAGTCCAACGGTTTATGGTATGAAACATACCCTAACGTCTTTCTGTCAGCTGACTTGCTGTACATGCTGGTCTACGACGTTGAACTCTCAAATTTGTATTACAAATGACAATTTACATTATCACGACTGAGAAAAATAATGTATGAGAAACAGATGGGTGACGTCACGGATACTACGTCCATTTATTAGACAGGCTATGCTTTGTCCACAAAGTGCCAATATCACAAATTATAAGAGGTCCTTTAAAGGTGTTGAATTAAAGGTTTTTCTTGCATACCTATGATACCTGAGAGAGTTCAAGCTGTTATGGTATTGTCGTGATATATTGAATAATTGAGAAGTAGCATCACAACCATAACTGCAAATTATTTCTGATGAGTTTGAACTTCAAAAAGCCTGTCAGAAACAGTCCATGCAGTGAGTATATGCTGCATTATTGTATAGTGGGACAGTGGTTTCTAAAGTTGTAAACACTGATATGGGGGTTGCAAAATGCCTCCAAAACCAATACTATTTACAATGACACATTTCATCCATGTAATCAAAAAATGTAGATAAAATGTGTTAGCCTTTGCTAACACACTGGCTAATAATCAAAGTGAACCAATTAAAAAAATAAAGGCTGTATGGGTGTGTTACACATTTAAATGCACAAAGATCTGATAAAACATGCGTCTAAAATAAGAATACTTGTACTTTGATCCCATAGTTGAGACATTACCTTTGGCTGTGTGTGCGTAGCGTGTCAGACTGTTGACATACTGTATGTGCAAATGCTGGAGGATACCTTTGTAGCTCTGTACGTTCAAGGTTGTGTGCTTCACAGTGTTTCACGAAGAAAATGTTCTTCATTTGATGTGGAAAAAATATATCATGTCTATTTATGGCAGGAATTTTATTAGTTGTCTTCATTTTGACCATATAACTGAATTTTTTAGCACCACATAGTTATTTTCCTGCAGTTTGAACAATTTGAACCATAAATGATGACTTTTCTGTGCCGTGTCTTGACAAAAAAAAGCTCTTTGAGCTGATTAATAATGAAATATTCATAGCTAATGTCTCAGCTTTGAATGATGAATTGATTGAAATTTGATCAAGTGTTGATCTGACAGTGCCCTCAGCTGACTCTTGTTCAGCATCAGGAGAAGCACACTCAGCAGACATTTGTTTGTTAAGGCAAATCAACTCAATGTGTTTTTTAAAAGGGGAAACATGTCAACAGAGGAAGCCGACTGAATTTCAATTAGCTACACATCCTCTCATGTATCAGTTTCAGAACAGGTTATTCTCCTTCTCATATTGCACTGAGACTTAAAAGGTTTATTATTTCTGGGGGGTTTTCAGTAATCAGCGTTTGATTTTATAAAACAAATTTATGTTTTCCAAATTCCCAAAAACTCAGAGCTCTGCCAGTGTATCTGGTAATGGTCGTCATGTAGTTTTTGATACTTCAGTACCATTCACAGCACATGTCGCTGTTAATAAAGTAAATTATATTTATCTGAGTACATTTGCATGTTTGTGTCTGTGTTACATTGTCATGCAATCCACATATAAAAGCTCTGTTTCCAATCTGCAGCCCGTGTCCTCTTTAAAAATCAGTCTCTGTCTCCTTTAATCCCTACCTGTGTGGTGTTTCTGAAAGACTTTTAAACATCATGTTTGGTTTCATCCTGCAGGACGATTCGGGTATGGCTGAAGAGAGACAGCGGGCAGTACTGGCCCAGTGTCTACCACACGATGACCTGTAAGTATCTCTTTTCAGAATACAAGTTTTATAGCCTTGAAGCTGCTTTTGAAGCCTTATGGAAAAATCATTTAGCTGTTCAGGATAATTAAATAAGACATGCATATATTTTAGTGTGTGATACAGCCCTCAGCAGTGAGACAGATGACGTGTTCTGTTGGGAACGGACATGTCTTGAATTGCTGCTTTTTGCTCACTCTTCCTCTGCAGTCACTGTCTGAGGAACATAATGAGTCACTCAGCCTTCACCCCTCACAAAGACTTATTTTTTATTTATTTATTATTTACAATCAATCAATCAGTCAATCTCGAGCGAGAGAGACAACAAGAAAGAAATAAAGAAAGAAAGACTTGTCCTCCCAGGTCAGCTGCTGCTACTTGTGTTGGTCCTGAGGTGTTTGTGGGTGCTTGTTTTTGTAACACCTATGGCAGGTGATGCAGTTGTCACAAAGGTCTGGTGGGGGGGGGTGGGTCTGCATTGGTTGGATGCTCCAATCATGTCTGTGTTTGGCCTCAGTAACCACACGGTTTGCAGGGGCTGCTGAGGTACGTTTGTCCTGTAGTTGGGTGGCAGCTGCAGGACTGGTTGCAGGTGATGGTGGCTTTGTTCCATCATAACAGGGGTCGGCCCAATGAGAGTTGCTATAACAGCTGTAGGGTTAGTGGGACTGCTCCTATTCGCCCTCACCCTCTTCCTCTTCTTGCCGTAATTGTGAACGGCTGACCAGTCAGGGTACATCCTGTGGTGGTTCTCGCTCTCACGTCTTTCTAGTTCTTTATAAACAGACTTTTCTCGGTCTGTCATGAGTTTCCATATCTGGCCGAGGTACACCGCAACATCCGCGCTGCCTCTTTCTTTGATATCAGCCGGCACACTGTCCTTTTTCATGGACATAAAGATGATGAAGGCGTTACGTGGCTTCTTGATGTAAGGCCCATCTTGGTGCTGCTGGTCTTCATTCTTCCTTTTTAGGCCTGGTACGGGTTGTAGATTCTGCCCCAGGGCTGCAGAAAAGTTCATTGGTGCCATGAAGTACTGAAACTGCCCCTGGTTGAACTGGTGTGGCTCTTTACAAACGCTGACTGGCACCCTGATGCCCCCTTCATTTCCAGTAAGACGCTCTGAGCAGGGACTGGATCCAGGGCCCAGCGGGTCAAAGATCTTGACAGCATCCTCCAATGTGGTGCGTTCCTCAAACTTTTCGTGCTGACTTTCTTCAGGCCGATTCTGCCCCAGGGCTGCAGAAAAGTTCATTGGTGCCCCAAAATACTGGGACTGCTCCTGGTTTAACTGGTTTTGCTCTTCAGAAACGCCGACTGGCACCCTGATGTCTTCATTTCCAGTAAGACGTTCTGAGCAGGGACTGGATCCAGGACCCAGCAGGTCAAAGATCTTGAGAGCATCTTCTAATGTTGTGTGTTCCTCAAACTTTCCATGCTGACTTTCTTCAGGTTGAGGAGGGTAACTAACCTCAAAAGCAGCCATGGAAGTCAAAGGTGGAGTTGGGAAAGATGGTTCTGAAGTCATTGGTCAAGAAACTACCTCACACGTCAGTGACGATGCAGCAGACTAACTTTGATCAAATATACTCCAAGCTAAGAATGTTTGTGGGTCTCAGTAGGACTGTGGCTCTTTGGCTATAGTCTCTGAAATGGAATGGAGTTCTCTGTGATGTAATAACAAGACACTTTACTATGACATCAGATTGTTTTGATTCAAATTTAAATTCAAAACAAAACAAAACGCTGCTCAGTGTGAAATGTTTTTGAGCTAATCCACCTGTTTATTCATAAGCCTATGGGTGTTGACTTCCGCCTGTGGCTCAAAACAACTAGCGTGGAATCATTAATGCTAGACAGAGCTGGGTGTAAACTTATTTTAAAACGTTCGCACTATGACTCCACCTCTGATTTTCATTCATTTTGTTGCTTTCTTGCTTTTAAAAGCCGGTTATTAGAGCCAGTATGACAGCTAGGCTAAAATCATCAGCTTTGTGGTTTCCATGGTGACATAAACAAAACATTCAACCGGACAAATAAAACCAGCAATGGTGATGAACTATGGGTTGTCAGGAAAAATGTGGATACAGCCAAGAAAATACACACAGACAGATGTTCACAAAATATATATGAACGCAGAAATATAAAATAACCCTGAACATCAAAAAAAAGAGTCGGACGATAAAAAATGAAACATGGCGTAGAGTAGAAAAACTAAACTATGTTTTGTGTTTATTATGAGCGAAGAGCTACAGTTAAGTCCATGTGTACATATTGTGCAACTACACAGCACAGTTATTGTTCATGAAGTGATATAAATATACCAGTGCAGACTAAAGGAGGGGGTGTAAATTTCCACTGATTTCAAGACGGCTGCCCCAAGAACCACTTAGCCCACTGAGACAAAGAAAATGTGCTCATGTATTTCTTTTAAACACAATCTTGTGTTCCTGTACTCTAACACAGCAGCTTCTGTCTGGATCAGTGGTTCTCAAAGTAGGAGGGGTTGAGAAATGCCTACTGTTTTTTTTTACCTTGTCTGAATTATTCTCAAAGAGTGACACCACATGGGGGGTCAACTTTTTTGAGGTTAACACGTTTGTAAGCCAGTCACTGAAAGACCAAAGGTGCTACTAAGTCCTGCAGAGCTGCAGGGCCGGGTTGCCCCGCCCACAGGCTGCAAAAGCACCCTAGTAACAACCCCAAGGACCACAGAGGCCATTGGGTGGAGCGTAGGTCCACTGGAGCAAGAGGGCCCCAGCGGCCCTCTACAAAGCGCCAGTGCCTACGCCAGGAGGGACTGGGTGCAAGGACCTAGACACCACCACCCCACTCTACCCCCAATATTTCAGGGAAAGCCTGACGGCCCCCCTCGAGCCCACGGGCCCAGCCCCGGGCAGCAGGCGTACTCCCAGAGGGCAGGGGAAAATTCTGTACCAGACGAGCCAACATAGAGTGTAGAGGGGCATGGGTCTAAGGGAGGCCATCTAAGGGAGGGGGGCCTGGACACTTTGCTGTAAGAAAGGCCCGCTGACACCCACCCACGCCGTCCCAAGCCCGGGATAGCCGGGACCCACCCACCCACCCAAACCTGATGCCCCTGAACAGGCCAGCCCAGCCCCCTGCCACAACCTGTGGGGAGATGCCCAGTGCCCACAGCCGCACCCGCAAAGCCAGGGCGGACCACCAGCCCCCCCAAGGGGAGGGAGCAAAGGACAGAGAGGAGGAGGGCAGTGGCATCAGTGGGAGGGGGCAAGGGAAAGAAGTAGAAGGGGGAAGGGCCGAGTGGCAGGAGAGCCCAGATAACCCAGATACCCCGGGCCTCCAGCACAGGCCAAGGCCAATGCAGAGTCTGGTTGGACCCGTACCCCAAACCAGAGTGTCTCAGAGACAGGAATCATTGTGTGTCAGAGACAGAACGTACCACTCTGAGATGGGGGGGGGGTCAGGGATCCGAGCTGGTCTCTTCAACAGTACTGCAGGGCTGCTCGTCTGTGACACTGTTTGTCCTTTTTTCCCTCAAGTTGAGCAACTGAAGGAAATCCCGTGCCACCATCAGCAAGATCTGTGGTTTGCAGTAGCTGCACCAGAGGCTGCAGACGTTAGCATTTCAGTCAACTGATAGAAAAACTGGAAACAGTGTGCAGACGACATCAAACCGACCACTGTTGACAGATTTAAAGATACAGGGTTGAAAATTAAACTGATTTTGTGTTTTTTGTGCATGAAGGCGTGTAGTGTCTGAGTTACCCTCTCTCATGTTTGTTGTGCCATTTAGAAACTTCCAGCCGAGGTCACTTCACAGGGACTTTGTTCCCACGTTTATTTTGTCTCCAGAGCTCAGCCAGTGTATTCAGGAAGTTACAACAACACGGAGTGGTTAAATGTTAAACAGAAATGTTTAAATTATCTGAAGTATTTTCGTTCTGGGGTTGTTTTTCACCACATTTCATCCGGCAGAGTTCAACAGGAAGGAAGTTCTCAAAATAGTCGAACCATCTGACTCTGAACTTTACAAAAAATGACCTTATTAAGCAGTATTTATCAAAACAAAAGAAAACAGATACGTGATGGCTTCGGATAGCTGTTGTTAGTTGCTCTGACATTTTTCTGTGCAGTGATGTTTAAATGTCAAAACTCTAATGAAGAAAATAGGCAAAATAAGCAGGAATGCATCAGCAGAGTTAATTACCTTTTAATGAAATATTGTTGAATTAAAGAAGAATAAAAAAGGAAGCACTGAATATGCAAAACACAGCAGCACAAAGGCTGAGTGTCAACAAAAACAAAGCACGTTCTGCTTCATGGACTCAAATCAACACAGACTCAGGAGTGAAATTGTTTGTGTATCTTTCAATTAACCCGCAGGAGACACATAGAATAACAACGCACCGGTGTGTGACCATCGTGAAGCTGTGAATGTTAAAATGTGGAGAGTTATCCATCGACTGCGAGTCCTTGAGGGGCGCAGCGCAGGAGGACTGGAAACCAAGGTCTAGATTGAATCAGATAAGAGATGAATATCAAACTCAGGTGATGCACTTTGAATCACAACTCAAGAAGCAGGTGTACAAGCCCAGCTGGTTTTATCAGACCAACAGGGTCTCCAACATGTGAGAGTAGAAACTCTGAGAGGTTTCATCCAGCAGTGACCGTCACAGCACAGGAACACCATCCACAAACAAAGAGCTGTGTGCAGAGCGTCACCGTTTGTCTGTCTGTGTCTCCGTCTCCAGCACAGAGCACCTGTATGTCCTTTAACCCAGAGACCAGGAGGCTGTCTGTGGGGATGGACACCGGCAGCATCTGCGTAAGTCAAACTCTCCTTTCCTCTCTCTCTGTTTCCTGTCGGTCCATGAGGCTGTATTTTTGTCTGTAGGCTAACAGGAAGATCTTGTGGTATTTCTCACTGTCTTCAGCTCAAACCGTGTATATTCTTCCTGATCTCACGTCCACAGTGGGGATGTTTCTGTCCAGTTTGTTTTGTCAGTTGAAACGGGTCGCTGTGAGCGGTCACATGAGCCCCTTTCACTCATCAGCTCCTGACATTTTCTGGATAATTACAGGACGTTCAGGCTCTGATATTTTCAGGAAGAGGCTGTTCACACTGTGAGATTTTCTCTGTCAGGAAATGTCATCATCCTGCTCACCTGGATGCTGAGAATGTTCCGGAAGATTACCTGCTGCGTCACACATTGAGTCACCTCATTGTGGACTTTTTACTCATGGGTAAAAATCATCCACTGTATATTGTTGGATAAAGTTTGAACTGTCAAACTCGTACGTTGTTTTCTGATGGAGAAATGATCCTTTGGTGTTTTCACGAAATGAAATGTGTTGAAATAATTGATTTTTTTTTTTAAAAATGAGCAGAAATGTGTCTCACTCAGATAAAATCTTCACTATTTATGAAAAAGGAGTTAAATATAAATTCAGTCCAACGATCTAACGACACATGATGTGTTTCTTTCATCACCCCCGGAGCTCTGAAAACAGATAAACAGAGCCGTCTTTACTGCTTGCTGGCAAATATTTCTCCGTTTTAATCGTTTGATGATCTAAAAAGACTCGTCGTCCTCTGCTGCTCTTTTGATCAAACGTCTTTAAACCGTTTAAGTTGTTTTGGTTGTTTGTGAATTTCACAGTGGGAGCCGTTTGTTTTGGAATACGTTGACCCGCCGCAAAGTCAGACAGGAGTGAAAACTTTCAAAAGTGTTTTTTTTTTTTTTTTTTAGGGTGGTGCTTCGTACAAGCGTACGCTTTCAGTCACACCAGCTTCTATCTTTTTTTTTTTCAGTGTTTTATTTATAGATTTTCAATGTTTCACTCAACTACAAACAGGAACAGAAGTGAGCAAGCAAAACAAGAACAGATACATCGAGTCAAAGGCTGCAGGGCTGAGAGAAACATTGTGTGTGACAGATTGGTAATTTCTGCGAGCCAGGTCTTAAAAAAGGAACATCCTCGCTTTTCCAATGAGTTAAAACATTTGTTTCTGCAGTGACCATGCTGTATTGCTCTCTGATGTGAGTGAGTAAGAGGGGAAAAATAACGAGTGCCACCAAAGATCGATGTGTCAGGGGAGATGTCACAATTTTACACGTCAGAAAAACACCTGAAAGTATCAGACCAGTTTGTATCTGATCTTGTAAACTGGTTTGACATTTTTCAACGGTCATAAAGGAAACTTAAAGGTTTCACATTCATGAGTCCAGCGTCTTCCTGTGCACTGCTCCAGTATGAAGACGTGAAGCGTGCTGTACAGGAGCTCTGACATTTATAGATCCATTTATCAAGCTCAGTCATCGACCTCAGTCAGCGTGACCACTTATCTCCACTTCCTGTCTTTCAGGAGTTCATCCTTTCTGAAGACTACAACAAGATGACCCCAGCAAACACTTACCAGGGTGAGACAGGAAGTGTGCATGTGTGTGTGAGTCAGTCATCAGACGTGTGTGAAGGAGACGCTTAAGAAACCTCAGGATGTTTGTCTTGAGACGTAGGACAGAGTTTCTCTCCATCGTTTATCAGATTATAACAGATCACTTCAGTTTCATTCATCATCAGGAGCTGAAGTTTTCCTCACACGTGTTTATTTGTAAGCACTACGACCCAAACGTAGAGTGCTTCAGATAAAACCGAGTGTAAAACTTAAGATTAGTAATATTTCTTTGTGTGTGTGTGTGTGTGTGTGTGTGTGTGTGTGTTCCTGCAGCGCACCAGGGCAGAGTGACCGTGGTGCTGTTTGTGCTGGAGATGGAGTGGCTCCTGAGCACCGGCCAGGACAAAATCTTCACCTGGCACTGCTCAGAGAGCGGCCAGCAGCTGGGGACGTATCACACAGCCGCCTCGGTCTCAGGACTACAGTATCCTTCCCGCCCTCTTCCCCTCCTGCTCTGTTTGTTGTCCTGATTTGTCGGCCGCTTGGCCTCTGGAGCACGCTCAGTGAAGCTGACCGTTCAGCTTCCTGCCAAGCGGACGTAACGGAGTGTCGAGCCATCTTTGGTCCTCTGGACTGTGAAAAATCTCTGCCTTTCATTATGATGGCACGGTCTATTTTAAGGCCTCAGCAATGAAAGACAGGGCGATTGAGATTAGCTCCCAGTTAGTTTGTTCTAATGGAAACAGACTAACAATAGACATCAGTCATGCTGTTGTCAAGGAAACTGTCTGAGGAGGTTTCTGTTACGGCCACATGAAAGGCTGCGAGTGCTCCACAGCGACACTGATCCATACCAATGAGCTCTGCACACTGCCGCGGCCCCGCTAGCCTCCACATGCTAACCTGTCCGACCGGCACGACAAGAAACCCAGAGAGAAAAGCGACGCTGAGCTTTGACCTCGTCCGCTTGTGTTTGGAGTGACCCGCGCCGTGGAGACAAGGCTGTGTCTGTTTTGGCTCTGCACTGAGGCTAATGAGGGTTTTTTGTTTGCTGGTTTGCAGGTGCAGAGGAAATAAAGGGATGTGTTTCAGACATCCAGTCTGTGGCTGTTTCAGAAGACGGCGGTTTAACTGCAGGGCTTGATTTAAGGGAGGCTGCTGGTTCCCAAAGTTTGGGGCTCTCGTCTCTGCAGAGTGTAAAACAGTAAAATCAGAGCGTATTTACCCAAAAGTTAGAAAGACTCCAAAGATTCCTCCTCTGTTTGTGCTAAAAAGTACATCCTGAACATGCTCACATTTGATGTGCCCTTTTTATGCTAAAATGGTAAATGGACCAGTACTTATATAGCGCTTTTTCTGGTCTTACCGACTACTCAAAGCGCTTTACACTGCTGGTGTCATTCACCCATCCACATCACATTCACACACTGATGGCAGAATGATCTACTATTGAAGGCCATCAGTTTTTATCCAACACATTCATACTCATTCACACACCACTGAACAACAGTGGGAGCAATTTGGGGTTCAGTGTCTTGCTCAAGGACACTTCGACATGAGACTGCAGGAGCTGGGTATCGAACCCTCGACCTTCCGATTGAGAGGCGACAACTCTACCACTGACCACAGTGCTTTTTACAAAGCATGTAAATAATATCATTTTATATATACAGAAGAGTGCCTGTTTAACCAGTTAGACTCCATCCTCAGGTACTGCATGAAGCGTACAGTGAACACCTGACCTTCAGAAACACTGACCTACAGCAAGTTCTCATGGATTAATTCCACAGTCTGTATAATTAATGGACGTAGTCTCCGCGACGTCACCCGTCTGTTCCTGAAACAGACTTTTGAAGCCAAACGGCCGGCGCGGCCATATTGGAAATGAGGCGTGCTGTGAGTCTCCACAGAAACAACCATAGGACGCTCCACAGTCACGTGATCTGAGCTGTGCCTCTGATTGGACGAACTGGTGAGCTTGATATTGTGGAAACTGCCGAATTAGAAAAAAAGTTCACCCCTCGTACAGTGCGTGCTGTTAGTGAAATCAGCGATTCAGACGGGAGACATTCTTTGTTCCAGGCTGTAAATGTGCTGATTTTGGCCGTGAAAACTGCTTTTTTTGGCTTGGTGTGTTTGTGACTTCCGGTACTTCCAGAGCCTCAAGAGGACACTCGAGGAACAGCAGACTTTAACACTTCAGCATTGCCTCATATTTTCAGACCGGAGGTTGCCGCTTGATTAATTCACACATAAGAAATGAGAGTAGAGATGAATCAAGCAGGCGAGAATATCTGTCTTGGTCGTCACTCTACGTTGTGTAAATTATCATCTTAGTTCCTCTGAAAGCAAAATGAGTTGAACATGTTTTCAGTCATATGAGCAGTGTGGGAGCCTGGAGGACAAACAAGCGAGGTGAAACGTGTCCTCTGTTGGAGATGTTTCCAGAATGTGGCAGATACACAAACAAAAACCAGAGACATGAAGAAAACTTCAAACTTTGTGAATCTGTGACCTTTAAAGAGCGACTGTTTCAGTCCCTTAGAAGAGATCAGACTGATTACAAACATCACTCAGACTTGTCTCCTCGTCTCCAGCAGCTGTCAGAGATTTAAGCTTTCAAACATGTAACGACTCGTAACTTTCCCCTCCATGAGGAGCAGAGGAAAGCGGTTCTTTAAGTGTCTAACGTCAGGTGAACACGATGAATGTCTGTCTGTTTTGAGGTGAGGTTTATGTGTCGGATGGTCTAACCAGGTCGCTCCTCCTGCTCCTTGTTGCTTCCCTTTCTCTCTGCTGTGGTGATTTTGGTGCGTAGTGACTGAACCAGGTCAGTGGATGAAAACGGCTCAGAGACGTTCACTGACGGCGTGGAGCTTTAAGACTGGAGCGTTTGGTTGGTGTTTTCTTTTTCCTATCACAACCTCATCTCAGATTTGACGTCGAGACCAGACACGCCTTCGTAGGTGACCAGTCCGGTCAGGTGACCATCCTGAAGGTGGAGCAGGACAACTGCAGCCTGGTCACCACCTTTAAGGGACACACTGGTGCGTCACACACACACACACACACACACACACACACACACACACACACACACACGCAGCCTGTCAAGGAGGGAAATTACTCCTGTTTTCATTTTGATTTTCTGTCTGTTGTTTAGTTTCCTGTCAGCTGGTGTCGTCCACCGACAGGTTCAGGTTTCGTGAGCCTCTTAGGAGCAGATTTCTGAGTGCTGCGAGTCTCTGATGATCTCAAGTGTTTAAAAAAAATCTTTTCAAGCTTTGAATGAAAAATCAGCCTCAGATGAAGAGTCAGAGGAAAATGTCTCAACAAGGATTTAAGAGATGAAAGATAAAAGCTGGATGCTTGTAGCTGAAGGATTAAAAAGAGACCTGAATGAGTGTGAAGATGAGTTCAGAGTCAGGAGCAAAGGTGCCGGGTTCAGAGAGACCAGGTCTCACCATTCAGGCTTTAGGAGAGCAGAGACGACATGCAAAGAGATTTCAAAGATGAGTTTAAGTTTGTGAAATATGAAAGTTTTTGAGGCATCATTTTGTCCTCGAAGGACTTGGAATGAGACGTTTTTCTGGACTTGAATGTGGCTCATTAAAGTCTCATAAGACAGTTTTTACTGAAATAAGACAAACACTTTCCTGGATTCAGGTGTGTTTCACTCACACAAGAATCTTTCTGCAGGTAATGTGACGGCGCTTTGTTGGGACCCGACCCAGAGGGTTTTATTCTCCGGCAGCTCTGATCACTCCATCATCATGTGGGACATCGGAGGACGTAAGGGCACCGCCATCGAGCTGCAGGGACACAAGTAAGACCCAACCCAGAGCTACTGATTCACCTCCTCATGCTGAGTTTCAGGGATGATGTTTACATGTGTGTTTCTGTTTGTGTGTGTGTGTGTGTGTGTGTGTGTTTCTTCTCAGTGAGAAGGTCCAGGGCCTGTGCTACGCCTCACACACCCGTCAGCTCATCTCCTGCAGCTCAGACGGAAGCATCGTCATCTGGAACATGGACGTAACACGACAAGAGGTGAGACGGTGAGAAGAGGAGGCAGCAGATGGAGGAAGGGGGACATGAAACACACACACACACACACACGCAGCCTGCACACTGCGGAGCTGTTGCTTCACCTCCTGCAGCAGAATAAATTCAGTGAATGTTCACCAGATTAGCAGAACATGTATTGATTTTCCTCTCTTGGAAACACACACACAGAGTTTATCTTCAGCCTCCGCTCTCTTCCTCTGTGCTCAGCCGGACTCTTCACTCTCAGTCAGATCTTGATGTTGTCTGTATTTACTCTCAGGGACTTTTATCTGGAGCAGCTCTCTGTTGTGGTTGATTTTGAAGAACTGAATCCATCTCCCTGTGTGTGTTTGCACAGACTCCAGAGTGGTTGGACAGCGACTCCTGTCAGAAGTGTGAGCAGCCGTTTTTCTGGAACTTCAAACAGATGTGGGACAGCAAGAAGATCGGTCTGAGACAGGTGAAGGAGCAACCTTACGTTTCAACCCTTCAGTTCACTTCTTCATTTGATTTGAACATTTTTTATTTCAGGCATGCATCAAAAAATAAAAGAGAAAAACATCCAACAAAATAGACGCCATGGACAGCACATGGTCCACAAAAGACAAAAACAAAAACAAAAACAAAAACAAAGAAGGCAAACTGTCCGCCACGGGCAGCATGTGTCACATGCTCGAAAAGGAGCAGGAGGAAGTCTAGACTTATATAACCCCACCCCCCTTTATTTACATGTACAATAAGAGAAAATACAATAAGCTGCTCATATACAGAGACACATACTCAGAGTCATCTCTCCACAGAAACAGATGTTTATCAGGGCTGCCACATACGATTATTCTGATAATCGACGAGTCACCGATTATTTTTTGTGATTAGTCGACTATTCGGATCATACATAAACTGCAGCTTATTGCAGCAGCATACAGCTAACATCATTAGCTTCCAGCTTCAAGTGTTTAAGGTATGTGCTAACTAAAAATGAAGACAGTTAATATCATAGTTCATTCAGCTTTTAATGAACTTTGCAGCTTGTAGCAGCATTTCTGACATTTTTTTTAATGTACCAATTTTCTATTCAAACATGACATCGCTGTTAAGTAGGTAGCTCCCTGTTGACGTTAATGTTAGCAGCTAACTAGCCAATTAGCTTACAGAGATTGTCATTCTTCGTCAGTAAATAAATCAGCCACGGCGTGCTGTCTTTTCAGATGCTCGTGCATCTCCGTCGTTCTGTCATGGAAGGACATTTCTGCTTTGCAGATTTTGCATTGCACACTTTTCTCCTTTATTTTGGAAAAATGCTCCCAAACTTTCCAGCTCTGTTGCCGGCTAGCCATGATACTGTTGGGCGTAACTTTTCTGGTGACTTTACGGGTTACCACGGTTACCACTTCTGCGCGTGTGCGTCAAGGACAGAACGGCAGACGAGACAGGTGAAAGTACAGCGGCAGTTTAAAAAAATATTAAAATGACGACGTCGATTATTAAATAAGTCGCCGACGAATTTGATCGTCGACGTCATCGTGACGAGTCGACTAATCTTGGCAGCCCTAATGTTTATATACAAATACTTACAAAGAGAAAAGTTTATATACAAAACGTCATTTCTCATATTTCTAAACATACAAGTGATTATAAACACACATGTACATATTGTATGTACATGTGTGACCATATAGATCTCTACATATATACACGTCTTACATATACATACGTTTATACATACATACACATCAATACACAAGTACATCCATACTCAAAGGTTTGTTTTTCTTCCAGGTTTAAACCGTTAACCTCATTTCTGTGTTCGTCTAAACTTTGAGTTTTATATACTTTCTTAAACGTACCCATATAAACCATATAAACCTTCATAAAGTTACAAACCATGACCGTCATGTTAAAGTGTAAACATAACACACGCTCAGAAACACACTCCTCCTCTCTGCTGCGGCTGTTTTATCGTCTGGTTTGAGGAGCAGCTTCATGTCGTGGTTCTACTTCCAGCTCTGTGTGAGCTGGAGGAGGCTGAGACCATCTTTTTATTGCTAAATCGACAGAAAATAATGAAACGAATAGAAACAGCATCAGAATAAAGGAAACGAACGTTAATGTCGTAACATTAATCACAAGTGAATTTACTCATCCTGAGTTTGTGCAACATCGAAACGTTTTTTGTTGTTGTTTTTGAGCTGAAATGACGGAGTTTCCTCAGTGAACCCAGAGATAAACACAAATTCAGTTTTCACATGAAGATTTAAACTGACGGCAGCACAAACAGGATGGAGGTTTTGGTTTGTTGTAGAGAGACGGCAGGTGATTCCTCAGATGATTCAGAAACAAACATTTCACTCAGTTCCACAGAAACGGACAGAAAGATGAGAAACATTTACTGTAAAGACTCTAAAACTGGATCTCAACCCTTGGAGCAGATTTATCTTCAAAATGAGTTCATCAGAGTTCAAATTTTTAGCTTCAGTAATCAGACTCCTTTGTTAAATCTTAAATTTAGTCTTTAATTTCATGAATCGTGAATATTGTGAGATGAAATGTGAGGTCTGATTTGCAGTCAGTGCTGTTTGCTCACAGCCATCAGGAGCTCTAAATTCTTGAGCCTTTTTTTTCAGCTGGTCTTTAATTTGTGTTTCAGTTGGAGCTGAGACTGAAACAGATTTTGGAGCTCGCCGAGTGCATTAATGAAGCTCTGACTGACACTTTCTCTAACTCTGCTCCTCCCGGAAAGAAAAGACGTTTCTGCTAATCAGAGCTGACGTGCTGAACTCCTCCTCTGTTCCTCAGCATCACTGCAGGAAGTGCGGCCAGGCAGTGTGCGGCAAATGCTCCTCCAAACGCTCCACCATCCCCCTCATGGGCTTCGAGTTCGAGGTGCGCGTGTGTGACAGCTGCCACGAGTCCATCAGCGACGAGGAGTGAGTAACAATCGGCCTCTGTCGTCTTCATGTGGCGACTCTTTGTGCGCAGAAACATAACGCACGTTCCCTTTGTGTCTGCTAGCCGAGCGCCCACGGCCACCTTTCACGACAGCAAGCACGGCATCGTTTACATGCACTATGAGCCCACCACGGGAAATCTGCTCACCTCCGGCACCGACAAGGTTATCAAGGTCTGGATGAGAACAAACAGGATGTCATGTTTCTATTTGCCTGACAGCAGCAGGAACACAGTCGGTTGATTGTAATGTCAGCTTTTATTTCAGCCTGAAGGTTTAATCTCAGTTTGTTCTGATGAAGAATGTTTAAGAGTCTTTTTTTGAACTTTTCCACACTGATCCTGTCGTCTTCTCACCTGCAGCTCTGGGACATGTCTCCTGTGGTGTCCTGAGGTCTGTGAGCGACCAGCCGTCAGCAGAAAGCTCTGTTCGCCAAACTGTGATTGGTGTTCAAGGCAGCAGCCACACTTGGATTCAAAAGAGGGAAACACATCCAACAGTATCGATGTCATCTGGATAATATTTAACTGTTACTCAACAACAAGCAGCGGCTGATGGTCACAGTGAGGACAGAACGGGCCGGTAGAGCCTGAGATCAGGACAGGGCTGAGTGGACAGGAGGGTACGGACTGGTGTGAGTGTGTGAGTGTGTGTGTGTGTGTGTGTGTGTGTGTGTGTGCTGGGTGGGGGATCTCTGTGTGTATTTGTGTTTGGGGGGGGGGGGGGTCTGACACACTTTAACATCTTAATTTTCATGCATTCCTGCTCATTTCATGCTGGAATATCATGAAAGAGGAAGTGAAACATTCTGGGCTAGTTGTAACCGTTTAACTGAAACTTCACTCGTTTCACATGTTAACAGATCATAAAAACTGGATCCATGACTCACTCGTGCTAAGCCGGTTTCAGATTCTCCACCAGGGAGAGGTTTCGGTTTTACTCCTGAACAAACACAAAAGACTTTCTGAGAAGTCGGAGTGAAAACTAGCTCAGGGTGGCAGCAGCGACCACCAAAAGTTAAAGAAGCTTCACGGAAGAAATCATGAATTCATGGTCTTGCTTTTCAACGTGGTGAAAGATGCTTCGATCAGTAAGTCAACCAAAACAAGTTTAAAGATATCAGCGTGTCTGGTTTTTGCAGAAATACTCAGTCATGCATCCCCCGGGGGAGCTTTAAGACTGTTTTATACTAATGCTGTCAATCAAAATAAAGTGTAAGCACAACAGCAGAGGCATTAGAGAGAGAATTAAGTATTAAATAAACTCACTTTAATCAGAGTCAGGTTTTATAACGTGTAAATTAACCAATCAGACGGCTTCCTGCATGCTCCCTGTAATATCAGCTGTTTTATGAGATTATTTATTATTCTGAGTCTTAATGTTTCTGACATGCAAACGCACATATCATCATGTATCAGAACTGAAAGGAAACGTCATGCTGTTTTGATTTATTTTTTTTTTTTATCATCAATATACTGTTTACTGACTTTCGATGTCAACGCACTGGAATCAAGAAGAAAGGATACGTCACCAACCTGCTGCTGTGAGAGAAGGTCCGATGTTTCTGTGATTGTGCTTTAATTATCTTAAAGTAACCAGCTGAATTTCTCTGTTTTGAATATTTCCCAAAGATATTTAGAAACGACACGACTGTAGAGACGAGGAAAACTCAAGAACAGACACAACTCATGAGTGTGAGCCTCGTTGGTACTTGGATACTAAAGCACCATCTCAGTGTTTCCTGAAGCTCCTGGACGATAACTGTTTGTTTCATCTTTTTGCAGCTTCTAATGCTCAGCTTGATTTTTTCACTAAGGGAAACAGAAGCTGTCTGAACGAGAGGCAAAACAAATCCAAACAAATTCCTGCATTTTAAGTCCGTGTGATTAAAACAAACAGAAACAAGAGAAACTAAATGGTTTGGCACTTTTGTTGCAGCTTGAATGAATATATCAGAGTCCTCTGAGGCCAGTGGTTTGTTTTCACTGCAAAAACTGAAATCTTATCGACTGTTTATGTCTCATTTGACTTGATCTGAGCCTCATTCACCTGTGCAGTAAAATGTCTAATTTCAAGATGTTAAAAGACAAAAACTGTGCCTGAATTTCTTAAAATGAGAAAAAAAAAAAGTACCGTCCAGGTGATTGTTGCTCACACCAAGTCTAATGTGATGGTTTGTATTCAAAATGTGACGTAAACAGTCGTTCAGATATGAGTTTTTTCAGTGTTTCTGTTGCAGGAATTCTAAAAAGCATCATTGTTGTGTTTCGTTGTGTCCATCGGTGTGACCATGTTTGTATATACAGCATAATAAAAGATCAGATTCACCAACTCGACTTATTTTCTGTCTCGTGTGTTTGCACCTCTTTAAGTAGAGAGACACGTAGCTCACAGTGGCTACTGGTCATGACCCGCCTCAAAAGATCATGACAGTAAGGGAAACAAACACCATGTCCATTTAATTTAAATAATTCTTTATTCAATCAGATAAAAACCAAATTAGAATTCAAAAATAAGTACAACTGAATGAGGTGTGTGATGTGTGTAAGTGTTGTTAGTGGCAAACAAAGCAGGACGTTAACCTTGAAGAACAGAAGCTGTGTACAAATCGGGGCTGCATCATTTTTTTTTTTCTCTCTCTTTTTTTTTTTTTAATAAACTTTATTTCAGAATTGAAATGTGCAATAAATTAACACATCCAACATAACATTTAAACTTGAGAGTAGGCAAATAAAGTAAATAAAAAATAAATAAAATAAAAAGTAAAAAAAATAAAATAATAAAGCAAAAATCCAGGGGGACATATCATAAAAACTTTTTAAGAAGAGAGAAAATAAGTGAGTAAAACAGAATTAAACTGTGATAAAAAAAAAAAACTTTAAATTGGGAGCACATGTTAACCATATGTTAACCGTTAAGCTTTTTGTTTTTGGATGAAGAAATAGATCTAATATATAACTCAGTCTCTTTTTGAAAAGAAATAAAGTGGGGTTTTCCGGGGCTGCATCCTTCGTGGGCCGCGTTTGAAGGCCAATTACGTCATAACAGTGCGCGAAGGCCGTCAGGCCGTCCAAACTCGAAGGCTCCTTCAGATGCAGCCTTTTCCTCAGGATTCCAAGTACCCTTTGCCCACCGCTGCTCAGTCCCGGAAAAGAAGAGGAAAAAGTGCACAATGGTGACATCAAGTGGTGTGGATATGACTTCAAAATGTAAGTCTTGGGTTTACACTCAGTTTTTACTCATTTAAACATCCAACGCCAGATACGTTAAACTTTAGGGGAATAGGAAAACCTTTAAATTTTAACTTTCAGTTAAAACACGTGATGCTAGTAATACATTAGCATGTGGCATAAATTAACATTAGGTTCAGCGAAACATTTTGATTGAATAAAGAATTAAGTTTAGGATTATGAGTTAAGTGGAAGACATCGTGACGTAACGGTAAGGGCGGGAACATCTGTTGACGCGACCAGGAAATAATCTGAAGGCTAGACTGTCCACTTTAACAACCGTTGACGGCCTTTGCGGGGTCCTTCGAAAGATGCAGCTCCTGAACTTGGACACAACAAGAGACCTAAAGGGTTTAGGTGACTTCAGGACCCTGGGCTCAGGTGTGCTGAGTCACACCAATCAGTGTGCTACAGGAGGAACGTGTAGGTCAAACACACCTCCAAGATGACATCACTAAACCTAGAGGCACTGCAGGAGCATCACACCAAGTCCATGGTTTACACAGATCCTCTTGAAGGGGCTCTTTAGCAGATCAAAGGGACCTGATTTCAAGACCTGAAAACATGAACACCTGATATGACTCAGTGGGAGCCTATAAAGGTAGGCTGTTAACACAACATGTGAGCTACACTGCCCCTATCTCCCCGGGGAGGTATTACAGGTCTTACTTCCAACAGGCAGACGATGTAAGAGAAGATGTATAAATAGTTTTAATTTGTAAATACACCAAATATAATGGCTTTAAAGTTAAGATATACACATGTGACACATTAATACACATAACAGCCTCATTACAGTTAGATAGTTTTATTTATTTATTTATTTTTCAAGCTGTATAAAATGTTTTTGTAAACCTTAATGGTGATTGAGGAGTGTTTGGTTGTGATAGCACAGTCTCACTCAGAGACAGAGTCAAGGCTTAAACTTGAGGGCAAACTCCTCCAGAGCTGCCAGAAGCTTCTGCTCCTCCTGCGGCGTCGACCTGGAGGAGGCCAAGGGGAGGTGAGTCGCCACCGCTTTACGATCTGCAAGATCAACAGGTAAGGTCACTCATTGAAGGTTACTTAAAAACATTAAGATTTCACTAAGAGCAACTGTGAATCAATGACATAAATGTAAATATGAAAACAAAAGGAAACTGTCGTGTAGCTCTGACCCTGGAAGAAGAGCCCACTTGGCTGCTTGATGGCGGCTGCAGACACAGCGAGCCACAGGGCTGTGTCCGCCCCCATGGCCTCCGTCCTCAGTCTGGACTGCATCTTTGCATGAAAGGAAGGCATGGACATCTGGACAGCTTCACGGACAAAAACAGTTTTAAAAAAGTGTTTCCTTACAGGCGTACAGACAGAAAACAGACTCTCTCAGACTCTTCACCTGGCGTGTCGGCCCATCCCGGGTGCATGGAGGAGAAGTGGACCTCTTTGTGCTGTGAAGCCCACCTCTCTGTCAGAATCACCTGCTGTCTCTGCGCAAAGGAAGGAAAACGTGAGTAAACATGAGCGCTACATGCTGCATTGCTTCCTGCCCCGCTCTTCAGAGAGTCAGCTCACTTTGTTCTGAGCGTAGGCCATGGTGCCGTCGAACGTCCCCTTCTCCAACTGCAGGTCGTCCACGTTCAGCTTCTGTGTGAGCATGCCGCCTGACGACACCGTCACCTGAGCACAGAAAACAGCCCACTGAACACTGTACCACGAGCATCAGTTCATCTCGTGGTCACTTTTTAACCCACCACTCTTGCATCTTCAACCTTCTTCAGTGCAGGGATCATCGCCGTGGTCAGGATGTATGTACCTGAAAACAAGAGCAGCAAAGAAGGTGATTCAGGAACCGTCACATTCTGACACTCTGTCATGCTGGTCCATCATTTTTAAGCATGTTCACTTTTCATTTTCCAAAATCAGAAGCAACAGATCGATTAATCTTAAGAGTAATTTCATCTTTCAGCCTCATCGAACCAGGCTGAAATATCTTACCGAGCGTGTTCGTGGCAAAGTTCTTCTCCAAACCCTCCTCAGTTAACTCCCTCTGGTTCACCATACAGCCCGCATTGTTTATCTGGTAAACATGAAGAGTAAGCATGTCACTTCACAAACCAACAACACTACATGTAAACACAGAATCCAGCTCCCAACCTACCAGGACATGCAGACTGTTGCTTTGTGAAAAGTTTTGGGCGAACTCCCACACTTGTCTCGCGCTGGACATGTCGACGATGTGGACGTGAACATCCTGAAAAAACAGAAACAGGGTTAAATATGAAATTTGGAAATGATAGAAAAGTCATTTTCAATCTACGACAAAAGGATGTTTTTGTTCCCCACAGAGGGAGAGAAAGCCCAGGTCGGATTCCTCACCTGATTTTTACTCTTCTCCACGATTTCCTCTTTGGCTGCGTCTGCGCGGCCTTTGTTTCGACACACCATGTGGACGGTCCCTCCTGAGGAATTCAACAAACACAACTCATGTTTGAATTCCAGCCTGCAGCAGCTTAAAGTGTCACCACCAGTCATTAATCTACGATGACATAACACAGAGGGTTGAGAGACTGAGACCATGAGGGCTCACTGGATCTTACTCAGAGGGTTGGTCAGGTGCCACACCTCACAGCTCTCACAGAAAGCAGACGAACAACTTTTCATCCTCTGTCGTCTCTGTGGCCACAGTCAGTCCAGAGAAGAAGACAAGCTGTCGCTTGTTTAAACTCTCACCTCTGTTGGCTATCTCCTGCGCTGTAGCTTTTCCTATCCCGCTGTTAGCTCCGGTGATCATGAAGGATCTGCCGTTTAGGTTGACGTCCAGATCTGCTGGAGTGAAATGCTTCGCTGCTGCTTCATAACCGCTCCTGTGAAGATGAAGGGCAGCAGACTGAATGTATAACACATAAACAGGAAGCTTTGCTGTCACATTTTATGATGTATGACAAGGGTACACATGTCTGAGTTCATAAATTTATACTTTATATGAAAGGATGAACATCAAAAAGCAACTTTATGATGGTTGGTTATATTTTTAGCACCTTTTTTTTAACAAAATGATAAATAAAATGTCAGGTAGCTGCTGCACAAAAGTGAGGATTAAATGTTTTTCTTTTTATTCTCTGATAGTAAGTTGAAATTGTTTGACTCTTAAAAAAATATCAAATATTTGAATCAGTTTGGTAAAATAGACCCTTTTTAATTCTCTCATATTTTACTTGTATGCTATTTTTTAACCTTAGCTAACTCTTATAATTCTCTGAGCATCTTTTGAGTGGGTTGAGTCACACGTCTTCTACTTCATAACTGTAAAATCAAGATTACAGTGTCTGATTCATTATGAAATAAATCTCTGTTAGAGGATTTTTTTCCACAGTGACTTTGCAGAAAACATCATCAGATATCTCTTATAAGACATCATGAAAGTGGGGGCTAAGTTTGGTCAGTTACATGTCATAAGATAATGTGATTCACTTCTGACATTATTACCCAAGGCATAAGATCACTTTAAGGAAACTATGGGGGAGGGTTATTCACTGTATCAGTTCTTTTTTCTTTGCCTCTCTTTCTTTGCTTGGTTTAAACATTAACTATCCTCAGTTTCCTGCAGGTTCCTCCCAACGTGGTCTGACAAAACCATAGACTATAAAATAATAAGACGTGTAAAAACTCGACTTGTGCTGCAGAAAAGTGAAGGCTGGTGTAAATCTGTTTTCATCATTCACACAGTAAAGTGTGAACCCTGCTAGTTAACCAGTAATAACCTCAAGGATAATAATACCTCAAAGAGAGGATTAGATACAAGTTAAGCACTAAGGAGAGATGGCTTCTTCACAGTGTTATATGTCAGTAAAACAACACTTACTTTGTGTACTCCTGGAGACCCTTCACGAACCAAACAGCGTTCCTATAAATCGACATGTTTCTCACAAACGTATACAGTCTGTGGTCCCCCAACAGAAAAGGGCGTAATGTTGTGTACAATCAGGTGAACACAGTCCAATGTTTTAGTTTCATAAGGATGACTTGTGACGGTTATGTAGTAATGCTGCATTCACGTACGCTTCGATAATCGGATGATGTTAGTTCGAGCTATAAATGAATGGCAGACAACGTGAGATAATGCATAAAACTTTAATGAGCATTCGTCTGGAAAAATATTTTAGTGGTTTAAAACATAACTAATGCCAGCCCGAGTTCGTAAAGCTGTTCTGTGAGGATAACTAGTGAGAAACTCAGACTTCCTGAACACTTGAACATTCATGTCACGTGATGGGTCACGTGACGCAATCACCACATAGAGTTGCAGCGCCCCTAGCGGATAGTTTCACTGTTTTGTTGACATAAACACGGGTGAAATGCAGTAAAAGGAGTCGGCAATTTGTGTTTCACGTATTTAAAAAAAAAAAAAAAGTCAAACAAAAAGATTTTGAGGAATAAAAAGATGAAAATGAAAGTCATAAAGAAATACTGCTGTCAAAACATCAACTCTGGATATTTAATCCTCTTTTTCGACGGAATCTCATGTACTTGTCAGGATGGCCGAGTGGTCTAAGGCGCCAGACTCAAGATAATACCTTCCCAAAGTTGGGGCTTCTGGTCTCCGAATGGAGGCGTGGGTTCGAATCCCACTTCTGACAATAACTTTTGTCACTTTTCAGATGCCATATATTGACGTGGACTTAACGAAACAGTGAATGTGCTTGTTGAAAATGTGACAAGAACAAACCATGTTAAATCATACAAAGAGGTATCTTTACATAGAGGTATCTTTACACAGTGTTATGGGTAATATTTCAACCTCATGATTAGCATTTAACCTTTAACCTGAGTCTGAGCCTGGAGAGAGTCCCAGCACTGTGGAAGACTTCCTGCATAATTTCTGTGCTGAAGACAGCACACCCCAGGGAGCCAAACCACTTCAGACCTGTGGCCCTCACTTCTCACCTGATGAAGACTCTGGAAAGGATCGTTCGGAGAAACCTTCAGCCCCTGGTGAGCTCACATCTGGATCCACTGCAGTTGGCAGACAGACCACAGTTTGTGAGGCTTCAGGACTGTGTGTTGGACATGGTGGTCTGCAGCACAGGGGCCCTAGTTGTCTCCACCTGCTGAGGAGACTGAGGTCATTTGGAGAATGCAGGACTCTGCTCAGGACATTTTATGACTCTGCGATAACTTCTGCAGTTTTCCAACGCAGTGGTCTGCTGGGGAGCAGGGAGTACAGAGAGGGACAGGAAGAGACTGAACCGACTGGTCAGGAGGGCCAGTTCTGCCCTGGACTGCTCCTTAGACTCCCTGGAGGAGTTGGATGGGAGTAGGGTGCTGGCAAAGCTTGTATCTTTCATGGACAATCCCCCTCACTCACTGCATGAGACTATGGGGGCCTTAAGCAGCTTCTTCCGCAGCAGACTGAGACTCCCACCCAGCAAGACAGAGAGCTATCACAGGTAATTCCTCCCAACTGCAACAAGACTTTACAAAATATTATAAACATAACTGGACTCACACTTTTATGCCATCCAATATTCAAAAAAATTTTTTTGCACAACATATCAGTAATCATTGTTTATTCTTGTTGTGGTGTAAATAGTGAAATTTTACCATTATATTTCCAAATGTCGAATTTTTAGTTCTTATTATTACTTCTGTTTTTATTATTGCATTTTTCACTTTGTTATAAGCTGCTGTGACAAAAAAAAATGTATTCTAGTCTAGTCCAGTCTAGTCTAGTCTATTCTAGTCTAGTCTATTCTTGTCTATTCTATTTTATTCTATGCTAGAGATGCAACAAGAAGAAGTAACAACGCCCTCAGAAGAAAAAGAAAGGACATGAAAAAGCTTACAGCACCTGGTATTCCCAGGTGGTTTCCCATCCAAGTACAAACCAGGCCTGACATTGTTTAGCTTGTGGGATCAGACGAGAACTGGCGTGTTCAGGGTTCATGGCTGTAAGCAAAATCTAAAAATACTGTCATTTTATAGATGCTAAGACTAAAGCTTCAACCAAAAAAACTTGTTTGATTCAAAGGCAGCTTTGACTTAACTAACACTCATAACCTAATAAAGCATGTTAGCCTTGTTCAGTAACCCCAAACAGAACACCCTTGGTGTTTTAGCACATTTTGCTTTCATTCAATAAATGTTTAAGGGTTATTTTATCATAAGTTACTTTCTTAATAAATAGAACACAGCTGGATACACAGTTATTGATTCCAAACCAACTTTACGAACTGTAGGCAGCAGTCAAACAGGCCTCTGGCGAATTTCGGCGTTCAGTTGTCAGGATGGCCGAGCGGTCTAAGGCGCCAGACTCAAGGTTTCAGACCTTCCTGAATGCGGGGTTTCTGGTCTCCGAATGGAGGCGTGGGTTCGAATCCCACTTCTGACAGTACATTTTTTTATCAGCAGCTTCGATCCTGGGAATGTTTCTTTCACACCAGGTATTAACCAAAATGCACACATACAGGACATAATGAAGGACATTGTTATCTTTTATAGTGTCATTCACTGTAAGGCATTGATAAAACTATTAATTGATTACATTAATGTTGTTTTAATTGTAAATATGAGAAAACAGACTCAAACAAAAATATTTCAGCAGTTAGATTCTTGTTATAGAGAACTAAAATGGGTAATGTTTACGGAAAAGAAAAAAAACAACAACTAACCAGCACGTCATAAAAATTTACACAATTAAGCGCCAAAGTGAAAGCATTTCATTATTTTTGTCGTCCTAAGTGTTTCTTGATTCAAGAGTGTGTTCATTATACATATTATTTTTGTCCTTTCGGATTTCCACATTAAGTTATGTGCATGTATCAGTTTTGTTCCTTCAGAATTTTCCAAATAAATCTGAAAAGGAAAACCAAACCTTTCAACATTATTCATAAAATAATTTACACCCACCGGTGGTTTTCTAGCATCTATAAAGTGATAGCTTGTACTCGCGTTAACTGCTTACGGCCATACCACTCTGAACACGCCCGATCTCGTCCGATCTCGGAAGCTAAGCAGGGTCGGGCCTGGTTAGTACTTGGATGGGAGACCGCCTGGGAATACCAGGTGCTGTAAGCTTTTATATTTTCTTTCTTTTTCAGGTGAAGACGCTGTTACCCCATTATATAATGCTGTATATTATTTATTTATTACCTCATTAAATTGTTTTTGACCCTTTACTACCCAGCGTATATTTGATACATGCGTTTCAAAGACCCCCTATCCCATGAAAATAAATATAAATAGATATAAATAAAATAAATATTTTAATTATAAACATGTTTTAAAAAAGAAAGAAAGAAAGAAAGAAAGAAAGAAAGAAAGAAAGAAAGAAAGAAAGAAAGAAAGAAAGAAAGTACAATATTCCTCTGAAGATTAAAATTCCACTACAGGCAGCTGAAGTTGTATTTTGGCTTTTTTCAAACTGCTCTCATAATATCATTCACACACTTTTTTTTCAGGGAAATTACTGATAATTTTAAAGAAGTAAAATCAACGAATAAAATATGAATTATTAATCGTTTTTGAAAATAAGTATTTACTGCATTAAAAGAATGCATATTACAGTTGCCAAAATTGCCCAATATGTCAGATATGATAAAAAAAAAAAAAAAAAGATATCTGGATTTTGCTAAAAAAAAATAAACATAAAAAATGTTCAACATAAAACATCTCAGTTCCAATAAATTATAAATAGTAGGCTTTAAAGGGTTAATTTCTTCCAAACACAACTAAGAAATGTATATCTGTACAACAAAAAAAACCCAAAACAAAACAGAAAATGCAATAATTTTGAAATAAATACGGATATGAGACATTTAGAATAATTACGATAATGACAATATTAATAAAACTTAGTCAATAATATTTTTTTTCATGAGTGTTCTTTTTAACGTTGTCTAAATGGCTCAGATTCTTTGAATTTTCTTTTTTCTTGCTTTAAATGTTTAGCTTATGAGGAGTTTCATTTGCTCAACGATATTATCTTTTATTTTAGAAAAACGGAATAACATAAATTAATAGAAGTGAATAAACTATGACACTGTACTTTTTACCAGTCTACCAATCCACAAACTGCTGCCAATAGATACAGTCGTCTTTGCGTCACAGTGCGTCATAGTTACGGGTACGAAATTTTGAGGGGGAAAATAATCCTTTCCCCCTCGTCCACTGCACTGTAAACACGCCGATTTCAACACCAGATGCCAAATGTCATACATTGATTTATTGGAGCCAGTTCTAAAGGCCAGATACTTAAAATCACTCAAGTAGGTTTAGATTCTTGTCTGTATGTTATTAAAGAGTGGAGGAATGATCCTACTGATTGGTCTGATGTGTCATTACCTGACACCTTCTGCTACCTGGTTGAATCACCTGGTAAGAGGCAAAATCAGGTTCTCTGATGAATTAAACCTCACATCATTTCAAAGTCTGATGAAGAAATGAGCAGGTTTTAGTGAGTTTGTGCTCCACACAACTGTCGCTCCCTGGAGGCACAGAACTTTTTTACAAGTGGTTTTGTTTAAGTTGTGCTTCATCACAAAATACCTGCCTCTGATACCTACCTGTTCAGGTGTGATGGTCTTAAACGTTCACGTGAAATACAAAACAATCAAACACTAATTGAATAAGTTGAAGATGCGGTTATCTAAATGAAGCGACACCTCCAAATTCCCCGCCCCTATCTATGACGCGACTGTGACACGACGCCGACTGTATCTATCTGAGGGACCTGGTGGTGAGACGCACCTGTTCAGGCCCTTGGACTGATGAGTCAGGCTTAATTCTGCAGCTGTGCGGGGGTTCCAGTTCCTTGGCCGGCATCTTCGGCCTCGTTTGGCGGCAGAGAGGAGCTGAGCTGACCAGGATTATGTTATGGCGTCCGAAATGATGGCTTGGGTTTGTGTCGCTTTAACACTAGCCCAGCTTAACAGCATAGGAGGCCACCGGTTATCTCACGGACATTTGACCGGCCAGGACGAGCACGATGACGGCACCAAGCAGCAGCCAGACGCCGCCCCGGAAAACTCGATGGAGCGTAGTTTTCCAGCACCAGTTTGGGACTTTCTGCAGGGTAAACTGCTGCTCCAGTCATGTTTTCGAAAAAAGAAAATTACAGCGCACATACATTTGATTCCAAACATTCTTTCCTCTTTTTTTTTGACCTGTTGAATTCCCTCTTTTATTTTCTCATTTCCAGGAAGTGTTAGAAGTCTGTCAGATTTTAACAAACCAATGTACCACTGCAGCAATGCAGCGCTCTATCTGCACATCTCTCTCATCAGATACACAAATCTCTCTCTAGAAGGTGTGTTTGATTCATCCACCTTGCTCAGAAAGTTACTGCTTCTAAGAAAACAGAACGTCAGCCTCACGTGTCTCTGAATCTCTCCTTACAGATGGGACTCAGCTGTTATCTGTACCTGAAAGGTGTCACAGTTCAGTTCATATTTATAGAGGATGGTTGCTGGCAAAGCTTCCTTATGCTGGCTGTCACATCCCAATGCAGGTCATGTTTCATATATTGTTTAAACCAGTGAGCACCATTTCTTGTGACATGATCATATTGTAATAACAAGCAGTTTGTTTTCTACCATCAGACTGAAGATGGAAATGATTCCCCCCTGTTGAAACTTCATTACTTCGACCGCCTCCTTCAGGAGAATATGACAGGCGTAGCCTCCTGCCAGAGTCCTCAAACGTCAACACAAGTTGTGTCTCCTCTTGTGACCTGTGGGGAAAAGCACATCACTGTGAAGCTTTCCAAAGAAACAAAACTGGGAAAGGTTAAAGAGCTAGGTAAGGACACACAAACGGCTTTACTGTAAAGAATTAAAGCACTAAAGAAGCATTAAGCAGCAGGTAAACTAGTATATATATCGAGGAAATTAAGATTACCTTTGCTATCTGTCAGATTTATCCACGAATGAAGGATATTTGGTAACACAGCAGAAGACGGCTGATGCATTATACGTGAAGATCTCAAAGCCACCAAATAATGTAAGTCAAACATATTCAAGTAGAGTGTAAAAACATGTGTCATGAAAACTGACAATATGAATCTTTACAGGATTCTGACTTCAAGTTAGTCTATGTGGACCCCACTGGGACACGATGTGCTGTGCTGGTGTCTTGTTCCCAAACTCCCCTAAATCAGATGGAAAGGCATCGTGTGGGAAGATCACTGCAGGAGCAGGATATATTCGACCTGTGGGGGTTTGAAGAGATTCCAGTGGAACCGTTTGACCCAGACGCAACACAGACAACAGCAACGACCAGCTCAGAGACTACTACAGACACAGATGACACTGAATATGGTGAAGGTATTTATGAATTATGGGGAGTAGATGAAATTCCTGAAGGGGTCTACAATGGGACAGATATAGACAGTCCTGAGGCAACTGCTACCACAACTGCTGCGACCACAGCTAGGACAACTGCGGCCACCACAGCCAAGACCACGGCGGCCACCACAGCCAAGACCACGGCGGCCACCACAGCCAAGACCACGGCGGCCACCACAGCCAAGACCACGGCGGCCACCACAGCCAAGACCACGGCGGCCACCACTGCCAAGACCACGGCGGCCACCACTGCCAAGACCACGGCGGCCACCACTGCCAAGACCACGGCGGCCACCACTGCCAAGACCACGGCGGCCACCACTGCCAAGACCACGGCGGCCACCACTGCCAAGACCACGGCGGCCACCACGGCCAAGACCACTGCCGCCAAGACCACTGCCGCCAAGACCACTGCCGCCAAGACCACTGCCGCCAAGACTACAGCCAAGACCACTGCCGCCAAGACTACAGCCAAGACCACTGCCGCCAAGACTACAGCCAAGACCACTGCCGCCAAGACTACAGCCAAGACCACTGCCGCCAAGACTACAGCCAAGACCACTGCCGCCAAGACTACAGCCAAGACCACTGCCGCCAAGACTACAGCCAAGACCACTGCCGCCAAGACTACAGCCAAGACCACTGCCGCCAAGACTACAGCCAAGACCACTGCCGCCAAGACTACAGCCAAGACCACTGCCGCCAAGACTACCGCCAAGACCACTGCCGCCAAGACCACTGCCGCCAAGACCACTGCCGCCAAGACCACTGCCGCCAAGACCACTGCCGCCAAGACTACAGCCAAGACCACTGCCAAGACCACTGCCACCAAGACTACATCCAAGACCACTGCCGCCAAGACTACAGCCAAGACCACTGCCGCCAAGACTACAGCCAAGACCACTGCCGCCAAGACTACAGCCAAGACCACTGCCGCCAAGACTACAGCCAAGACCACTGCCAAGACCACTGCCGCCAAGACTACAGCCAAGACCACTGCCGCCAAGACTACAGCCAAGACCACTGCCGCCAAGACTACAGCCAAGACCACTGCCGCCAAGACTACAGCCAAGACCACTGCCGCCAAGACTACAGCCAAGACCACTGCCGCCAAGACTACAGCCAAGACCACTGCCGCCAAGACTACAGCCAAGACCACTGCCGCCAAGACTACAGCCAAGACCACTGCCGCCAAGACTACAGCCAAGACCACTGCCGCCAAGACTACAGCCAAGACCACTGCCAAGACCACTGCCGCCAAGACTACAGCCAAGACTACTGCCGCCAAGACTACAGCCAAGACCACTGCCGCCAAGACTACAGCCAAGACCACTGCCAAGACCACTGCCGCCAAGACTACATCCAAGACCACTGCCGCCAAGACTACAGCCAAGACCACTGCCGCCAAGACTACAGCCAAGACCACTGCCGCCAAGACCACTGCCAAGACCACTGCTGCCAAGACCACTGCTGCCAAGACCACTGCTGCCAAGACCACTGCTGCCAAGACCACTGCTGCCAAGACCACTGCTGCCAAGACTACAGCCAAGACCACTGCTGCCAAGACTACAGCCAAGACCACTGTAGCTGCCACTACAGCTACAACAGGTCCTCCTCCAACCACAACAGGTCCTCCTCCAACCACAACAGGTCCTCCTCCAACCACAACTGGTCCTCCCCCAACCACAACTGGTCCTCCTCCAACCACAACTGGTCCTCCTCCAACCACAACTGGTCCTCCTCCAACCACAACAGGTCCTCCTCCAACCACAACAGGTCCTGCTCCAACCACAACCAGTGCATCCCCAGTTACTATCAGTACACCTCTGATGACAACCAGTGCTGTGCCTGTCATCACATCTGGAGCTTCATCAACCACCAGCAGCAGCGTCTCGACTACAACATAAAGAGATTAAAGGGAACTGAAAAATTTAATGAGCACTTTAAACATAATGAAACCATCATTAAAAGAATATTTCTTGGATATCTGCATTTATTAAAATTTACATTTCCAGTCTAATCTGTATTTGATTTTTTTCACTGGATATAACTTAAATACTCCACAAATGAGTCTGTGTTAACAAACCCTGCAAAGGTTCCCCTGAAAATAACTTTAAAATGGAAATGCCCCTAAGCTCATAGACGAACTTTGAAAAACAAAAAACACATTTAAAAATTGGCTATGAAATAATTGAGAGGATCCAAGATGTAGAAAAAAAATGTTGGTTTCTTTTAATAGACACCATTAAATGACAGTATCACTGAAAAGGTTAACTATAGGTTGGACAGGAAATATGAATTACACCACGGAATAGGCAAAATAAATAAGAGCTAAGTAAAATAACAGAATAACAAGATCAATGGGTGTTCAGCGATCAATATTTTTCAGACAAGGACATAGCTGTTCTGTTCTTATAGCACTGCCTCGTTCAGTGTGTAGAAAGGTCAAAGAGTTTTGGTCTCAGGAGATTCTTTATTCTTTGCCTCAATTTTTGGCACAAAGTATAAAATTGATAAATTATAAACGGATATTAAAAGCCAACATGCTGGTTCTCTTTCTCTCTACGTGTGTGTTTATCTGACTGACTACACTTCCCATAAGACCACTTCACCTGAACGCACCTGTGGCGCTTTTGGTAATTAATCAGATATAATGACGCAGCTGTGTGGTAGTGTGAGTTTCCAGGAGGACGCAGGTGTCCTCGGGTGTTAGTTTGGCGGCAGAGAGGAGCGGAGCGGAGCGGAGCGGGGCGCTGTTATGGCTTCAGCACTGATGGCTCGGGTTTGGATCTGTTTGACGCTAGCCCAGCTCAACAACGCGGGAGGCCACCGGCACGTTCGCGGACTTCTGTCCGACCAGGACGAGCTCGATGACGGCATGAAGCAACTGTCAGACGCCGCTCCGGAGGTCTCCATGGAGCGTGGTTTCCCAGCGCCAGTGTGGAACTTCCTACGGGGTAAACACGAGATTTATTTAACTGTTAAAATTACAACGAACTGAACCAATTTTAAATGTACTAAGATACCATACCTGGTCTGAGTCCAAGACTTATGAAGGGTTTTATTTTCTTGAGGCAACTTGAGACCAAGACTGTGGAATTCATGGAGAGAAAAAATACAAATTGCTTTCTCTTTATTTTTTTGTATTTTTAAATTGAGCATATTTTTCCCTCAGGTGGGGGAAAAAATCCAGAAACCTCAGATTTCAATCAGCCACAATACCGCTGTCACAATGGAACCCTATCTCTACGCTTTTCCCTCATCAGATACTCAAATCTGCATCTGAAAGGTGCTTTATTTCTAATTTTACAGTATTCTGTTGACTTGTGCAGCCGTTTCTGGAAGCCTTATTTATGTCTTCACGTCTTGTTCCACAGATGGGGCTCAGTTGTCGTCCCTGAAAGACAAGTGCAACAGCACAGTTCAGATTTATAAGTGGTGGATGCTGGTGAAGCTTTCTTATACAGACTGCCACATGGCAATGCAGGTACCTTGTCATGTACTTTGACAGGATACTTCTGTTAATTATAGATATTGTACTGCATCCATTTATTATACCTCAAAACAACTGATACAAGTCTCCAATTTCCAGACCAAGCATGGAAGTGGTGCCCGTGTGCTGAAGGTGCATTACTTTGACCGCCTGCGGGAGGAGAACATGACTGGCATGGCTGTTTGTAAGAATCCTGAAATGTTACCACAAGTGGTGCCCCCACTGGTGGCATGTGGAACAAAATGCATCACTGTGAAGCTGCCTCGAGAAACCAAACTAAAGATGGTGAAAGATCTCGGTAAGGACAAGGATTTCTGTTGAGTTGAGGCTATAAATGCTAAAATTGGGTTTTGATGTTTTTTTTTATTTTTTTTCTGATGGCAGATTTTTCCAGTGATGAAGGATACTCAGTGAAACAGCAGAGAACAACTAGTGCTCTGTTTGTGGAGATATCAAAGTTACCAAGCAAAGTATGTGGGATGCTAAACATTTTGTGCATGCTAACATTTAAAGAGAAAACTAACGGATAATTTGTTCTTAGGATTCTGGATTTGAAGTGGTCTATGTGGACCCCACTGGGACCCTGTGCACCATGCTGGCCACTTGTAGCCCTGTGCTTCCTAAAAAAGTGGGGCGGCATCCTGTGAGGAGGTCTCTACAGGAACCAGATGTATTTGAGCTGTGGGGCTTTGATGACATTCCCACTGAGCCATTTAATCCATCTCAGACTGTGACGTCTGCAACAGCCAGTTCAGGAACTGATACAGACACGGCTACTGATCAGGTAACTAGTAATACAAGAACCACTGGGACAGGAATTGTTGATTTAAAGGGAATGATTTTGATTTTAATTTTCCCTCTGGACCTTTTGATCTCCAGGAAACAGCCCAACCAACAACTGATACAAATACAGTTACAGATTCAGATACAGGTGTCGAGGCATTTACAAATGATGGGAATATTTACGAGTTGTGGGGATTTGAGACCATTCCAGATGGACCATTCACTGGATTGCCAAATACAGGGTTAACCACTACAACAGCCACAAATGCAGCGCCTGTAACAACAGCAGCCACCACTGCTGCCAAGACGACAAAAGTAACCACCACGGCTGCCAAGACAACAAAAGTGACCACCACTGCCACCAAGACGACAAAAGTGACCACCACGGCTGCCAAGACGACAAAGGCCACCACGGCTGCCAAGACGACAAAGGCCACCACGGCTGCCAAGACGACAAAAGCGGCCACCACTGCTGCCAAGACGACAAAAGTGACCACCACGGCTGCCAAGACGACAAAAGCGACCACCACGGCTGCCAAGACGACAAAAGCGACCACCACGGCTGCCAAGACGACAAAAGCGGCCACCACGGCTGCCAAGACGACAAAAGCGGCCACCACTGCTGCCAAGACAACAAAAGCCGCCACCACTGCCGCCAAGACGACAAAGGCGACCACCACTGCCTCCAAGACGACAAAGGCGACCACCACTGTCGCCAAGACGACAAAAGCGACCACCACTGCTGCCAAGACAACAAAAGCCGCCACCACTGCCGCCAAGACGACAAAAGCGACCACCACTGCCTCCAAGACGACAAAGGCGACCACCACTGCCGCCAAGACGACAAAAGCGACTACCACTGCCGCCAAGACGACAAAAGCGACCACCACTGCCTCCAAGACGACAAAAGCGACCACCACTGCCGCCAAGACGACAAAAGCGACCACCACTGCCTCCAAGACGACAAAGGCGACCACCACTGCCTCCAAGACGACAAAGGCGACCACCACTGCCGCCAAGACGACAAAAGCGACCACCACTGCCGCCAAGACGACAAAGGCGACCACCACTTCCGCCAAGACGACAAAAGCGACCACCACCGCCGCCAAGACGACAAAAGCGACCACCACCGCCGCCAAGACGACAAAAGCGACCACCACCGCCGCCAAGACGACAAAAGCGACCACCACCGCCGCCAAGACGACAAAGGCCACTTCTGCTGCCAAGACCACTACGACAGCTACTGCGACAACTGCACAACCAACCACAACTGGTCCTCCTCCAACCACAACTGGTCCTCCTCCAACCACAACTGGTCCTGCTCCAACCACAACCAGTGCATCCCCAGTTACTATCAGTACACCTCTGGTCACAACCAGCGCTGTTCCTGTCATTACATCTGGGGCTGCATCAACCACCAGCAGCAGCGTCTCGACTACAACATAGAAATTATAGGCAGTTGAAAAACTTAATGAGCACTTAAAACATAAAAAAATAAATCATTACAAATATTGTTTTTTTTTGCATTTATTAAAATTTATATTTCCAGTCTAATCTGTATCTGTTTTTTTTCTACTGGATACAACTTCAATACTCCACAATATGTGTGTTTGTGTGAACAACCCTGCCAAAGGTTCCCCTGGAAATGGCTTTAAAATGTTAATGCCCCTAAGCTCATAGAGGAACTTTTAAAAAAAACACAATTTAAATATTGGCTGTGAAATGAATGAGAGCATCCAAATGTCCTTCATGTAACTTAATGTTGGGACCATCAAATTCTCCCCTTTAACTTCTATAATTTGTATGTAAATTTACAAACCGCACAGCTACAATTTAGTAAAGTGGTCTTTCCTTATTTAAGTAATTATGAAACCTTTACTTATCATTTCAGAGTCAAATACCTCCATGCATATCAGCTTCAGTGAATCATAATCAGGGGAGTGGCCACATGAAATAAGGTCAAGCAGTGTTTTGGGCATGTACCATTTAGATACCATTTCTTTGTGTGATAAAATGATGGTAAACATACATGGTGGGAGTTGTGCTGGATGTATTTCCTTAAAGTGTTGTGCATCGATGTTTTAATGTTTCACTTTTCTGACCCCTGCCCCAGCCAAGGGGTGGGGGTTAAATTCCAAATTACCTGATTAAATTTTCTTGCAGGAAACAATATCAATAAAAAAAAAGACAAGAGGCTACTGTACAGGAACAATAAATCACAAAATACATGTATGTGAAGAAAAATATAGAAAACAATGTGCTGATAGTGTATTTAAAAAGCACATTTAAAAAAAATAAAATGAATGAATAAATAAAAAAACTGAAGTTGACCAAAGAACATACAATTAAAAGACTATCATTAAAAAGGTCAACTATAGGTTGGACAAGAAATATGAATTACACCACGGAATAGGCAAAATAAATAAGAGCTAAGTAAAATAACAGAATATCAAGATCAATAGGTGTTCAGTGATCAATATTTTTCAGACAAGGACATAGCTGTTCTGTTCTTATAGCACTGCCTCTTTCAGTGTGTAGAAAGGTCAAAGAGTTTTGGTCTCAGGAGATTCTTTATTCTTTGCCTCAATTTTTGGCACAAAGTATAAAATTGATAAATTATAAACGGATATTAAAAGCCAATATGCTGGTTCTCTCTCTCTCTACGTGTGTGTTTATCTGACTGACTACACTTCCCATAAGACCACTTCACCTGAACGCACCTGTGGCGCTTTTGGTAATTAATCAGATATAATGACGCAGCTGTGTGGTAGTGTGAGTTTCCAGGAGGACGCAGGTGTCCTCGGGTGTTAGTTTGGCGGCAGAGAGGAGCGGAGCGGAGCGGGGCGCTGTTATGGCTTCAGCACTGATGGCTCGGGTTTGGATCTGTTTGACGCTAGCCCAGCTCAACAACGCGGGAGGCCACCGGCACGTTCGCGGACTTCTGTCCGACCAGGACGAGCTCGATGACGGCATGAAGCAACTGTCAGACGCCGCTCCGGAGGTCTCCATGGAGCGTGGTTTCCCAGCGCCAGTGTGGAACTTCCTACGGGGTAAACACGAGATTTATTTAACTGTTAAAATAACAACGAACTGAACCAATTTTAAATGTACTAAGATACCATACCTGGTCTGAGTCCAAGACTTATGAAGGGTTTTATTTTCTTGAGACCAAGACTGTGGAATTCATGGAGAGAAAAAATACAAATTGCTTTTTACTTTTTTGTATTTTTAAATTGAGCATATTTTTCCCTCAGGTGGGGGAAAAAATCCAGAAACCTCAGATTTCAATCAGCCACAATACCGCTGTCACAATGGAACCCTATCTCTACGCTTTTCCCTCATCAGATACTCAAATCTGCATCTGAAAGGTGCTTTATTTCTAATTGAACAGTATTCTGTTGACTTGTGCAGCCGTTTCTGGAAGCCTTATTTGTGTCTTCACGTCTTGTTCCACAGATGGGGCTCAGTTGTCGTCCCTGACAGACAAGTGCAACAGCACAGTTCAGATTTATAAGTGGTGGATGCTGGTGAAGCTTTCTTATACAGACTGCCACATGGCAATGCAGGTACCTTGTCATGTACTTTGACAGGATACTTCTGTTAATTATAGATATTGTACTGCATCCATTTATTATACCTCAAAACAACTGATACAAGTCTCCGATTTCCAGACCAATCATGGAAGTGGTGCCCGTGTGCTGAAGGTGCATTACTTTGACCGCCTGCGGGAGAAGAACATGACTGGCATGGCTGTTTGTAAGAATCCTGAAATGTTACCACAAGTGGTGCCCCCACTGGTGGCATGTGGAACAAAATGCATCACTGTGAAGCTGCCTCGAGAAACCAAACTAAAGATGGTGAAAGATCTCGGTAAGGACAAGGATTTCTGCTGAGTTGAGGCTATAAATGCTAAAATTGGGTTATGATGTTTTTTTTCCTATTTTTTTGTGATTGCAGATTTTTCCAGTGATGAAGGATACTCAGTGAAACAGCAGAGAACAACTCGTGCTCTGTTTGTGGAGATATCAAAGTTACCAAGCAAAGTATGTGGGATGCTAAACATTTTGTGCATGCTAACATTTAAAGAGAAAACTAACGGATAATTTGTTCTTAGGATTCTGGATTTGAAGTGATCTATGTGGACCTCACTGGGACCCTGTGCACCATGCTGGCCACTTGTAGCCCTGTGCTTCCTAAAAAAGTGGGGCGGCATCCTGTGAGGAGATCTCTACAGGAACTAGATGTATTTGAGCTGTGGGGCTTTGATGACATTCCCACTGAGCCATTTAATCCATCTCAGACTGTGACGTCTGCAACAGCCAGTTCAGGAACTGATACAGACACGGCTACTGATCAGGTAACTAGTAATACAAGAACCACTGGGACAGGAATTGTTGATTTAAAGGGATTGATTTTGATTTGTAATTTTCCCTCTGGACCTTTTGATCTCCAGGAAACAGCCCAACCAACAACTGATACAAATACAGTTACAGATTCAGATACAGGTGTCGAGGCATTTACAAATGATGGGAATATTTACGAGTTGTGGGGATTTGAGACCATTCCAGATGGGCCATTCACTGGATTGCCAAATACAGGGTTAACCACTACAACAGCCACAAGTGCAGCGCCTGTAACAACAGCAGCCACCACTGCTGCCAAGACGACAAAAGTGACCACCACGGCTGCCAAGACAACAAAAGTGACCACCACTGCCACCAAGACGACAAAAGTGACCACCACCACTGCTGCCAAGACGACAAAAGTGACCACCATGGTTGCCAAGACGACAAAGGCCACCACGGTTGCCAAGACGACAAAGGCCACCACGGTTGCCAAGACGACAAAAGCGGCCACCACGGCCGCCAAGACGACAAAAGCGACCACCACGGCTGCCAAGACGACAAAAGCGACCACCACGGCTGCCAAGACGACAAAAGCGACCACCACCGCTGCCAAGACGACAAAAGCGACCACCACCGCTGCCAAGACGACAAAAGCGACCACCACCGCTGCCAAGACGACAAAAGCGACCACCACCGCTGCCAAGACGACAAAAGCGACCACCGCTGCCGCCAAGACGACAAAAGCGACCACCACCGCTGCCAAGACGACAAAAGCGACCACCACCGCTGCCAAGACGACAAAAGCGACCACCACCGCTGCCAAGACGACAAAAGCGACCACCACTGCTGCCAAGACGACAAAAGCGACCACCACTGCTGCCAAGACGACAAAAGCGACCACCACTGCTGCCAAGACGACAAAAGCGACCACCACTGCTGCCAAGACGACAAAAGCGACCACCACTGCTGCCAAGACGACAAAAGCGACCACCACTGCTGCCAAGACGACAAAAGCGACCACCACTGCTGCCAAGACGACAAAAGCACCACCTACAACTACGCCATTACCTACAACCACTGCGCCACCACAAACGACGGCACCTTCTCCTTCGACAACTGCACAACCAGCCACAACTTCTGCTCCTCCAGCTACCACTTGTGCATCACTGGCTTCAACTTCTGTGGCACCAACCTCTGCCCCTCTGGCCACCACCTGAAGTGCTGGTTGCTCTTAAGACAACTGCAGCCATCACTGCAAGAGTGGAGAGAATCGAAGTATGAGACTTCATATAAACAAGTAATGACTTTTAACTGAACTGTAAAAGAAATGGAATGATTGCATAATAAAATGTATTTTATAATGGAGTTGCTTTTTGTATGTGTAAAAGTAGCATTTCTACTCTTGAGTTATATAAAAGTGTTTCTGTGGTTCTATTAAATCGGGTATTTGGTTCCAGCTCTGGTTAATGTCAGCCTGAAATTTCAAAAACTCTAGATAGAAAATACAACTCAACTTTTGATATGATCTGCAAATTTTAGAAAATGTATTTTTCCGACATACTGAAGGGAAAAAATCTGGGCCCAGAGGTTTATGAACATGGTATAATTTCTTGAGCCAAAGTATTTAAACTTTAAGTCAAATTCCTCACACAAGGGAAAGGTGCTTGGTCTTTTTACGTAAAGCACCATAGTAGTTGCTTTAAGAAATCTATATGCATCTAATGTACTTTTAATCTGTCCACTGATGCCATTGTTCTCCTGGTTAAGTCACCACAAAGGTCTTCAAAGAAATGTGGAAAACGGATCAAACATATTTTTTTTTTTTTTTTTTTTTTCACAATAATGTCAGTTTTTCTCCTTTTTGGGAACTGCTGATTTACAAGACTTATTTTAGGGGTGAGTTCAGTAATTCCAACATAGCATCCAGTAATGGTAGGCTGCAAACCTCTGCTAAAGAAACAGAAGGCTGACGTCACGGAGTATATGCCCATGTTTTATAGAGTGTGCAAGCTTCACATAATTTTTCCACAAAGTGAAGAAGAAACGGTGCCATCTGCTGGTAAAATAAGAAACCTAACTTGGCAGAAGCTGCTTAACATTTTCCATACTCTGCGCAGAGTTTCTTGCATTTCGACCGGCATTTTTCATGGGTCCTTGCGAATCCTCTGTTGCCATCCTGTTGCCATCCGCTGTGCAACGAGTCTGAAACCTTTCTCGTTCCTCATGGTGCCATCTAGTTCCCTTTGCACCTCCTTTTCCCCGTTTGATACCAGGGAAGGTCTGCACCTCAGCGATTGACCATGGAGCTCTGCTTTTTGATGCCATTTTCCAAACAATAGGAAAGTTAACCTCACAAAGTCACCTGGAAATTTAAACATAGCAGGTTTGTGTGTTGTTTTCCACTGGAAGTGACGATTCTTCCGACCAATCAACGGACCACAGTGTTTGTGGCTCCACCATGGACTGTAGAAAAAATGGAAGTCATCTCACTTGGCTCAAACTGAGGTCGCCACAAAAACTGCCCCCCCCTGCTGACTGGCTTCAGTACAAGATAAAAACTATGTCTCTCTATTTATTCCAGATGGGATGTGGTCAAGCTTTGAAAAATTATTACACATCGTAGAAACATTTCTCACATCCATATGCTGTGGTGATATTTAGATATTACTGGGCTGCATTATATTCAGGTCCTCTTTTTTCTGAAATGTTTCTTTTTTATTAGTTATTAGAGGTTAAAAACAGGGTTTTACGTCTCGTTTAACGATGATCGACAGCTGCTGTTCTTGTATAATTTTTTCGGGAATAATAAAATACATCAGGAAGGAGAGTTAAGAAGAGATTAGACTGTCTAAAGATTTTTTTTATTTTTTTTTTGTCACCCGCTTCCACTCAGATTTTCCCGAGTTCCTCATAATTCTCTACTGCGCAGACTCTGGCTGCACAATGGCAGCTCCCGTGACGGAGGTTTTTTGGCTTCAAAACTGTACTATGGTGAAAGGCGGAGCCACACTGTCCATTCTATATACAGTCTATGAGCTCCACATTTTGGGGTCGGTTTTGGATGTGTGGTACCTCAACAGAAGGGTACCAAAGAAAAAAACAGGACGGCACGGGTCCGTTATTTGGGGCTGTCCCGGTTTAAACCTATGGAAACGCTACAGAATGCGTGCCGTACCCACATGAACCGAACTGAACCGCTCGGTGGAAATGCCTTTCGAGATCGTGTGTGTTTGGACCGGTGGGGCTAAAGCAGCAGTAAACAGAAAGCAGGCCTCTGCTGGATACTTTGAGTGGTAAACTTCTTCCCACCTCTAAGTTTAATGCGAAACCACAAATAACTGGACTACACTTCCCATAAGCCAACTCAGCTTCCCATTGATTGACGCACCTGGTCACACCTTGGATGTAATCACCCGGGCATAATGGTACAGCTGTGCGGAGATTCCTGTCCTCAGTCGGGATCTTCGGCGTCGTTTGGCGGCAGAGCGGAGCTGAGCAGACCGGGATAATGTTATGGAGTCCGCACTGATGGCTTGGGTTTGGATCGGTGTAACACTAGCCCAGCTCAACAACGCAGGAAGCCACCGGTATGCTTACGGACACTTGGCCGGCCAGGACGAGCTTTACGACTGCAGTGAAGGACAGTCAGGTGCTGCTGAGAGTTCCAGGAGTTACTCTGCGCCGGTCTGGAAGTTTCTCCAAGGTGAGAGCAGGAGGATGGATGCAGTGTTACTCTTTACGCAGTAACTCTTAAAGTTGTATATCATTTATGGGAGGAAATGATCATATCACAGGTCTTCTGAGGCCTCTGTTATTTAATGACAACATTATCGCCACTGACTGCTGGCCTTCAAAAATAGTAGCCTACTATAGCAACTAAAATACTACTAAAACCCCACCAAAGATAGATGAGCAACTTTTCATATCCAGTATCCATCCAGTGTCCATTTTCACTATTTCATGGAAGAGCTTTTTGTCAGTTGCAGCCCCCAGTCAATCCCAATTTTACACCTGACATTAAAATCAGAATGTCTAAAAATGTAAAGAAAGGGAACATTAGACACAAGAAGAAATGTGCATAACTGCACTCTATGGAGGAGGGCTGGGATTTCAAACATCTCAGATTTATCTGATGGTCGAACAAAACAATTTCTGAGCTTCAACCAATTTGTTTACAAGTATGATTTGCCACATAACCAATGCTGAGGATATGTCCAAATGCAACGTACTTTATCAGAATTGTTGGGATATTATGTCCCACAGGCAGCTCATTCAAAGAACTGCTCACTAAATCCCCATCATGCAGAGGCACTGGCTCAAGATATTTCATTCACTACACAATCAGTTGTGTGATCCTTTGATAAAAGTAAAAGAACAATAGGCAAAGGACATGGCTGTGGACATATTATCTGAGGACTGGGGTTCGTGTTTGAAAAGTATTAATTCAATGTATAAAGAAGTTGGCGATTAATTCATCCAGTTGAAAATGATGCACCAGTGACGCCTCAAACCTGCTTGACTTTCGGCGTCTGTAACCTAAGAGGTCAATATTAACAGATGTATTTAATCAGGGGAAACAGCTTGTGCACTATTTTTTTTTTTTTTTTTTTTTTTTTTTGCTTTGTTTATGTCAGTTTTTCTCTCACGTTATGAACAAGATTCTATGTATGATATGGAAACTGGATTTCAAGTCTGACATTTAACATCCATTATTTGGATTAATGTGCAACACTCGGGCATTGAATCATCTGAATTTATATAAAAAGCTTAAGAAAAGGTTCAAAAATTGTATCATATAACTATATTGCACCAGTAGAACTCTATAAACTACAGTAACACCACACGGCATGATCCAAATGGTAACAAAAACCTGACCACATACTGCATTTCCTGGTTTTCGGTACGTCTATATAGATTATAAAGCTGCCTCATGGTTTGTATAATGATTCACAAGTGTTTCTTTGCTTGATTTTGTTTTTCTAGTTTCAGGAGCTTCAGATTTCAACCTGCCACTCTATCGCTGTGAAACTGGAACACTTACCCTGTGCTTTTCACTCCTAAGATTCTCAAATCTGCACCTGGAAGGTGTGTTAAACATGTCCTCAAGCTTTACAGTTTTGTTTGCTTGTTTGTTTGCATGTGTAGGAAATAGGATAACAAATTTGTCAGGATCTTATATGTTTTTCAATTCCTTTTCCACAGATGGGTCACGGTTGTTGTCGCTTCCTGACAGGTGCCGCTGTTCCATTCAGATACAGAGAGGGTGGCTGATGATGAAGTTTCCTTTTACTGGCTGCCGGAATGCAATCCAGGTAAAATGTTCATCTTTGGTCCAAATCTATCTTATTTTCCAGAGCTTTAGCTTGTGTTGTCAACACAGGACATTTTAGTACACTTCAACATCTCTACAAAGCTGACAAGCTTTTTGGAGATGCTGATTTCCTTTTTCGGCAGCACATGGCATCGGCCCAAACTGCCAAAATACTATTTTGAGATACTTTATTTGGGTTTTAATTACATGTAAGCCATAATCATCAAAATTACAGTAATTATGCCGCAATATTTCATGTGTCCCCATTCTAAACAATATATACATGTTTTACTTTTTGGATACAACCACTGAAATAAATCAACTACACAATATTGACTGGGACCGTAAGTCTCCTTTCACAGTTTCTCTTCCCTTTATATATCTGTTCCCAGGATGGGGACCAGAAGGAATATCACGGTCTAATACTCCACTATTTTGATCATCTGCTGCAGAAGAACATGAGCGGCACAGCCCGCTGTGAAAATCCAGCTGCGTCAAAGCAAACCTGGTACCCCTGGGTTACTTGTAGAGTAAGACATGTTACTGTGAAGCTGCCTGGTGGGACCAAACTCATGAGGGTGAAAGAGCTTGGTAAGAATTGTAGAATTAGAGCATGAGCAAACACATTTATTAAAAAATAAATATGTGTTTCATATTTTTACATTTGTATTGTTTTTTCACTATCACAGTTATTGTTATAATTTCCATTTAAGCTCAGATTTATGATTTAGTTAAACTGTTTCTATACACTTCCATTTGTGTCTACACTTTTGGCAGATAATTTTAAAACTGAGGGATACTCCATAAGACAAATGAATACCCCCAGTGCTTTGGTAGTGGAGATATTGCATTTACCACATATGGTAAGTACAGTAGAAGTCATGTAAAACTACATTGTTTTCTTACATAGGTTTTAAATAAATAATATCATGATTGTTCACAGGACTCTGGCTTTGAACTGTTTTTTCTTGACTCTTCTGGGACACTTTGCACAATGCTGGCAGTTTGTTGCCAAAAAAATGTAAGATATCATCAAAAGAGAGCTCTGCAGGAAATTGATGATTTTGACTTGTGGGGCTTTGAGGAAATTCCTGTTGAACCATTTGATCCCGACACAACACCAACAACGGCAACACCAACATCATCTGACTCTGCAACTGATTCAGCAACTGATACAGATAATGATGATTATACTCCTGATGACAGTGATTATGATGCAGCGTTTTATACCTTTTGGGGACTGGAAGATATTCCAGAAGAGCCTTTTGATGGAATAGACATAGAAATAACACCAACTACTGCTTCTCCAACTAATACAACCACCATATCATCAGGGAACATTACCACTTCAGTTGTAAATACAACTACTGTAACAATAGCAACCACAGCAGCTCCTGCAACAACAGTAACAAACACAACTATAACCCAAGCCACAACAGCAGCTGCCCCTGCAACAACTGTGACTACTGCAACCACAGCTGCCCCTACAACAACAGTCACCACTGCAACCACAGCTGCCCCTGCAACAACTGTTACAACTGCAACCACAGCTGCTCCTGCCACAACTGTTACAACTGCAACCACAGCTGCCCCTGCAACAACTGTTACAACTGCAACCACAGCTGCTCCTGCCACAACTGTTACAACTGCAACCACAGCTGCTCCTGCAACAACTGTTACAACTGCAACCACAGCTGCTCCTGCAACAACTGTTACAACTGCAACCACAGCTGCTCCTGCAACAACTGTTACAACTGCAATGACAGCTGCCCCTGCAACAAAAGTCACTACTGCAACCACAGCTGCTCCTGCAACAACTGTTACAACTGCAACAACAGCTGCCCCTGCAACAAAAGTCACTACTGCAACCACAGCTGCCCCTGCAACGACCGTGACAACTGCAACCACAGCTGCTCCTGCAACAACAGTCACTACTGCAACCACAGCTGCTCCTGCAACAACGGTCACTACTGCAACCACAGCTGCTCCTGCGACAACTGTTACAACTGCAACTCCAGCTGCTCCTGCAACAACTGTTACAACTGCAACCACAGCTGCTCCTGCCACAACCGTGACAACTGCAACCACAGCTGCTCCTGCAACAACTGTTACAACTGCAATGACAGCTGCTCCTGCAACAACTGTTACAACTGCAATGACAGCTGCTCCTGCAACAACTGTTACAACTGCAACAACAGCTGCCCCTGCAACAAAAGTCACTACTGCAACCACAGCTGCTCCTGCAACGACCGTGACAACTGCAACCACAGCTGCTCGTGCAACAACTGTTACAACTGCAACCACAGCTGCTCCTGCAACGAAAGTCACTACTGCAACCACAGCTGCCCCTGCAACGACTGTGACTACTGCAACCACAGCTGCTCCTGCAACAACTGTTACAACTGCAACCACAGCTGCTCGTGCAACAACTGTTACAACTGCAACCACAGCTGCCCCTGCAACAACTGTGACAACTGCAACCACAGCTGCTCCTGCAACAACTGTTACAACTGCAACCACAGCTGCCCCTGCAACAACTGTGACAACTGCAACCACTGCTGCCCCTGCAACAACTGTGACAACTGCAACCACAGTTGCCCCTGCAACGAAAGTCACTACTGCAACCACAGCTGCCCCTGCAACGACTGTGACAACTGCAACCACAGCTGCTCCTGCAACAACTGTTACAACTGCAACCACAGCTGCCCCTGCAACAACTGTGACAACTGCAACCACAGTTGCCCCTGCAACGACAGTCACTACTGCAACCACATCTGCCCCTGCAACGACTAGGACTACTGCAACCACAGCTGCCCCTGCCACAACTGTGACAACTGCAACCACAGCTGCCCCTGCAACAACTGTGACAACTGCAACCACCACTGCCCCTACAACAACAGTCACTACTGCAACCACAGCTGCTCGTGCCACAACTGTGACAACTGCAACCACCACTGCCCCTGCAACGACTGTTACCACTGCAACCACCACTGCCCCTGCAACAACTGTGACAACTGCAACCACAGCTGCCCCTGCAACAACTGTGACAACTGCAACCACAGGTGCCCCTGCAACGATTATGACTACTGCAACCACAGCTGCCCCTGCAACAACTCTTACAACTGCAACCACAGCTGCCCCTACAACAACAGTCACTACTGTAACCACAGCTGCCCCTGCAAAAACTGTGACAACTGCAACCACAGCTGCCCCTGCAACGACTGTGACTATTGCAACCACACCAATGATAACCACAACCACAACAATGCCAACCACAGCTGCCCCTTCAACATTAAGCATGGCTGTAACCCCAAAACCAGATACTACAATCTCCTCCTCAATAAGCTATATTTCTACAACAACCCTAGATGCTACCTCCAGCACGATCACTGCAACCAGTGTGCCCCAGTCAGCAACCAGTCTTCCCATCACCACAACCAGTGTTACCCTCACTACAACCAGTGTGCCCCGGACAACTACCAGTGTTCTCCTCACCAGAACCAGTGTACCCCAGAGCACAACCATTGTTCCCCTTACTGTGACCAGTGTCCCCCAGACAACAAGTGTTCCCCTCACCAGAACTGGTGCGCCCCAGAGCACAACTAGTGTTCCCCTCACTGCAACCAGAATGCCAAAGACAACAACCAGTGCTCCCCTTACCAGAACCAGTATACCCCAGAGCACAACCAGTGTCCCCCTTACTGCAACGAGTGCGACCCAGACAACAATCGGTGTTCCCTTCACCAGAACCAGTATGCCCCAGACAACGACAAGTGTTGCCCTCACCAGAACAATTGTACCACAGAGCACAACCAGTGTTCCCTTCACTTCAACCAGTGTGCCCCAGACAATGACCAGTGTTCCCCTCACCACAACCATTGTTCCCATAAGTACAACAACTGTTTTCCAGAGAAGTACCAGTTCTCACCTCACCATGGCCAGTGGGCTGCCCACCAGTGTACCTCAGAGCACAACCAGTGTTTACCTCACTGCAACCAGTGTTCCTCTCACCAGAACCAGTATGCCCCAGAGCACAACCAGTGTTCCCCTCACCAGAATTATTGTTCCTCATAGCACAACAAGTGTTCCTCTAACTACAACCAGTGTGCCCCAGACAACGACCAGTGTTTTTGCCACCAGAACAAGTGTACCTCGGAGCACAACCAGTGTTCCCCTCACGTCAACCAGTGTGCCCCAGACAATGACCAGTGTTCCCCTCACCACAACCATTATGCCCCAAAGTACAACAACTGTTCTCCAGAGAAGTACCAGTTCTCACCCCACCATGGCCAGTAGGCTGCCCACCAGTGTACCTCAGAGCACAACCAGTGTTTACCTCACTGCAACCAGTGATCCCAAGACAACAACCAGTGTTTACCTCACTGCAACCAGTGATCCCAAGACAACAACCAGTGTTCCTCTCACCAGAACCAATGAGCTCCAGAGCACAACCAGTGTTCCCCTCACCAGAATTAGTGTTCCTCAGAGCACAACTAGTGTTCCTCTAACTATAACCAGTGTGCCCCAGACAACGACAAGTGTTCCCCTCACCAGAACTGGTGCGCCCCAGAGCACAACTAGTGTTCCCCTCACTGCAACCAGAATGCCAAAGACAACAACCAGTGCTCCCCTTACCAGAACCAGTATACCCCAGAGCACAACCAGTGTCCCCCTTACTGCAACGAGTGCGACCCAGACAACAATCGGTGTTCCCTTCACCAGAACCAGTATGCCCCAGACAACGACAAGTGTTGCCCTCACCAGAACAATTGTACCACAGAGCACAACCAGTGTTCCCTTCACTTCAACCAGTGTGCCCCAGACAATGACCAGTGTTCCCCTCACCACAACCATTGTTCCCATAAGTACAACAACTGTTTTCCAGAGAAGTACCAGTTCTCACCTCACCATGGCCAGTGGGCTGCCCACCAGTGTACCTCAGAGCACAACCAGTGTTTACCTCACTGCAACCAGTGTTCCTCTCACCAGAACCAGTATGCCCCAGAGCACAACCAGTGTTCCCCTCACCAGAATTATTGTTCCTCATAGCACAACAAGTGTTCCTCTAACTGCAACCAGTGTGCCCCAGACAACGACCAGTGTTTTTGCCACCAGAACAAGTGTACCTCGGAGCACAACCAGTGTTCCCCTCACGTCAACCAGTGTGCCCCAGACAATGACCAGTGTTCCCCTCACCACAACCATTATGCCCCAAAGTACAACAACTGTTCTCCAGAGAAGTACCAGTTCTCACCCCACCATGGCCAGTAGGCTGCCCACCAGTGTACCTCAGAGCACAACCAGTGTTTACCTCACTGCAACCAGTGATCCCAAGACAACAACCAGTGTTTACCTCACTGCAACCAGTGATCCCAAGACAACAACCAGTGTTCCTCTCACCAGAACCAATGAGCTCCAGAGCACAACCAGTGTTCCCCTCACCAGAATTAGTGTTCCTCAGAGCACAACTAGTGTTCCTCTAACTATAACCAGTGTGCCCCAGACAACGACAAGTGTTGCCCTCACCAGAGCAAGTGTACCTCAGAGCACAACCAGTGTTCCCCTCACTGCAACCAGTATGCCCAAGACAACAACCAGTGCTCCCCTTACCAGAACCAGTATACCCCAGAGCACATTCAGTGTCCCCCTTACTGCAACCAGTGCGACCCAGACAACGACAAGTGTTGTCCTCACTGGAACAAGTGTACCTCAGAGCACAACCAGTGTTCCCCTCACCAGAACAAGTGTACCTCAGAGCACAACCAGTGTTTCCCTTACCACAACCAGTGTGCCTCAAAGTACAACCACTGTTCTCCAGAGAAGTACCAGTTCTTTCCTCACTATGACCAGTGGGCTACTCACCAGTGTACCTCAGAGCACAACCAGTGTTCACCTCAGTGCAACCAGTGTGCCCCAGACAACAACCAGTGCTCCCCTCACCAGAACCAGTGTACCCCAGAGCACAACCAGTGCCCTCCACCCCACAACCTGTGTGTCTCAGAGTAAAACCAGTGCCCCCCTAACTTCAACCAGTCTGCCCCAGACAACAACCAGTTCTCTCCTCACCATGACCAGTGGGCTGCCTACCAGTGTGCCTCAGAGCACAACCAGTGTTCTCCTCACTGCAACCAGTGTGCCCCAGACAACTACTAGTTATCTTCACACCATGACCAGTAGGATACCTACTTCTACTGGTGTACCCCAGAGCACAACCATTGTGCCCCAGACAACTACCAGTTCGTTCCCCACCATGACAAATGTGATGCCTACTTCTACCAGTGTTCCTCTCCCCACAACCAGTGTTCCTCTCCCCACAACCAGTGTTCCTCTCCCCACAACCAGTGTTCCTCTCCCCACAACCAGTGTTCCTCTCCCCACAACCAGTGTTCCTCTCCCCACAACCAGTGTTCCTGTCACCATAACCAGTGTTCCTCTCACCACAACCAGTGTTCCTGTCACCATAACCAGTGTGCCCCAGGGCACAACCTCTGCCCCCCTTACAACCACAACTTACAGCTCATTAACCACTACTGGTTCTTCGTCCTCCTCCACAATGGCAGTCTCCTCTACAACAAAATAGGGAATTTATATTAGCCTATATGGAAATGAGAAAACAAGCATCAACTTTTAAATGAAATGTAAAAGAAAAACAATTATAGATATTGTATGGTAAATTATCTTTACATTACCCTGTGTCATTAATGCCACGTTTTATGTATTTTTACACAAGCCTTTCCTGATTTATTTAAATAAAATTTTGTGATTGTAAAAAAAAAAAGTCAATCAGTTTATGAGCATATTTGTACATATAATCATTGCTACATGTGGAAAAATGATTAAATCATTTTTTTATTGTGACATATTTTAAGATCCACAGTCCATACTGTATAACCTGAACAGTTCAGAAAGCTGATGATGACTTGTAATGATGCTGAGACACTAATCCTAAACAGTTTGCTGTCTTCATGAGAATATTACCGTAATTCGTTTTGTATCTTCAGAAACATTTTATACATGCTAGAAATACAATGTTGCTGAACCAGTGACATGTTCCTAATGCAGGTCCAACAACACTTCGTAGTGATGCGTCTTGCACAGAAGATGCGACTCTAAAAGCAGATGTTTTGTAGTGAATCAGAATAGAGCTGGCTCTCAACTTTTTTCTTTGCTCAGCTCTCACTCAGTCCCTCAGCTGTGCTCATGGCAGAACTTGTGACAGCAGACAGCAATGAGAAGAAAAGTGAGTTGCACGTAAGTATGAGTGACATTTGAAAACAAAGCAGCTTCTGGCTGCAGTTTAAAGAAGGTGATGGAGGGGAGACTGTATTGTGGAAACTTCTGATCCATCTGAGAGAATCTTCTCAAATACGGGGCAGATGCTCAGAAACGAAATTGTATTGGCCCATCCGAGCTTAGACATCTGATTTTTCTGTATGCCAACCTGCACGGAAGACATTGTTTGCATACTGAGTATGGTTCTATTTGTATTCTGTGGATTTGTGCACAGTATTTTTTGAATGGCTGTTCTTTGGGAGCTGTGCCAAAAGAACCAGCTCTCGAAAAAGAGCTGAACTTCCCATCACTCACCCTTAGCTGTTGTATATTACAGCTGAACAAAAAACACAACTGGACCCTACATCAAGGGGCCTTAAGTGGGTTCTCTGATGATTACATCGTTTGCTTGAATTTTTTTTATAATTTCATCATCGAAATGTAATCTTTGTAAGTGTAATTCACCTGCATATTAAACTTCTCCTTGTTATATTTTCCTAATTTCTAACTAACTTCCTGTAACTTCATCATTTGTGTGAATATGCCATGGATGGATGGATGGATGGATGGATGGATGGATGGATGGATGGATGGATGGATGGATGGATGGATGGATGGATGGATGGATGGATAGATAGATAGATAGATATTACACTCTGGTTAATTCATCTAAGATTCAATAGCGCCCTCTGGCGGTGACAGAAAAGAATCCATGGCACCTGGAAAACAGAGCGTCTTTTTAAACACTTTTCACGTTATATTTAAAAAGAAACTTCTCACTTTAATTAATGAACATGGTTTGGTTCGTTTAATCTGCATCCACAAAAATGGGAAACAACTTCAAACTGCTGAAGTTCGGAACCTTGAGCTGACCATCCACATGGGAACACACCTGTGCAGCTTTTGGAACTAATCAGCGGCCATAATGGTGTGACTGTGCGGCTGCTCCTGTTTCTCAGTCGGGATCTTAGGTCTCGTCTGGCGGCAAAAGGGAGCTTAATGGACCGGAGCTATGTCCTAGTTTTGGCGCTGATGGTTTGGGTTTGGATGTTAATACTAGCCCAGCTCAACAGTGCAGCAAGCTACCGGCACACACATGGACATTTGACCGACCAGGACGAGCTTTATGACCGCGATGTAGGACCGTCTGATGCTGCTGAGAGAGCCAGGACCCACAGGACTTACTATGCGTCGGTCTGGACATTTCTGCATGGTGAGAACGTCCATGATTATTCTGTGTATGGATCCACAAATGTTTACCTGGTCTTGACTTTAATAATATTACATTTTTTTAATAGATCATCTTGATCGGAAATTAAAGGGACTGTGAGTTTCTAAGTGATCTTTAAAAAGTTTCTCTTCTAGATATCTGCCTGATCCTAATCCACAACTTAAAATCAGATTATCAGCACTAATATGGGTTATTTCTGAGCTTCCCGATCGGGTCAGAGGGGACCTTAGACTGTAAAAATTGGCGTCATCTCGCTCGAACTGGGGCCCACAATTCCCCCGGGTGACTGTCTGCAGTAGGTCATAAACTCTGTCTCCCTGTTCATTCCTCATAGAAATGTTTCTCACATCCGTATGCTGCAGTGAAATGAAGATATTATTGGGTGCATTGTGTCCTCCTTTTTTTCCTGAAAAGTTTATTTTCATTAGATGTTAGATGTTAAAAACGGAGTTTTATGTCTCGTTTAAAACTTATTGACGGCTGCCGTTCTTGTGTAGTTTTTGTTAGGAACAGTGAAATATTCAGAAGGAGAGTTAAGAGAACTACAGAAGAGGATTATGGTCAATGGAAAAAATAATGTCCAATAACTTTTTTCATTATTGTTATGCTAAGAAAAGTGAGAATTCTGAGGAAAACAGTCAGAATGCAGAGTTCTGACTTCAATATCAGAATTCTTATTTTTTTTCTCGGAATAATAAAGAATAAGAGAAATTATTGGATTTTACTTTTTTCTGTGGCTCTAATCTTTTTCCTTAGAGAATAGACTGTTGAAAGAAAAAAATGTCACTCAGATTTCCTCAGAGTCCCTCATAGTCTCTACTGCGCAGACTCTAGCAGCACAATTGTGGCACCCTTGACAGGGTTTTTTGGCTTCAGAACTGTACAGTGGTAAAAGATGGTGCCACACTGTCCATTCACTATGCCAAAGTCTCGATGACATCATGCTGGCTGATAAAGTTTAGTAGTGAGAAGAGAGATCTGTGTTTTTCTCTGCTGAAAATGAAGAGTGAGGTTGCGTTAGCTCTGCTTGGAAGATGAGCAGGACATAAGGATTCACCAACGTTACACGTTAGCCTACGGATACATCTCAGTGCACCAGGCTGCGAGAGGCAGTTAAATATCTGTCTACTAAACTAAGTTTTTCTTGTTGTCATGTTTCAAACAGCAGCTCTATGTAATTGTTGATAAATACCTTACCTTCCCACGTTGTATCCAGTAAAAAGTTGTCTTGAACAAAGAAAAGTAGTGTTAAAAGAAGATCTGATCTCCATTCATTTCCAAAACAAACACATGCTTTAGGAGTCATGACATCACCACAGTGTTCACATGATTCCAGCCAGAAGGTGTCGCTGTGATCCACTTCAGACTGACAGTTCTTACAGACTCTTTAAATACTCTACACTATTTCATTAATAGAAATGTATCTTATAATGGAACATAATGCAAAAAAAACCATAAAAAAAATCCACCAACCATAATATTATCTGTTTGCATTGTGTTCAGTTGCTGGAACACCAGATTTCAACCAGCCACAGTATCACTGCATTAATGGAACCCTTTCCCTGCGTTTTTCACTCATCAGATACTCAAATCTGCGTCTGGAAGGTGTGTAAAACTTTTCCACTAGCTTTTTGATTTTATGTTTAAGAAATGGAACATCAATTCTTGTTATTGGCTCATATTTTTTCCACAGATGGGGTGGGATTGTTGTCACTTGCTAACAAGTGTCAAAGTACCATTGAGCTGTATAGGTGGTGGTTACTGGTGAAGCTTCCATATACTGGCTGCCAAAAAGCAATACAGGTAAAATATTTCTTGTTTTATTTGTCCAAAGTAGGAATTCATTACATGACCAGTGCAATGCAGACTGTTGCCTCTTTGCATGGGGAACTTGCTCCTCTCTCCTCTTCCATTTGCGATAACTGCTCAATTAATAATTTTATTCCCAGACTGGAGATAAGATGGTATACCACCCCTTGAAACTGCACTACTTTGATCATCTGCTGCAGAGGAATATGACAGGCACAGCCCACTGTGATATGACAGAAATGGCAACGCAAACAGCATCTGTGCTTGTGACTTGCAGAGAAAGACATGTCACTGTGAAGCTGCCTCGGGACACTAAATTGAGGAAGGTGAAACCCCTTGGTAAGAATGTTTGATGATTGTAAAGAAATGTTGTCATGCAGACAGCTCAATATTCAGAGAAATGGTTTTATTTTGTTTTGTGAAATTTACTTGAAGTTGCAAAATATATCTTAGCCCATGTTTATGCAATTTTTTAGGTTATTTCAACAGTGAACGATACTTTACAAGACAAAGGAAGGACCCCGATGCTTTGGTTGTGGATATATTAAAGTTACCTCACATGGTAAGCCAGGTGCAAATTGTGTTGAAATGCATAGTTTTGTGGCTGAGCATCAAAATAAACAACAAGAGGTTTGTTCACAGGACTCTGGCTTTGAACTGATTTTTCTTGACTCTTCTGGGAAACTTTGCACAATGCTGGCAGGTTGTTGCAAAGAAAATGTAAGACATCATCAAAAGAGAGCTCTGCAGGAACTTGATGTTTTTGACCTGTGGAACTTTGGAGATATCCCAGAGGAACCATTTGATCCAGACACAACACCAACAACAGCAACCCCAACAGTAACCGACTCAGCAACTGATACAGATGATGAAAGTGGAAATACATTAGACGAAAGTATTGACATAGATAATGAGAGTGATTATACTCCTGATGACAGTGATTATGATGCAGCGTTTTATACCTTATGGGGACTGGAAGATATTCCAGAAGAGCCTTTTGATGGAATAGACATAGAAATAACACCAACTACTGTTTCTCCTACTAATACAACCACCATATCATCAGGGAACATTACCACTTCCATTGTAAATACAACTGCTGTAACCATAGCAACCACAGCAGCTCCTGCAACAACAGTAACAAACACAACTATTACCCAAGCCACAACAGCAGCTGCCCCTGCAACAACTGTGACTACTGCAACCACAGCTGCCCCTACAACAACAGTCACCACTGCAACCACAGCTGCTCCTGCAACAACTGTTACAACTGCAACCACAGCTGCTCCTGCAACAACTGTTACAACTGCAACCACAGCTGCTCCTGCAAAAACTGTTACAACTGCAACCACAGCTGCCCCTGCAACAACTGATACCACTACAACCACAGCTGCTCCTGTAACCACTGTTACCACTGCAACCACCCCTGCCCCTGCCACAACTGTGACAACTGCAATCACATCTGTCCCTACAACGACAATCACTACTGCAACCACAGCTGCCCCTGCAACAACTGTGACAACTGCAACTACAGCTGCCCCTGCAATGACAGTCACTACTGCAACCACCCCTGCCCCTGCAACGACAGTCACTACTGCAACCACCCCTGCCCCTGCCACAACTGTGACAACTGCAATTACATCTGTCCCTACAACGACAGTCACTACTGCAACCACAGCTGCCCCTGCAACAACTGTGACAACTGCAACTCCAGCTTCCCCTGCAACAACTGTTACAACTGCAACTACAGCTGCCCCTGCAACGACAGTCACTGCTGCAACAACAGCTGCCCCTGCAACAACTGTGACTACTGCAACTCCCCCTGCCCCTGCAACAACTGTGATTACTGCAACCACGGCAACAACAGCTGCCCCTACAACGACAGCCACTACTGCAACCACATCTGCCCCTGCAACAACTGTGACAACTGCAACTCCAGCTGCCCCTGCAACAACGGTTACAACTGCAACTCCAGCTGCCCTTGCAACAACGGTTACAAATGCAACCACAGCTGCCCCTGCAACCACAGCTGCCCCTGCAACAACTGTGACAACTGCAACTACAGCTGCCCCTGCAATGACAGTCACTACTGCAACCACCCCTGCCCCTGCAACGACAGTCACTACTGCAACCACCCCTGCCCCTGCCACAACTGTGACAACTGCAATTACATCTGTCCCTACAACGACAGTCACTACTGCAACCACAGCTGCCCCTGCAACAACTGTGACAACTGCAACTCCAGCTTCCCCTGCAACAACTGTAACAACTGCAACTACAGCTGCCCCTGCAACGACAGTCACTGCTGCAACAACAGCTGCCCCTGCAACAACTGTGACTACTGCAACTCCCCCTGCCCCTGCAACAACTGTGATTACTGCAACCACGGCAACAACAGCTGCCCCTACAACGACAGCCACTACTGCAACCACATCTGCCCCTGCAACAACTGTGACAACTGCAACTCCAGCTGCCCCTGCAACAACGGTTACAACTGCAACCACAGCTGCCCCTGCAACGACAGTCACTGCTGCAACCACAGCTGCCCCTGCAACAACTGTGACTACTGCAACCCCCCCTGCCCCTGCAACAACTGTGATTACTGCAACCACGGCAAGAACAGCTGCCCCTACAACGACAGCCACTACTGCAACCACATCTGCCCCTGCAACAACTGTGACAACTGCAACTCCAGCTGCCCTTGCAACAACGGTTACAAATGCAACCACAGCTGCCCCTGCAACCACAGCTGCCCCTGCAACAACTGTGACAACTGCAACCACAGCTGCTCCTGCAACAACTGTTACCACTGCAACCACTACTGCCTCTGCCACAACTGTGACAACTGCAACCACAGCTGTCCCTACAACGACAGTCACTACTGCAACCACAGCTGCCCCTGCAACAACTGTGACAACTGCAACTCCAGCTGCCCCTGCAACAACGGTTACAACTGCAACCACAGTTGCCCCTGCAACAACAGTCACTGCTGCAACCACAGCTGCCCCTGCAACAACTGTGACTACAGCAACCCCCCCTGCCCCTGCAACAACTGTGATTACTGCAACCACGGCAACAACAGCTGCCCCTACAACGACAGCCACTACTGCAACCACATCAGCCCCTGCAACAACTGTGACAACTGCAACTCCAGCTGCCCCTGCAACAACAGTTACAACTGAAACCACAGCTGCCCCTGCAACCACATCTGCCCCTGCAACAACTGTGACAACTGCAACCACAGCTGCTCCTGCAACAACTGTTACCACTGCAACCACCCCTGCCCCTGCAACAACTGTGATTACTGCAACCACTGCTGCCTCTGCCACAACTGTGACAACTGCAACCACAGCTGTCCCTACAACCACAGTCACTACTGCAACCACAGCTGCCCCTGCAACCACAGTCACTACTGCAACCACAGGTGCCTCTGCAAAAACTGTTACCACTGCAACCACAGCTGCTCCTGCAACGACAGTCCCTACTGCAACCACATCTGCCCCTGCAACACCTGTGACAACAGCAACCACAGCTGCCCCTGCCAAAACTGCTACAACTAAAACCTCAGCTGCCCCTGCAACAGTTATCACTACAGCAACCACAGTTGCTCCTGCATTAACTGATACCATTGCAACCACAGTTGCTTCTTCAACAACTGTTACAACTGCAACTACAGCTGCCCCTGCAACGACAGTCACTACTGCAACCACAGCTGCCCCTGCAACAACTGTGACAACTGCAACCACAGCTGCCCCTGCAACAACTGATACCACTGCAACCACAGTTGCCCCTGCAAAAACTGTTACAATTGCAACCACAGCTGCCCCTGCAACAACTGTTACCACTGCAACCACCCCTGCCCCTGCAACAACTGTGACAACTGCAATCACATCTGTCCCTACAACGACAGTCACTACTGCAACCACAGCTGCCCCTGCAACAACTGTGACAACTGCAACTCCAGCTGCCCCTGCAACAACTGTTACAACTGCAACTACAGCTGCCCCTGCAACGACAGTCACTACTGCAACTCCAGCTGCCCCTGCAACAACTGTTACAACTACTACCACAGCTGCTCCTACAACAATTATTACTACAGCAACCACAGTTTCTCCTGCATTAACTGATACTATTGCAACCACAGTTGCTCCTTCAACAACTGTTTCAACGGCAACCACGGCAACCCATGCCAACACTAAAACAACTACTTCTGCCACAACTCTAAATTCTGCAACCGCAGCTACTACTGCATTGACTCGGCCTACTGAAACAACAGCTGCCCCTCCAACAACTAGTAAAGCTGCATTCACAGCTGCGTCTGCGATAACTGGTACAACAGCAACCACTGCTGCCCCTGGAACAACCATTCCAACTGCAACCACAGCTGACCCTGCTACAACTGTTACAATAGATCTGTCTACCAGGACAGGCACTCCATATACAACAACACCAACATTCATGACTTCAACAATAATGTACACATCAAGTACATCACCATTTACATCAAAAACAGGACCCCCAATAACCTTCTTAACCATGCTAGCCTCAGCTTCAACATCAACAGCTGCCCCTCTGACTACAACAACAGAGTATTTCCCAACCACCAGAATAACGTCATCGAAAACTATATCTGCTGCCCCATCAACCACATTGCCTTATTCTACCAAAATGGAAATGTCCTCGACTCCAATAACTTTGGTTTTGTTTTCTTCAACCATTTCCCCCTCAACTGCCACAAAAGGCATCAGAACCACAGTAACAGTGACCACCTCAACAAAAACAGCAAAGGTTTCATCACCTCTAACAACTCAAGCAACCTCAGCCACACCAGTCTCCTTCTCAACCACACCAGCCACAGCTTCAACATCAACAGCTATACCTCTGACTACAACAACAAAATATGTCCCAACCACCAGAATAACATCATCAAAAGGTACATCTGGTGCTCCATCAACCACAGTGCCTCGCTCTTCAACAACAGAAACCGCCTCTACTACAACACATCTGGTTCAATCCTCTGCAACTTTTGCCCCCTCAACCACCACAGAAGAAACCCAAACTGATGTGATTACCTCAGCACCAACTTCTTCAACATCAACAGCTGCCCCCCTGACTACAACAACAGAGTTTTTCCCAAACACAAGAATGTCATCAAAAACTACATCTGATGCCCCATCAACCACAGTGCCTGGCTCTACAACAGCAGAAATCCCCCTTACTACAACACTTCCGGTTCAATCCTCTGCAACTATTGCTCCCTCAACCACCAGAGAAGAAACCCAAACTGATGTGATCACCTCCACAACAGCACCGTCTTCTTCAACCATAACATCTCAAGAGACCTCAACCACCCCAGGTACCATCTCAACTACAATGCTAGCTTCATTATCAACAACTGAAGCTTCATTTTCCACAACTTCATTAGCTCAAACAACTTCAAATATTGCCCAATCATCCACCACAAAAGACATCAGAACTGCAATGACCCCCTCAAAAATGGCACTGACTTCCTCAACTGGGACATCCCATGACACCTCAAGTAAATTACCATTTACCTCAACAACAGGAGGCCCTTTGACCACATTAATGGATGCATCATCAACCACGAAGCCTTATTCAACCACAGTTGAAATGTCCTCCACTCCGATAACTTTGGTTCCGTTGTCTTTTACCATTTCTCCCTCAACCACCACAGAAGGCTACAGATCATCAGTCACAGTGACCCCCTCAACAACCACAGCAAAGACTTCTTCACCTCTAAAAACTCAAGCAACCTCAACCACACCCGCCTCATCTTCAACATCAACAGCTACCCCTCTGACTACAACAACAGAGTTTTTCCCAACCACAAGTATGTCATCAAAAACTACATCTGATGCCCCATCAACCACAGTGCCTGGCTCTACAACAGCAGAAATCCCCCTTACTACAACACTTCTGGTTCAATCCTCTGCAACTATTGCCCCCTCAACCACCAGAGAAGAAACCCAAACTGATGTGATCACCTCCACAACAGCACCGTCTTCTTCAACCATAACATCTCAAGAGACCTCAACCACCCCAGTTACCATCTCAACTACAATGCTAGCTTCATTATCAACAACTGAAGCTTCATTATCAACAACTGAAGCTTCATTTTCCACAACTTCATTAGCTCAAACAACTTCAAATATTGCCCAATCATCCACAGCAAAAGACATCAGAACAGCAATGACCCCCTCAACCATGGCACTGACTTCATCAACTGGGACATCCCATGACACCTCAGGTAAATTACCATTTACATCAACAACAGGAGGCCCTTTGACCACACATACTGGTGCTTGGTCAACCACAAAGCCTTATTCAACCACAGTTGAAATGTCCTCCACTCCAACAACTTTGGTTCCGTGGTCTTCAACAGTTTCTCCCTCAACCACCACAGAAGGCTACATATCATCAGTCACAGTGACCCCCTCAACAACCACAGCAAAGACTTTTTCACCTCTGACAACTCAAGCAACCTCAACCACACTGGCCACAGCTTCAACATCAACAGCTACCCCTCTGACTACAACAACAGAGTTTTTCCCAACCACAAGTATGTCATCAAAAACTACATCTGATGCCCCATCAACCACAGTGCCTGGCTCTACAACAGCAGAAATCCCCCTTACTACAACACATCTGGTTCAATCCTCTGCAACTATTGCCCCCTCAACCACCAGAGAAGAAACCCAAACTGATGTGATCACCTCCACAACAGCACCGTCTTCTTCAACCATAACGTCTCAAGAGACCTCAACCACCCCAGTTACCATCTCAACTACAATGCTAGCTTCATTATCAACAACTGAAGCTTCATTTTCCACAACTTCATTAGCTCAAACAACTTCAAATATTGCCCAATCATCCACCACAAAAGACATCAGAACCGCAATGACCCCCTCAACCATGGCACTGACTTCCTCAACTGGGACATCCCATGACACCTCAAGTAAATTACCATTTACCTCAACAACAGGAGGCCCTTTGACCACATTAATGGATGCATCATCAACCACGAAGCCTTATTCAACCACAGTTGAAATGTCCTCCACTCCGATAACTTTGGTTCCGTTGTCTTCAACAGTTTCTCCCTCAACCACCACAGAAGGCTACATATCATCAGTCACAGTGACCCCCTCAATAACCACAGCAAAGATTTCTTCACCTCTGACAACTCAAGCAAGCTCAACCACACTGGCCACAGCTTCAACATCAACAGCTACCCCTCTGACTACAACAACAGAGTTTTTCCCAACCACAAGTATGTCATCAAAAACTACATCTGATGCCCCATCAACCACAGTGCCTGGCTCTACAACAGCAGAAATCCCCCTTACTACAACACTTCTGGTTCAATCCTCTGCAACTATTGCCCCCTCAACCACCAGAGAAGAAACCCAAACTGATGTGATCACCTCCACAACAGCACCGTCTTCTTCAACCATAACATCTCAAGAGACCTCAACCACCCCAGTTACCATCTCAACTACAATGCTAGCTTCATTATCAACAACTGAAGCTTCATTATCAACAACTGAAGCTTCATTTTCCACAACTTCATTAGCTCAAACAACTTCAAATATTGCCCAATCATCCACAACAAAAGACATCAGAACCGCAATGACCCCCTCAACCATGGCACTGACTTCATCAACTGGGACATCCCATGACACCTCAGGTAAATTACCATTTACATTAACAACAGGAGGCCCTTTGACCACACAGACTGGTGCTTGGTCAACCACAAAGCCTTATTCAACCACAGTTGAAATGTCCTCCACTCCAACAACTTTGGTTCCGTTGTCTTCAACCATTTCTCCCTCAACCACCACAGAAGGCTACAGATCATCAGTCACAGTGACCCCCTCAACAACCACAGCAAAGACTTCTTCACCTCTGAAAACTCAAGCAACCTCAACCACACCCGCCTCATCTTCAACATCAACAGCTGCCCCTATGACTACAACAACAGAGTTTTTCCCAACCACAAGAATGTCATCAAAAACTACATCTGATGCCCCATCAACCACAGTGCCTGGCTCCACAACAGCAGAAATCCCCCTTACTACAACACATCTGGTTCAATCCTCTGCAACTATTGCCCCCTCAACCACCAGAGAAGAAACCCAAACTGATGTGATCTTCTCCACAACAGCACCGTCTTCTTCAACCATAACGTCTCAAGAGACCTCAACCACCCCAGGTACCATCTCAACTACAATGCTAGCTTCATTATCAACAACTGAAGCTTCATTTTCCACAACTTCATTAGCTCAAACAACTTCAAATATTGCCCAATCATCCACCACAAAAGACATCAGAACCGCAATGACCCCCTCAACCATGGCACTGACTTCCTCAACTGGGACATCCCATGACACCTCAAGTAAATTACCATTTACCTCAACAACAGGAGGCCCTTTGACCACATTAATGGATGCATCATCAACCACGAAGCCTTATTCAACCACAGTTGAAATGTCCTCCACTCCGATAACTTTGGTTCCGTTGTCTTCAACAGTTTCTCCCTCAACCACCACAGAAGGCTACATATCATCAGTCACAGTGACCCCCTCAATAACCACAGCAAAGATTTCTTCACCTCTGAAAACTCAAGCAACCTCAACCACACTGGCCACAGCTTCAACATCAACAGCTACCCCTCTGACTACAACAACAGAGTTTTTCCCAACCACAAGTATGTCATCAAAAACTACATCTGATGCCCCATCAACCACAGTGCCTGGCTCTACAACAGCAGAAATCCCCCTTACTACAACACTTCTGATTCAATCCTCTGCAACTATTGCCCCCTCAACCACCAGAGAAGAAACCCAAACTGATGTGATCACCTCCACAACAGCACCGTCTTCTTCAACCATAACATCTCAAGAGACCTCAACCACCCCAGTTACCATCTCAACTACAATGCTAGCTTCATTATCAACAACTGAAGCTTCATTATCAACAACTGAAGCTTCATTTTCCACAACTTCATTAGCTCAAACAACTTCAAATATTGCCCAATCATCCACAACAAAAGACATCAGAACCGCAATGACCCCCTCAACCATGGCACTGACTTCATCAACTGGGACATCCCATGACACCTCGGGTAAATTACCATTTACATTAACAACAGGAGGCCCTTTGACCACACATACTGGTGCTTGGTCAACCACAAAGCCTTATTCAACCACAGTTGAAATGTCCTCCACTCAAACAACTTTGGTTCCGTTGTCTTCAACCATTTCTCCCTCAACCACCACAGAAGGCTACAGATCATCAGTCACAGTGACCCCCTCAACAACCACAGCAAAGACTTCTTCATCTCTGAAAACTCAAGCAACCTCAACCACACCCGCCTCATCTTCAACATCAACAGCTGCCCCCCTGACTACAACAACAGAGTTTTTCCCAAACACAAGAATGTCATCAAAAACTACATCTGATGCCCCATCAACCACAGTGCCTGGCTCTACAACAGCAGAAATCCCCCTTACTACAACACTTCCGGTTCAATCCTCTGCAACTATTGCTCCCTCAACCACCAGAGAAGAAACCCAAACTGATGTGATCACCTCCACAACAGCACCGTCTTCTTCAACCATAACATCTCAAGAGACCTCAACCACCCCAGGTACCATCTCAACTACAATGCTAGCTTCATTATCAACAACTGAAGCTTCATTTTCCACAACTTCATTAGCTCAAACAACTTCAAATATTGCCCAATCATCTACCACAAAAGACATCAGAACTGCAATGACCCCCTCAACCATGGCACTGACTTCCTCAACTGGGACATCCCATGACACCTCAAGTAAATTACCATTTACCTCAACAACAGGAGGCCCTTTGACCACATTAATGGATGCATCATCAACCACGAAGCCTTATTCAACCACAGTTGAAATGTCCTCCACTCCGATAACTTTGGTTCCGTTGTCTTTTACCATTTCTCCCTCAACCACCACAGAAGGCTACAGATCATCAGTCACAGTGACCCCCTCAACAACCACAGCAAAGACTTCTTCACCTCTGACAACTCAAGCAAGCTCAACCACACTGGCCACAGCTTCAACATCAACAGCTACCCCTCTGACTACAACAACAGAGTTTTTCCCAACCACAAGAATGTCATCAAAAACTACATCTGATGCCCCATCAACCACAGTGCCTGGCTCCACAACAGCAGAAATCCCCCTTACTACAACACTTCTGGTTCAATCCTCTGCAACTATTGCCCCCTCAACCACCAGAGAAGAAACCCAAACTGATGTGATCACCTCCACAACAGCACCGTCTTCTTCAACCATAACGTCTCAAGAGACCTCAACCACCCCAGGTACCATCTCAACTACAATGCTAGCTTCATTATCAATAACTGAAGCTTCATTTTCCACAACTTCATTAGCTCAAACAACTTCAAATATTGCCCAATCATCCACCACAAAAGACATCAGAACCGCAATGACCCCCTCAACCATGGCACTGACTTCCTCAACTGGGACATCCCATGACACCTCAAGTAAATTACCATTTACCTCACCAACAGGAGGCCCTTTGACCACATTAATTGATGCATCATCAACCACGAAGCCTTATTCAACCACAGTTGGAATGTCCTCCACTCCGATAACTTTGGTTCCGTTGTCTTCAACAGTTTCTCCCTCAACCACCACAGAAGGCTACATATCATCAGTCACAGTGACCCCCTCAACAACCACAGCAAAGATTTCTTCACCTCTGACAACTCAAGCAAGCTCAACCACACTGGCCACAGCGTCAACATCAACAGCTTCCCCTCTGACTATCACAACAGAGTTTTTCCCAAACGCAAGTATGTCATCAAAAACTACATCTGATGCCCCATCAACCACAGTGCCTGGCTCTACAACAGCAGAAATCCCCCTTACTACAACACTTCTGGTTCAGTCCTCTGCAACTATTGCCCCCTCAACCACCAGAGAAGAAACCCAAACTGATGTGATCACCTCCACAACAGCACCGTCTTCTTCAACCATAACGTCTCAAGAGACCTCAACCACCCCAGTTACCATCTCAACTACAATGCTAGCTTCATTATCAATAACTGAAGCTTCATTTTCCACAACTTCATTAGCTCAAACAACTTCAAATATTGCCCAATCATCCACCACAAAAGACATCAGAACCGCAATGACCCCCTCAACCATGGCACTGACTTCCTCAACTGGGACATCCCATGACACCTCAGGTAAATTACCATTTACATCAACAACAGGAGGCCCTTTGACCACACATACTGATGCTTCATCAACCACAAAGCCTTATTCAACCACAGTTGAAATGTCCTCTACTCCAATAACTTTGGTTCCATTGTCTTCAACCGTTTCTCCCTCAACTTCACAGAAGGCTACAGATCATCAGTCACAGTGACCCCCTCAACAACCACAGCAAAGATTTCTTCACCTCTGACAACTCAAGCAACCTCAACCACACCCGCCACATCTTCAACATCAACAGCTGCCCCTATGACTACGACAGCAGAGTATTTACCAACCACAAGTATGTTATCAAAAACTACATCTGATGCCCCATCAACCACAGTGCCTGGCTTTACAACAGCAGAAATCCCCCTTTCTACAACACTCCTGGTTCAATCCTCTGCAACTATTGCCCCCTCAACCACCAGAGAAGAAACCCAAACTGATGTGATCACCTCCACAACAGCACCGTCTTCTTCAACCGTAACAAGTCAAAAGACCTCAACTTCATTAGCTCAAACAACTTCAAATATTGCCCATTTAGCCACAACAAAAGACATCAGAACCGCAATGACCCCCTCAACCATGGCACTGACTTCATCAACTGGGACATCCCATGACACCTCAAGTAAATTACCATTTATGTCAACAACAGGAGGCCCTTTGACCACACATACTGGTACTTGGTCAACCACAAAGCCTTATTCAACCACAGCTGAAAAGTCCTCTACTCCAATAACTTTATTTCCATTGTCTTTAACCGTTTCTCCCTCAACCACCAGAGAAGGCTACAGATCATCAGTCACAGTGACCCCCTCAACAACCACAGCAAAGACTTCTTCACCTCTGACAAATAAAGAAACCTCAACCACACCAGTGACCTTCTCAACCACACCCGCCACATCTTCAACATCAACAGCTGCCCCTCTGAGTACGACAACAGAGTATTTCCAAACCACAAGAATGTCACCAAAAACTACATCTGATGCCCCCTCAACCACCACAGTGCCTGGCTCTACAACCTCAGAAATCCCGTCTACCACAACACATCTGGTTCAATCCTCTGCAACTATTGCCCCCTCAACCACCACAGAAGAAATCCAAACTGATGTGATCACCACCACAACAGCACCGTCTTCTTCAACCATAACAAGTCAAAAGACCTCAACCAGCCCAGGTACCATCTCAACCACAAGGCTAGCTTCATCATCAACAACTGAAGCTTCATTTTCCACAACTTCATTAGCTCAAACAACTTCAAATATTGCCCATTTAGCCACAACAAAAGACATCAGAACCGCAATGACCCCCTCAACCATGGCACTGACTTCATCAACTGGGACATCCCATGACACCTCAGGTAAATTACCATTTACATCATCAACAGGAGGCCCTTTGACCACACATACTGGTGCTTGGTCAACCACAAAGCCTTATTCAACCACAGCTGAAAAGTCCTCTGCTCCAAACACTTTGGTTCCATTGTCTTCAACCGTTTCCCCCTCAACCACCACAGAAGGCATCAGAACCACTTTCACAGTGACCCCCTCAACAACCACAGCAAAGACTTCTTCACCTCTGACAACTCAAGCAACCTCAACCACATCAGTCACCTTCTCAACTACACCCGCCACATCTTCGACATCAGCCCCTCTGAGTACGACAACAGAGTATTTCCCAACCACAAGAATGTCATCAAAAACTACATCTGATGCCCCCTCAACCACCACAGTGCCTGGCTCTTCAACAGCAGAAATCCCATCTACCACAACACATCTGGTTCAATCCTCTGCAACTATTGCCCCCTCAACCACCACAGAAGAAATCCAAACTGATGTGATCACATCCACAACAGCATCGTCTTCTTCAACCATAACAAGTCAAGAGACCTCAACCAGCCCAGGTACCATCTCAACCACAAGGCTAGCTTCATCATCAACAACTGAAGCTTCATTTTCCACAACTTCATTAGCTCAAACAACTTCAAATATTGCCCATTCATCCACAACAAAAGACGTCAGAACCGCAATGACCCCCTCAACCATGGCACTGACTTCATCAACTGGGACATCCCATGACACCTCGAGTAAATTACCATTTACATCAACAACAGGAGGCCCTTTGACCACACATACTGGTGCTTGGTCAACCACTAAGCCTTATTCAACCACAGCTGAAAAGTCCTCTGCTCCAAACACTTTGGTTCCATTGTCTTCAACCGTTTCCCCCTCAACCACCACAGAAGGCATCAGAACCACAGTCACAGTGATCCCCTTAACAACAACAGCAAAGATTTCTTCACCTCTGACATCTCAAGCAACCTCAACCACACCAGTCACCTTCTCAACTACACCCGTCACATCTTCAACATCAACAGCTGCCCCTCTGACTACAACAACAGAGTATTTCCCAACCCCAAGAATGTCATCAAAAACTACATCTGATGCCCCCTCAACCACCACAGTGCCTGGCTCTTCAACAGCAGAAATCCCATCTACCACAACACATCTGGTTCAATCCTCTGCAACTATTGCCCCCTCAACCACCACAGAAGAAATGCAAACTGATGTGATCACCTCCACAACAGCATCGTCTTCTTCAACCATAACAAGTCAAGAGACCTCAACCAGCCCAGGTACCATCTCAACCACAAGGCTAGCTTCATCATCAACAACTGAAGCTTCATTTTCCACAACTTCATTAGCTCAAACAACTTCAAATATTGCCCATTTAGCCACAACAAAAGACATCAGAACCGCAATGACCCCCTCAACCATGGCACTGACTTCATCAACTGGGACATCCCATGACACCTCAGGTAAATTACCATTTACATCAACAACAGGAGGCCCTTTGACCACACATACTGGTGCTTGGTCAACCATAAAGCCTTATTCAACCACAGCTGAAAAGTCCTCTGCTCCAAACACTTTGGTTCCATTGTCTTCAACCGTTTCCCCCTCAACCACCACAGAAGGCATCAGAACCACTTTCACAGTGACCCCCTCAACAACCACAGCAAAGACTTCTTCACCTCTGACAACTCAAGCAACCTCAACCACATCAGTCACCTTCTCAACTACACCCGCCACATCTTCGACATCAGCCCCTCTGAGTACGACAACAGAGTATTTCCCAACCACAAGAATGTCATCAAAAACTACATCTGATGCCCCCTCAACCACCACAGTGCCTGGCTCTTCAACAGCAGAAATCCCATCTACCACAACACATCTGGTTCAATCCTCTGCAACTATTGCCCCCTCAACCACCACAGAAGAAATCCAAACTGTTGTGATCACATCCACAACAGCATCGTCTTCTTCAACCATAACAAGTCAAGAGACCTCAACCAGCCCAGGTACCATCTCAACCACAAGGCTAGCTTCATCATCAACAACTGAAGCTTCATTTTCCACAACTTCATTAGCTCAAACAACTTCAAATATTGCCCATTCATCCACAACAAAAGACGTCAGAACCGCAATGACCCCCTCAACCATGGCACTGACTTCATCAACTGGGACATCCCATGACACCTCGAGTAAATTACCATTTACATCAACAACAGGAGGCCCTTTGACCACACATACTGGTGCTTGGTCAACCACAAAGCCTTATTCAACCACAGCTGAAAAGTCCTCTGCTCCAAACACTTTGGTTCCATTGTCTTCAACCGTTTCCCCCTCAACCAACACAGAAGGCATCAGAACCACAGTCACAGTGATCCCCTTAACAACAACAGCAAAGATTTCTTCACCTCTGACATCTCAAGCAACCTCAACCACACCAGTCACCTTCTCAACTACACCCGTCACATCTTCAACATCAACAGCTGCCACTCTGACTACAACAACAGAGTATTTCCCAACCCCAAGAATGTCATCAAAAACTACATCTGATGCCCCCTCAACCACCACAGTGCCTGGCTCTTCAACAGCAGAAATCCCGTCTACCACAACACATCTGGTTCAATCCTCTGCAACTATTGCCCCCTCAACCACCACAGAAGAAATGCAAACTGATGTGATCACCTCCACAACAGCATCGTCTTCTTCAACCATAACAAGTCAAGAGACCTCAACCACCCCAGGTACCATCTCAACCACAAGGCTAGCTTCATCATCAACAACTGAAGCTTCATTTTCCACAACTTCATTAGCTCAAACAACTTCAAATATTGCCCATTCATCCACAACAAAAGACATCAGAACCGCAATGACCCCCTCAACCATGGCACTGACTTCATCAACTGGGACATCCTATGACACCTCAGGTAAATTACCATTTACATCAACAACAGGAGGCCCTTTGACCACACATACGAGTGCTTTGTCAACCACGAAGCCTTATTCAACCACAGCTGAAAAGTCCTCTGCTCCAAACACTTTGGTTCCATTGTCTTCAACCGTTTCCCCCTCAACCACCACAGAAGGCATCAGAACCACAGTCACAGTGACCCCCTCAACAACAACAGCAAAGACTTCTTCACCTCTGACATCTCAAGCAACCTCAACCACATCAGTCACCTTCTCAACTACACCCGCCACATCTTCAACATCAGCCCCTCTGAGTATAACAACAGAGTATTTCCCAACCAGCAGAATGTCATCAAAAACTATATCTCATGTCCCTTCAACCACAGTGCCTGGCTCTTCAACAGCAGGAATCCCGTCTACCACAACACATCTGGTCCAATCCTCTGCAACTATTGCCCCCTCAACCACCGCAGAAGAAATCCAAACTGTTATGATCACCTCCACAACAGCACCGTCTTCTTCAACCATAACAAGTCAAGAGACCTCAACCAGCCCAGGTACCATCTCAACCACAAGGCTAGCTTCATCATCAACAACTGAAGCTTCATTTTCCACAACTTCATTAGCTCAAACAACTTCAAATATTTCCCATTCATCCACAACAAAAGACATCAGAACCGCAATGACCCCCTCAACCATGGCACTGACTTCATCAACTGGGACATCCTATGACACCTCAGGTAAATTACCATTTACATCAACAACAGGAGGCCCTTTGACCACACATACGAGTGCTTTGTCAACCACAAAGCCTTATTCAACCACAGCTGAAAAGTCCTCTGCTCCAAACACTTTGGTTCCATTGTCTTCAACCGTTTCCCCCTCAACCACCACAGAAGGCATCAGAACCACAGTCACAGTGACCCCCTCAACAACAACAGCAAAGACTTCTTCACCTCTGACAACTCAAGCAACCTCAACCACATCAGTCACCTTCTCAACTACACCCGCCACATCTTCAACATCAACAGCTGCCCCTCTGAGTACGACAACAGAGTATTTCCCAACCAGCAGAATGTCATCAAAAACTATATCTCATGTCCCTTCAACCACAGTGCCTGGCTCTTCAACAGCAGGAATCCCGTCTACCACAACACATCTGGTCCAATCCTCTGCAACTATTGCCCCCTCAACCACCACAGAAGAAATCCAAACTGATATGATCACCTCCACAACAGCACCGTCTTCTTCAACCATAACAAGTCAAAAGACCTCAGCCACCCCAGGTACCATCTCAACCACAAGGCTAGCTTCATCATCAACAACTGAAGCTTCATTTTCCACAACTTCATTAGCTCAAACAACTTCAAATATAACCCATTCATCCACAACAAAAGACGTCAGAACCGCAATGACCCCCTCTACCATGGCATCATCAACTGGGACATCCCATGACACCTCAAGTAAATTACCATTTACATCAACAACAGGAGGCCCTTTGACCACACATACTGGTGCTTGGTCAACCACAAAGCCTTATTCAACCACAGCTGAAAAGTCCTCTGCTCCAAACACTTTGGTTCCATTGTCTTCAACCGTTTCCCCCTCAACCAACACAGAAGGCATCAGAACCACAGTCACAGTGATCCCCTTAACAACAACAGCAAAGATTTCTTCACCTCTGACATCTCAAGCAACCTCAACCACACCAGTCACCTTCTCAACTACACCCGTCACATCTTCAACATCAACAGCTGCCCCTCTGACTACAACAACAGAGTATTTCCCAACCACAAGAATGTCATCAAAAACTACATCTGATGCCCCCTCAACCACCACAGTGCCTGGCTCTTCAACAGCAGAAATCCCATCTACCACAACACATCTGGTTCAATCCTCTGCAACTATTGCCCCCTCAACCACCACAGAAGAAATCCAAACTGATGTGATCACATCCACAACAGCACCGTCTTCTTCAACCATAACAAGTCAAGAGACCTCAACCAGCCCAGGTACCATCTCAACCACAAGGCTAGCTTCATCATCAACAACTGAAGCTTCATTTTCCACAACTTCATTAGCTCAAACAACTTCAAATATTGCCCATTCATCCACAACAAAAGACGTCAGAACCGCAATGACCCCCTCAACCATGGCACTGACTTCATCAACTGGGACATCTCATGACACCTCAAGTAAATTACCATTTACATCAACAACAGGAGGCCCTTTGACCACACATACTGGTGCTTGGTCAACCACAAAGCCTTATTCAACCACAGCTGAAAAGTCCTCTGCTCCAAACACTTTGGTTCCATTGTCTTCAACCGTTTCCCCCTCAACCAACACAGAAGGCATCAGAACCACAGTCACAGTGATCCCCTTAACAACAACAGCAAAGATTTCTTCACCTCTGACATCTCAAGCAACCTCAACCACACCAGTCACCTTCTCAACTACACCCGTCACATCTTCAACATCAACAGCTGCCCCTCTGACTACAACAACAGAGTATTTCCCAACCCCAAGAATGTCATCAAAAACTACATCTGATGCCCCCTCAACCACCACAGTGCCTGGCTCTTCAACAGCAGAAATCCCATCTACCACAACACATCTGGTTCAATCCTCTGCAACTATTGCCCCCTCAACCACCACAGAAGAAATCCAAACTGATGTGATCACATCCACAACAGCATCGTCTTCTTCAACCATAACAAGTCAAGAGACCTCAACCAGCCCAGGTACCATCTCAACCACAAGGCTAGCTTCATCATCAACAACTGAAGCTTCATTTTCCACAACTTCATTAGCTCAAACAACTTCAAATATTGCCCATTCATCCACAACAAAAGACATCAGAACCGCAATGACCCCCTCAACCATGGCACTGACTTCATCAACTGGGACATCTCATGACACCTCAAGTAAATTACCATTTACATCAACAACAGGAGGCCCTTTGACCACACATACTGGTGCTTGGTCAACCACTAAGCCTTATTCAACCACAGCTGAAAAGTCCTCTGCTCCAAACACTTTGGTTCCATTGTCTTCAACCGTTTCCCCCTCAACCAACACAGAAGGCATCAGAACCACAGTCACAGTGATCCCCTTAACAACAACAGCAAAGATTTCTTCACCTCTGACATCTCAAGCAACCTCAACCACATCAGTCACCTTCTCAACTACACCCGCCACATCTTCAACATCAACAGCTGCCCCTCTGAGTACGACAACAGAGTATTTCCCAACCAGCAGAATGTCATCAAAAACTATATCTCATGTCCCTTCAACCACAGTGCCTGGCTCTTCAACAGCAGAAATCCCGTCTACTACAACACATCTGGTTCAATCCTCTGCAACTATTGCCCCCTCAACCACCACAGAAGAAATGCAAACTGATATGATCACCACCACAACAGCACCGTCTTCTTCAACCGTAACAAGTCAAAAGACCTCAACCACCCCAGGTACCATCTCAACCACAAGGCTAGCTTCATCATCAACAACTGAAGCTTCATTTTCCACAACTTCATTAGCTCAAACAACTTCAAATATTTCCCATTCATCCACAACAAAAGACATCAGAACCGCAATGACCCCCTCTACCATGGCATCATCAACTGGGACATCCCATGACACCTCAAATAAATTACCATTTGCATCAACAACAGGAGGCCCTTTGACCACACATACTGGTGCTTCAGCAACCACAAAGCCTTATTCAACCACAGCTGAAAAGTCCTCTGCTCCAAACACTTTGGTTCCATTGTCTTCAACCGTTTCTCCCTCCACCACCTCAGAAGGCATCAGAACAACAGGCACAGTGACCCCCTCAACAACCACAGCAAAGACTTCTTCACCTCTGACAACTCAAGCAACCTCAACCACACTTGCCACGACTTCAACATCAACAGCTGCCCCTCTGACTATGACAACAGAGTATTTCCCAACCACCAGAATGTCATCAAAAACCACGTCTGATGCCCCATCAACCACACTAACTCACTCTACAACAGCAGAAATCTCCTCCACTTCAACACGTCTGGTTCAATCCTCTGCAACTATTGCCCCCTCAACCACCACAGAAGAAACCCAAACTGATTTGATCACCTCCACAGCAGGTTCTTCTTCTTCAACCATAACAACCAATGCCACCCCAACCACTCTGCTTTTTATCTCAACAACAAAAGTCTCTTCTCTGACTACATCAGCAAAGTTTTTCCCGACCACAGAAACAACCTCATCTATAATTACAACTGGTAACCCATCAACAACTGAAACCCCTTCTTCCACAACTCCACTAGCTCAACGCTTTTCAGTTATTGCTACCTCAACCACCACAGAAGACAACAAAAATACAGTGACAGTTCCCCCCTCAACGACAGCACTTACTTCTTCAACTCTAACAACTCCAGAAACGTTAACCACACTAGGCACCTTCTCAACCACATCACCAGCCACATCTTCAACAACAACAGAAGAACTTTTAACGACCACAAATGGCTTGTCCTCACTGACAAGAACTTCATCAATAGCTACAACAGGAGCCCCATCAACCACATCCACAGTGCCACCATTGACAACAACAGAGGACGCCTCCTCTTCCACAACAACTCCTACTCAATACTTAAGCACTGGTGTCCACTCAGCCACCCCAGAAAGTGTCAAAACAGTAGTGTCAGTGACCCCCTTGACAACGGCAAAGACTTCTCCAACCATAGCAACCCATACCACCTCAACCATTCCAAGAACCTACCCAACCACAACACCAGCCACATATTCAACAACCGCTTCCTTTCGGACTACAACAACTGAGTTTCGCCCGATCACAACAACAACCTCATCAATAACTGCAACTGTTGCGTCATACACTTCAGTGCCTCACTCTACCACAGCAGTAACTGTCTCTGCTACAATTCCTCTGGTTGAATCGTCTGCAACTGTTGCCCCCTCAACCACCACTAAAGGAATCCGACACACTATGATCCCCTCCACAACAGCTTTAGCCACAACAACAATTTAATGGAGAGGCATTGAGGCTAAAGATCTTGTGTTTTTGCATCCAATAGCATTTCCAATGTAATTCAAATATTAAATGTATTATCCATGAGTTCTTTTCTGCATTCTTTTAGTTCTTTTTTTGTCATGACAAATTATTGGTTTATCATTATGTGCCATTTAACATAGTTTATAGACTCTGAATTTTAATTGATGCAGAGTTTTCCAGAAAATTCAGTATCAGGCTCTAGAGTTTTCTGCCGCACCTTAAGCTGTGCAACTGGTTATTCTTTTAGTTATGAAAATGTTAAAATTTACTTTTACATTTTCCTTTTGATTTGGGTTAAATTTCTATAGTAGAATATGAAAACGGGGGTGAAAGCGGTTTATTATGTCTACATTACAGGTTCTAGTTTTTTGTGAGATTGAGTTGAAATTTCCTTAGCTGACATTAAGGACTGAAAGTGGACATATCCTTGTAGTTGGAGTGCTTTGAAAGATCTGCCAGGGGATGTGCTCACAAAACCCTGCAAACTTTGTCAGGCTGCAAAAAATGTTCCTCAATGAAGCACTAGATGGCAGTGTAATGTAGGAAATAAACCACTTCAGGAGCTGGAGACTCAAACTGAAACACATAGTTGATAATGAGCTCCTTTCATTCCACTCCGGCTTATTGTGTTTTCCTTTTAGAAGAAGCAGAGACAATTTTCAGGGAAAATAATAAAGACATGTTCAAAACTTAATTTGACTTGAAATTAAAACAGTTCAAACATGAAATCCTAATTCTTCTGAAGCAATGAAATTGGAAAGATGACATACCACATCATATTGATTAATAAGTAGCTCAAGCCTGTTCACCAAGCAGTTAGCCATGTTGGAGAATTTTGTGCATGAACGTGGAGGTTGCATCATGGAGAAAATTCAGTGTATCATGAACTTCCTGCATGCTCCTTTGGACTTGTTTTCTGTGTGCACTCCAGCTAGGATCATATCCACCATGACCTGAAAAGTATGAATAAAGGCTGAAAAAGCCTAAAAATTTAAGCGTAAACTAACAGCCCTGTACTGACTTGGTAAAATGAAAACTGCTTTGGAGGTTTTGAAGAATTTTTTAATTCTGTCCAAGAGTCTAAAATCTTTCATCCTCAAACTCAGGATTTGTATGATTTAAGGTCATACAAAGCAAAGAGCGACATTACTTAAATACAAAGTCTTAGAAACTGTTGGAAGACTCCTTTCCTGACCACAGCAGGTTATTTGTTCTGTTCCCATGAGTCGAGCTCTCCAGAGGGGGCATTCCCTGCTGCCCTCAAGCCCTCTCCAGCAGGCCAGCAGAGCTCGACAAACAAGACCCAGGGTCCAGTCAATTTGTCTGGACAAATGTAGGGATTTGGGGCCACTGCGAGCTATGCAGCGACGAGTGCTAATTGTTTGTGTGCCAAGCGACTCCCCTCAATCCCTCTGGTCTCTTAAGTCACCCCATTCACCCCGGGCCTTTGTCTGACGGGTAACTTGAACCTGACATATCAGACCAGAGAAAATGGAATTAATGATCCCCCTTCTCCTCATTTGTAATTAAAATATTTCTTTGAAGTGTAGGAACATTGTCCCTGCATGGTCTGTAATAAAATGTGAGTTTTCTGTCTTTAAATGTGAACTTTTTCACACTTTCTCTTTGTTTCACTCAGCTCCTTGACAACCCCCAGGATGGAGAGGAGATGGATGGGGGTGCATGTGGTCCACTTATACCTCCAGCTGAAGCTGCCCTGCATCACTACATGAGCCTGAGACAATCTGAGAAAATGACTGGAGCCTGGCGTCACCTCAGGCCCCCTGTCCCCCAGCAGCCTGGTCCAGCCTGTCGCCCCTACCGCCTCCTTTGCTCCCCTCGCATGCTGATCAGAGGATTAGGCTCTGGAGACGGCGTCGAGTCAAGAGCACGCGAGAGAAAGGGAAAGGCATGCAGGGAAGATGAGGTACATGCCGGTTTCACACGCACCCACACCCACACAAGAAGGCGAGCAGACATGGAGTGTTAGGACCACACACTCAGCAGCAGCGAGGCAGTTGTAAGCAGAGGGTACCATGGTGAGGTCATCATCTGTTTACACACGAAAAATTAAAAACATAAATAACAACTTTGTAAAATAGTCTAAATCAGCTCTTCAAGCCTTCTCTGAACTTCTAACTTTCCCCTTTACCTCTTCATGAGACGCTCTACTTTCTGCAGGATAACAGAACATGTCAAACATGCCATAATTAAGTCTAAAACACGGAAATGTTCCCCAAATAAATCTCAAAAAGCACCAACAACTTCCCTTATAAGTGGAAACTCGCTAAGAGTTGTAACAAACAACCAAATAACATGAAAGCAGTGTTTTGTGATACTTATTACGTTTTTATTCCATCTCCACCAAGTCTGTCCTGCTAGATTTGACAAACTGCACCTTTAACCTGGATTCTTTCATACAGTTCATGTCGTCGTTAGCTTTGATGTGTCGTTTGTCAGCTGCCAGCAGCCAGTTTTTCTCCTGCACACCCTGAAGTGTTTCACCCAAACCATTAGTCCCTGCTCTCTCTCACTGGAAGTGAAAAATTGTTGGCACCATGTTCTGTGTGGCTTGACTCCAAAATGTTTTTCAAACAGAAACATCCACCGTTTGCCTTCATTATGATATTAACATGATTTGCTCGAAGGGCAGAAACACATTTTAGGAGGTGGATTATAACAGAGGACGCCTTTTAGGCTGTTAGTCCTGGTTTAGATGGTGCAGAACTCTTGACTGAGTTGCTCTGAACAATAAACATGCGCATAAGTTTGTTGATCTCCACAAAACAAACCTTAAAGGGGAAAAGAAATCCTGCGCAGGGTTGAAGCATTTCCTGGAATCAGACACAAAAAAACATCGGTAAGGATGCTCAGTGAAGCGATGGCTGCATTTAGTGGATGAAATCATTAAATGTTGTAACTCACGCCGGTCAGCACCAGAGTTACTCATTGGTCAGATGATTTTTTTACAATTACAGGACCCAAAAACTGAACAGAAACATCTAAAAACTTGATACTATTCAATATCCGGCTTACATCAACTCAGTTTCTGACCCTTGATTGTCGTCACTCGTGGAAAATCTCCTGCAAACTAAATAATTGATGTTTTTACAGATAATTTCACTCCTCACTTGGTGTCTGAAGCTCAAAATGATCTATTTAACAAACAGGAGAGTAAAGACGATCTTCTTTCTGGAGAGCAAGAAATAGTCTCCAACATGTTCATTCTTTCCTCTTCTTTAAAAAATATCCGTAAGTTAAATAAAAGTTACTTCATGAAACTTAAGGAAAAAACTACACAAATCCAACCTGATTGATTTTAACAGATGATTGCCTTACTGTACGAAGGTTTCAAGTCTTTTTAAACTGCTGACATGCTACAAATATCCTCTCTAATGTTCTTGTCTAAAGGCTGCTGTCTGGTTGGGTAAAAGTGGAACATTTCAAACCTGCCTTGGTTTCAAAATGTTCTCACTCTGTATGAAGAATTAGGCTGAAGCATGAACCAAGTGCAGGAACACACACACACACGCACATGTCAACACAAGTTTCTACAAATCTTTAACAGGGTCATTAGGAAGGCTCCCTCCCACAGTTTGCTCCCATTCAGGCCTCTTGTGTTGTGTGTGTTTGGTTCTGCCCACCGATCAGGAGGCAGGTGGTCAGCACGGCTCAAACTGTCCCGCCTTAACGCCCAGCACAGAGAGTGTGGCCTCTTCCTGCATGTAGCCCAGCAGTGACCCTTCCCCTGATCATCCTCACCCCTGACACACACACACACACACACACACTCTCTCTCTCACACACACTCTCCCTCTCTCATTGGGCACCTTGTTAAACTCAGCAGGGGCTGCTGCCTCTTCTAGTGCTGCTCGTGGGGGGCCTTCAGTGAGAGGAAAATGGGAAGCAGCAGGACGACAGCACATTAAACAGAGAGTGTGCCTTTCACATCTGCATACTCCTGACCCAGGAGGTGACGGATCCAGGACTACAGTCTGCTTTAGGCCTGCATTTCTGACTCCCCTCTGAATATGAATAGTTCTCCTGCTAGTTCGGCAAACAAAGTTGCAATAAAGTTTAATTTTTTTTTATGACTTGCGCCTTCCTGTGGGGTTGAACTCTGGGCTCCCAAATCTAAACACCTGTTCTGTATCTGTGTGTCTTATTTCCAAAACATTATAACTAAACCTAATTTCTTTGAAGTTGTAGAAAGTATGTGAGCCGACCCGAAATGAAGAAACAAGATGACGTAAATGTGTTTTCTGAAAGTCTCTGCGACCAGTGAGCTTTAAGAAAGATCCGAAGAGAACAAATGTGGAACATAATTTTCATGTTTGTGCACACGTTTGAATTTTCAGCTGTGTGTGTGTGTGTGTGTTTGGGGAGGGGGGGATCTTGGGTGTGTGATCCTGCTTTAGGGCTCACAGGTTGGGCACGGCCGCCACAATATGGGCTCTAATTCAGAGCAACAGCCTCTCTGTGAAAAAGGAGGGGACGGAGCAATTAGCCCCGCGGAGGAGAGAGAAAGAAAGAGGGAAGAAGGACGGGAATTGTGAATTTGACACATTAAATGGTTGCTGTGATTAGCATGTGGCTGGGCAGAGCTGGGCTGTATTCATGGGATCCTTGAATGCATATTGCTTCTCTAAAACGGCCGTGCCCCCGCCTCTCTTCTCCTCAGTCTGTCCATCATCCGCTCGGCCACCTTTCACTTGTAATCACCCTCTTTGGACTCGTCTTTCATTCAGTTTCTTCGGCTTTTCTGTCGCCTTCATCTTTTTATGCCGTCATGCTGGCTTAACGGAGTCCCTGGAAACCCTAAAATCAAAACAAATTAAGCCGGTAATTAGATGTAGGAACAAATGGAAATGTCAGACGCTGGCTGGTAGGCTCAACACCAGAAGCAGCGTGAGCTTATCTGCACGTATTCCAAACAAATAACGACCTGAACGACTCACCAGAAAGTGTTTCTTGGCAGCTGCTGCCTCAGGGTGTCTGAGGACACAATAAAAACTGATTTCTGTTTTAATTTATCGTTCAGTTTCGGCTCCTGTTGGTTTTGACTTTCACTCAGCGTGTTGTCTCGGCTATATGAGCCTGGAAAAGAGCAAAGTAACAGGCCCAGTGTGGTGCCTTTCCCTCCATTGTGCTGAGATCACCTCATGCCAGCTTTCCCCTGTCACATTAGCGCACATCAAGACACTGAGCAACACACGACCCTCACACACACAGAGGGAGCCTGTCCTCCTGGCTTCACTCAGCACAGGACTTTCACTTTAGGGGCCGAATGATCGTTAAGGAGGTAATATGAGACTTGATTCAACATTGGGATTTGAATCAGAGTGTTTGCTGATCAATAAAGTTTTGATGAATCTTTCTCCACATGGGTGAAGGCAGAGTTATGAGGCCTCTCAGCGTTGGATGCTGTATTGTTAATACTGATTGAACCTCCTTTGAGTGAGGTGGTCCTTCCTGTGTGGAGTTAGCATGTTCTCCAGGTTCCTCCCACCATCCAGAAACATGCTCATCAGGTTAACTGCTGATTCTAAATCACCCGTAGGTGTGAGTGTGAAAGGTTGTCTGTCTCTATGTGTCAGCCCTGTGATTGGCCGGAGGACAGTCCAGGGTGGACCCCGCCTCTCACCCTAAGACAGCTGGGATAGAATCCAGACACTCTGAACAGGAGCCGAGGGGATAGATGGATAGAGGGACTTAAGCTCCAGTTAAGAGGCGGGCCCTTATCCTCCTCACTGATGGCGACAGTGTGCCCGCCCCAAGTCTAGACCTGACCCTGTCACCCCCTGTGCAGTGTGTGTTGACAGAGAAACGATCCATTCAGTCTAAAATCATGTTTCAAACCAGGCTGTAAACATGTTTATTTCTGCTGTGAGGATCGCCTCTTTTGAATGGGTGTGTATGTGGTTTCTGTTACTTGTACAGTCAGCCTCAAGTGGACATTTGAGGAACTGCAGTTTTTTTGTCAGCTTTATTTCTATCTGCTAAAGGTGACTTCTTAATGGAAACAGGAGTCAGAGCCTATATGTCCTTGTTGTAATGTTTGGGTCATGAGTTCAGACACTGTATGTTTAACATGTATGTGTATGTGTTAATGGTAAAGATGTTAAAATAATGTAAAAAATCTCCATTAAAGACCAGATTCAACAGTGTCTTAGGTCATTTCTTGATTCTCTATCAGCTCTTCTCAGTTCCTTGGAAATAAACCTTAGAATAAATTATCAGCCAGATTTCTTCCTCATCACCGTGCTGTTATAGATAAGTTTTATAGATAGATAAGTTATATAATAAATCTGATTAAAAACAATCTGATAAAATGTAATTTACAACTATAAAAGGGACACTTCCAAAGAACGAGTGAGACAGGGAGATGTATAAGTGTTACATGATAACTTGTCTCTGTAGTGGCTGAAAATGTCTAGAAAATAACTTCAGGGAACAAGAAGGAACCCTGAGTGTAGTTATACTTCAAGAAATTCAATTGAGAGTGTGCTGACACTTCTCCAGCTATCAGCTCAATTACTAATTTTTGGTCCATGCCAGGACTTGAACCTGCAACCCTCTGCTTGCCAAGTCAACTCCCAATGGGCTGATCCACTGCTGCCCCATAAAACACCATTAGAGACAATCAGATCACACACTTTACATTAAATCTATCAGCAGACATGAGTTTGGCAAATTTACAAACTTTATGATCCAACTTCTTCCTGTTGACTATGTGGAAAAAAAACGTCTGATAGCATTAATAAATGGATGGAAGACATTTTAGTGTCCCTCTCAGTTTATTTGGCAAACACAGAAGTTAAGATTTAGGGTTAATGGCTGAGCATCGAGAGCACAGAAAAGAAGATGTGAGGACGGAATTAGCAAGGGATATTAAAAAAAACACACGAGGAGCTGAATGAAACAAGTTACAAAGAAGAGGAGCTTATACAGGAGCTGCTGCTGTTTTCTGCATAGCCAAAAAAAACCCCAAAAACAATTAAAAAAAAAAAACACAAATGTTTTGACTTTACCGTGAATCAAAAATGTTAAATTTGATGTTAGTTTCACCTTCATTGGTGTGATGCTGTGAGTTCCGATAACAGAGTAAAATACTTAATAAGATGTTGAACTTAGGACGAACATTTTTTTTACGAGGATCATATTGTTTTGTAAGGTTTGGGTCTCTTTACTGACTCCTCTCCTGTTCTCTAATCCCTCCTCAGCCCCTCTTTAATACTTGGCCTCTCTCTCTCTCTCTCTCTCTCTCTCTCTCTTTCTCCCTGCCTGTTAGTGCTGTGCAGCCTGAGCTGTCAGAGCAGCAACAATCCCGCTCCATTAGTATGGTAATGAGGCTGTGGGCCGACAGGTGGCCTTCCAGACAGCTCAATTAAAGCGCTCATTAAAGAGAAAAGTTAACGAAGCTGCAGCCCGGTGCCAGTACGGCTTTAACACACAATGTGATGTCACAGGCAACAAATTGCTGGTGAGTAGGGGAGTGTGTCACCCCGCGTGTGTACAAGAGTGTGTTTCCTATGTATGAATGTGTGTGAGTTTCAATAAGCAGTCAATAAGCAGTGTGTGTGTGTGTGTGTGTGTGTGTGTGTGTGTGTGTGTGTGTGTGTGTGTGTGTGTGTGTGTGTGTGGCCAGAGATTGAAATAACAGGTCAGAGGAAGTTAGATGGACGTTGCTAATAAGGCAGAGAAGCAGCTCAGTGATCAGATCAGATGAGAGACGGGGAGGAGACATGGGACGGAGGGAAGAAGTCACTCAAACTTGGCCTTTCACTGTCCCATCAGGCTGCCAGCGGCCTTCCATCATTAACTGAGTAAGAACGCTGCACGGCTCTGATCGTTTCATAAAACACACAAAAGACACAAGTCACTGAATCTGAAATCATCAGTTTATTGGGAAGGTGTGTTAAAGGAAAACTTCTTCAGACTGAAACAGCTTTTTGAAAAAGAAAAAAAAAGAAGCTCAAAAAACACATTATTTAATTTGTGAGTATTTAAAACCTTTTAATGTTGACTGTTAGTTTTTCAGTTTTATATTTCATAATGTCTCTTTAAATATGAGGTATAAAGGTTCACTTTAATAACAATAATATTGGTTTTATCTCCAAAAATGATCATGATTTTGATTTGCACATATATACACTTAATTAAACAAGAACGTTACAGCTAATAAAATAGACTGGAACACTGTTAGGATGTAATAAACTGTAAATCAAGATGCTTTGTGAGACTGATATAAAAGAAATAAAACAATTTTATGAATTAATTCATTTGTATGATGGATAAAATAAAATAAAATAAATAAATTAATTAATTAATTAAAAAATAAATAAAGAATATTAGTTGTTGACTTGTGATTCAACTTAATATCAGACAATCAAAACTCATATCTCCAGAGGTGATAAAGCACAAATATTTTATTGTTATTATTGTTATTATTGTTATTATTGTTATTATTGTTATTATTATTATTTTTATTATTATTATTATTATCAAATCAAACTTTGCTTTCCAAAAATAATACTAAATACACTGAGTTATTGATTGCTGCAACAGGTAAACTGAGTAAATAGGCATAGAGATATTAATGTCTATTTTGGGCTTCCGTACATTTTCATAGACACTTTTTGAAGCTAAAATCTGCGCAAGAATTCATACAGAATATAAACCTCCAAGTTTACAATAGCGCCACCTGTTGTTTTGTAACCCCACCCCTGTTCGGGATGAAAAAATAAAATATTGGTTAATCAGCAGGTGCGTTACGTCACGTGACCGGAAGTTTTAACGGTGCTGGTTGCTGGTGTATCTAAAGCTCGGAACGTCACTTTCTCTGAATTTGTTTGTTCTGCTAACTACGTGAAATGAACGAGCTTCATTCTTCATTCAAGAAACAAAGAAACAGTTTGTTCGAGACCAGAACGTGAAACGAAGTCTTGCAGTCATCAACAGTTATCTTCTTATTCTCGCGAGACCATCATCGGCTACACACCGGTAAGCTTGCTCTGTTGTATTTTGCTGTTTCGTCAATGAAATTAGTTCATTATTGAGCTGTTCTAGAATTGTTTTTAAGGTTAATAAAAAATCTATAAATAAGTATTCAACGATGCGTTGATAATGAATTAGTCTGATAAGAAAAGTGAACTCACGTGTGTGTTCGAGTCAAAGGTAAACTGAGTAAGTACAGATTAATTCAAGTTTTCCTGCAATAGGAGAGGAAATTTTGTATTTTCAGCCCAATAATTGATGTTTAAAATGTGTTTTTCTGCAGAATTAAATATTTGCGACCGTTGGCCTTGTGTATGTCAAAGTCTTTTTAAATAAAATAAAATTAATTATACCTGGCAGTTGTTAAAATCTAGTGTTTTTATGTGCAGACTCTCCCTCCCGTTAATTTCTTCCTCTGTGGTTATTAATTTTCATTTCATATATAATCCATCTGTGTATTTATTAGATTTTTATTCTGTTGAACAGATGGTATATTGATTTTACTGACCTGTCATGTTAGAAATGTTTTTTAATGCTACCTGAGTGAGATAAATTTATACTGAGTGAAATCCTGTGACTTTATTTCTGTAGCTGTTGGAGCGGCCTGCAGGTCTTACATAAAGGTTCTGTGTCAGAACACCTGAAGTGAATCCCAGTGTCATTATTTCATCCTCATTCCTGATCACGATGCTGAAGCTGAGGGGTTACATCAGTTTAGAATTAATATCCGATACATGTTGGCTGTTAGTAAATAAACACTGAGCTGACTTTAGAAATAAAGAACTGATATCATTTGAGAATTTTGAACATGAACTTGACGGCAAGAAATATTTTTTTGCACATTAGATAAATAATGTTCAGTCAGTGCTTACTTTGCAACTGTTAGAATATGGTTTAACACAAAACAACAACAACAACAACAAGTCTGAAGGGCTGTTTAACTAACTCATCTGTCTGTAAATGTCCGTCAGGTCTTCAGTGGAGCGAGAAGATCAAGTTTTTCCAGTCGATGACGAGTGTCTGACCCTGACCCAGTTTGATCTTCAAACCAGGATCCTCATCGATCATCATCATGGTAGGATCATTCAGTTCATCATGCACACTCAGACATCTCAGACTCCATCGTTTCCGACCTCGTTCTGATCTGGAGTCAACGTTTGCGATGATGGTGAACCGTCATTGACTTAGAAACTCTTTTAAACTGTTGAAAAACAAACAGGGAGGACAAATGATGCACTGACATCAACTTTCCCTCCTTTTTAAGGCTGTATTTTTGTTTTCTCTTGGTTTAGATGAAGCATAAATGGAGATGAAAACAGAGGAATAGTTGAAATGTCAGGAGAAATGAGCAAACTGTTGCAGCATCAACTCGTCAGATACTTTTCTTTTTTGGTTGGAGATTAATTTAGCAAACACATCAGAGCAAAAGTTTGATGCATCTGATGAAACGTGGCTGGAAAATGATCTGAATATAAAAATATTCAGAGATAAGGAAAAGACACGGATTCTATGTCTCATGAACTCATGTTCTTGGAGTAAATTCACACACTTGTCTTGTTGCTGTATTGACTGATTAGAGTGAATGATTCCCTCACAGGATGAACAGGGATGTTTACAGTGTGTGTTCTGTTGTTATTATAATTTGCTCGCTCTGCTTTGGATGGAGGTTGGGGGCATTGGGTGCAACATGTTTCTATAGTCCCTCATTGTTTATCAAGTATGAGAATAAAGATGTAAGAAGACGTGGTAATCAGTTTGTAACCCTGACCAATTTAGTTTGTAATCTGGGGGGCGTGCTCGCTCAAGTGTGAAAATGGGGCCATATGTGTCGTGCTCCTCTCTCTCTCTTTCCCTCTTTCGTATCTCTGCGTCTGTGACATGGAGGATCATGGGAGTTAATGGGGTAGGACTCCGGTCAACAAACGGGGTTATGTATGGGCGCAAACAACAACACAGTGAGAAAACAGACCCGCCAGATTCGCTTAAAGCTGTCTGAAAGATGTCTGCCCTTATGAATATGCTAATCCCAGTTTACCATGAGCGAAAAATGCTCATTAATTAATCAGAAACAATGGCCTGCTTTAATGACACAATGGCTGCCGTTGGAGACGGAGACTAAGGATAGTGTGTGTGTCTGGTGTGTGTGTGAGAGAGAATATGTTTTAATGTTTCTAATGTTCTGATTTTATTTATTTTTGATATTAAAAAGTGAGGATTGCAGTTTTAACTTCTACATTTCTGGAGTCATTTAGAGTTATGTGAGAGATATGAGGGGGGCGGGGTTAAAGACAGTTTTCAAAGTGATTGACAGACACAGACAGACAGACAGACAGAGGTGTGTTTGTGTGTGAAAGCTGTTTCACTGCATTGGGTATTAACCTTAATAACACAGATCTCAGCGCAGGGATGATGTGAACTGAACTGGACGTATTCAGGCTCCTCTGAATGAGACAAAACCAGCTCACAGTTCAGATTAAACCACAACAAGGCCGGCTTTGTTCAAGGTATCTGCAGGAAGTGATGTGCAGAGAGCTTCGATGTGCGTCTGCTGCATGAAAACAGCAGACAGGATGGATGACATGCTGGTTAACAGGTTAACAGAGCAGATGAGTCTTTAATTTGTTTGTTTTTTTTCCAGTGTGGCTCACGATGAGAATGATCTCTGTGACTTGTTCACAGTTTCTTTTTGCACCACTCTTATTTTTACCAAACTCAGAGATGACTTCTTTAAAAATGCCCCAGGCTTCATGATGTTCCCCTCCTGGTCGACTGTTTCTCCACACGCTTTCCCCTGACTGACCCTCCACTCCATCACACATCTGTCCTCAGTCCCCTCAGCTGCAGTCCACGGGCAGCGGCCTGCTGCTTCCATTATGTTCACTAATTGGTGGCAGGAGTTAGATAGCTGCAATATCAAAAGGCAGGAAGCAAAGTTTGGAGGGGCGAGAGAGGAGGAGGAGGGGGGGAGAGGAGATGGAGAGAGTGAGGGGAGGAAAGAAAAGTAGAAGTCAGTGGGAGAAAAGGAGAGATTTGTGCTCATTAGAGGAGGGCGTGTCAAATTTTCCATGTTAGGAGCAAATTAGTTTGACAGGAGGGTGACAAGTTTTGTTTATGCTTAAGTGTGTGTGTGGGTGTGTGTGTGTGTGTGTGTGCACGTCAGTCCAGAGGGGGGTCCAGTAATAAATGTTACATAGAAAATGAAGAATGGACTAACCCTGTGATGCTTCCTGATAAGCTGCTCTTGTGGCGCTTGGTGCTTGTGGGAAAAGCTGGAAATGGAAGTGTTGGAAAGTCAGGTGTCAGACTCTTCTTAGAGGAAGTGAAACTAAAGGAAACTTCCAGAGAGTACGTCTACATTTTTGATGCATCAGTTTGAGTTCTGTACGTCTCAAGCTGAAACAAATGTGGTTTGATTCCGTCTGTGTTGTAATCTATGTTCCCTCGCCGCTTTTTTCTGCTAGCAAAGAAAGAAAAATCCCCAAATTTTGAGTCTGAGAGACAGAAACAGTTTTATTTTGTGGCTTTTATGTCTTTATTCAGAGGAAAGGACTGTAGGCTGAGAGGGAGATTGAGAGAAAGGTCGGGGAATGATGTGCGGCGAAGGGGCCACAGATTGAAATTGATTCCAGGTCATCACTGTAGATTATTATTATCATGATTTGGATTGAGATTAAACCCTTAATGCCAAACTGGTGCTCCATGAAGTTGAAACCCAGGATTTTGCCATTGAGATTATTATTTCCCGTTGTGTTAACAGTGTTATTAGATTTGGACCAATCAGAATGAAGTAATCAGCACATTCAGGTAATGACAGGAGCAGACAGCGATTCTTCAATTAAACAAAGAATTTAAACGTCATCAGGATAAAAGAAACTCTGCTCTGCTGCAGCAAACGTCAGGAAGGAACGCTGGCAGAAAATTGCTGAATCAGTTAATGTGTAAATTCATGAGATTATCCAACATAAGGGCTATTTTCCGAGAGAGCTGATTGGTCAGGAGGTGTTGCTTTTATACTCGTTGATCTCTTATCCAGATCTTAACCTTCAGCATCAGTTACCATGGTGATTCATCCCGGAAAGAAGTGAACCAGCTTCGTAGGAGTGAAAATCCAGGGTTAGCCCAGAAGTTACCTCGCTAAGAGAAAATCCAGCGTCATAGTTCAGGCTTCTGGAAAAGGTCTGTTATAAGAAAGCTTTTAGCAACATTTGAAAAAAAAACACTTTCTTTGTGCTTTTTTTTTGTCTTTCTGCTCAGTGTAGTTTTTGAGTACGATTCTTCACTCAGGGAAAGTCTCATTGTTGGTATCATTTGGTGACCGTGACAACCAGCGATGTAATCATATGATTGTCACCCTTTGTGTGGGGGGAAGAACGACACCAACACCAGCGTGCCCAGCATCCCCTCTGGCCTCTCTCTCTCTCTCTCTCTCTCTCTCTCTCTCTCTCTCTCTCTCTCTCACCCCTGGGGTGTCCCGTTCAGGCTCATGTGTCCTAATCGTCCCCCTCTCACATCACTTCCACTGACCCCCTGTTGTGGAGGGAGAGAGAGCGACATTACATCTTAATCTCACCCGCTTGATGGAGAATGCAGGTCCCTGAAAAGCAGCATTTTCTGGTTACATGAACCCATTTGTGGTGAATCAACCATATGCCAATCGACATGGCTGCAGCTGAATGGCCGACGTGGATTGTAACAGTGGTGAGGGGACAAAAAGCCTCCCGCGGGCTCCCACACCTCCACCAGAACTGAACAGACGTTCAGGCTGCTGCTGACACAAGGCCAGACCCCCCCAACGCCATGATACACGGACACAGTGTTGGTCTGGAAGCAGACTCTGATCTTCATGTTTCTGATATCATGTTGAAAACAAAAAGAGCGCTCAGAGTCGACTTCATCAGTTTCTGTTTTAAGGTTTAAAGAAGCAGCTTTCATAGCAGACATATTTTCTGGAAACTTAATTAGTAAAATCTCATCAAATATTTACATTTTATTATATCATGAAGTCTCATTTTTCTGAGCATTCACCACTGGTTTATATCGTTTTACTTCATGGGCTTATTAAATAAATGTATTTGTCAGCAAATGAGGTTGAAAAAAACAATTTATACATGTTAATATCACAGTTTTTTTTAAAATGCGCCAGGTTACAAAAAAAAAGAGAAATACGAGGCCAAGAAACAGCTTCTGTTGCTCCTGTGAATTCTTTATAATGTCCAGAAAAGTGATTAATTTATGTACATATGTTTATGATAAGTTGAGTCTTTTAACTGGACAAAAAACAAAACTTCATGTTAGAGAAAAATAAGACACTTATAAAGTCAAACAGACCTGATCCAAATAGGAACTTTTCTTTTGTTTATTATTTAACCTTGTTTATAACTTTCAGATTACTTCACACAGACGTTAACTTTTTTTTAAATAATCCCTTTAATTTAAGAAATAATTAAAAATCTGGTCCAAACTTCAACATTTGTGCCGTAAGACTTAAATTTATAAGCTTTTAGCTGGTAGACGGTTTATCAGTGACGGTCTTGTTTTTGACGTGTGTAATTAAGTCGTCATCAGGTGGCAGTTGACTCTTTAAGACAAACGAACACACCAGTCCTCGTCTTTTCTGCACCAGTGATCCCACATGAGAGCGGGAGACGCCGGCTTTAGTGGGAACGAGCCCTGATTGGAGAGGCAAGCTGGCCCTGCCACTCCAGCGACTGTACCGCTGGAGAGGCCAGTGCGTTCACCATATGGGACAGGGATGGTCAATAGGATTACGTCGTGCACCTCTCCTTCTCCCTCTTCTCTCCTCCACACATAATCAACCAGGGGATGAAGTCCTGGCCCACCAAGCCTCTGCTGAAGTATCCCAGATCCCCTTTTCCCTACTTGGGAAGGGAGAGTGGGGCAGTGGGGGTCTCGTGGGCAGAGAGAAAGAGCAGGGGGGGACCGGCAGATGGATTAACATATTCAACAGAGGCAGAGATCAAGCCTTTATAGAGTGAGGACAGAGGGAGGCTTTCTCTTTCACATACAGAGTCTGAGAGAAAACAGAAATGAGTGTAAGCTGGATTTGTTGGCATTGTCATGGAAAATCAGCGATGGGCCAAGTGATAACTCCAGCTCTCCAGTGTAGCCTCATTTTTTTAACCACTGCTGGAGTGGAAATGTGAAGGAAAACACGACGCTGGAGAGAAACCTGATGTATAAAAATGACCTCACCGAGGCGCCGTAGAATCAGACACCAATAAAAACCTTCCAGTTTCTTCTGAGGTGACTGGAAATGAATGTTTACTCTGATTTATTTGACATTTAAACACACGTGGTTGGATGTTCTGTAACTGGTCTCTTCACTCTGAGACCTCTGACTTCAGTTAGCAGTTTTAGCGTTAGCCTCAAGCAACGTCTGCACCTGACAACAATGTGCAGAAAGAAGCCTGATGTTGTCTCCATTTGCACTTTGTTCCTGTGTGTGTGTGTGTGTCTTCATAATACATGCTGTGACCATCTTTGACCACACAGACACACACACATGCACACAAACTACCAGGACGCCGTGAGCAAACCTTTGGCCTGTCCCAGCATGGGCACCAGATTAGGGACCCTGTGTTTGCGGCTGGTTTGCTGTTCTCATGACACGTGAAAGACCGGAGAGATAGCGGAGCAGCATTATCCGTCAGCTTCATCTCCACATCAAAGATGAGTCCAACGGTCGGAGGAATACCGCCCCAACAGAGAGCAGAGACCCCGCTGATAGCGCCGGATTAGAGATGCTGGATTAGAGAGTAGCTCCTGTTGATGTTTGGTCAGACTCTGCTCTCTTCCTCTAACGTGCTGCTTTCCCTAAATTAAGTTTTTATTTTGCTAAATTGCAGCCTGTGGCCTTCATGCTGCCTCTGAGCGTTTCCTTTAAAGACGATAGATGTGAAAGAATCACCTGATGTGTTATAAAGTTTACAGATTATCATTTTTAGACTTTAAGACTTTGAACATGGATTTGGATTTTGCTTCCATTCAGTCACATGATCTTTGTTCAGATCATCCCAAAGGTGTCAGACGGGGTGGAGGTCAGTGATCTCTGTAAGCCTGTCGCTGAGGAATTAGAGGCTCAGTGATGTTGAATCCTGAGAATTTATCCTTAATTCATGATATTTTGTAGGGCTGGGCAATAAACCGAAAATTTACCGATACCGAAATTTATAAGAATAACCGACGTCATTTTGCCCATGTCGGTATATTCCGTATTGAAAAAAAAAAGTTGGTTTTAGTTGTGTGTAGGTCGGCTATGTGTTCGTGTGCCTTTAAGGGAGCTGCGTAAGAGACGCGACTCCACCCCATCCAGTCTGTAACAAAAAAAAGAAAGAGAGGTGGGGAGATGGAGGACCGTTCAAAAGTTGTAGCGGCTGCTGCGGCGGCTGAAGTTGATGAAGTTGGTGCGGTCGAAGGAGAGAGTGAACGGCTTGTAAACTGTGCCAAAAGACAGCTGCGACGAGTCAAGGTTACACAACCTCTTCCACCACCCGCAGTACAACCATGTGATTCAATTCAAAGAAATTAAGAAAGCGAGAAGAGACGAGCGACAAGTGCTTCCACCACCAGGCAGCCGTCGCATGAAAACCGTGAGGATACAGCCTGCCACCGCCAAAAATCTTTTGGAAAACGGTGATTCCCAGCATGTAGAGAACAGAGAGAGAAAAGGTTGCTGCTGAGTTGAGACATGTTAAGCACTTTGCAGCCACAACCGATCTCTGGTCCAGTCACACCATGGACCCTTATATCAGTCTGACAGTACACAGTAAACACAAGGGATGCAACTTGTTTCTCTCGTTATAACCTGATTACTTGACAACTCAAATGTGGCCGTTTTTGAGTAAGCTCTTTGTAATATCCATATTAAGAATTTGTTTATAAGAGATTGCATTTTGATACTTTGTTTTCAGGAAATTCAAGTTATTGTTCTTATTTCAAATCTGTGTTTATCAGCTGTTTAATAAATATCTGAACTAAAAGTACTTTATTTGTGTTTCCTTATTTATTTTCAGACAGTGTAGTTTTATAGTCCTTTAAAGTGGCAAAATAATTGAAATAAATAAGTCAGCCCCAGGGGCAGTGGAGTAGTTATCGTCCATTTATCGTTATCGAGGTGAACTGCTCAATATATCGTGATATTGATTTTAGGCCATATCGCCCAGCCCTAATATATTGCATAAAATTCAATGATAACTAGTTGTAGTTTGTCCTTCCCTCTAATTTTGCATCTCATGCAGTCGACTTAGCTGCTCTGGCTCTTTGATATTAAAGCGCCCACAATTCCTGGGGTGAGATCCAGGTTTAGAGCTTGGTTAACATGTCAGAGGTGATATACACTTTGTGTCTAACTCTTAAAATGTCACAGACTGAAGTTTTGAGTTTATATATGGTTTGTTTTCATTGTTCAACATTACAGAATATGCAGTTTAGGGGCATCAGTCTGTCTGTGAGAAAGATGAACAACATGCACTTACTTACACGAGTTGCAGTCGCAGCAGTTTTACTTCACAGCTTGTAAAAAACAGACACAAGGAATGACGAGGAGGAAAAGAAACTCAACATTCAACATTCCTGCAGAACAGTCAAGATTAGAGAGCGACATTGTGGAAGGAGTTATAGATGAGGGGTCATACTCACCGTCAGTGATATTAATCTGCATGTTGGGTGGGATGAGAGGAGTCAAAGAGGGAGATTGAATTCGGATAAAGGGAACAACATATCGATGCAGAGGAGGAGACAATGCGAGCAGCAGCCAGAGAAAGAGGGCAAACCTGCTGCCGGGCCTGCTGGTGTTGTGATGGATGAGGTCACTGAGAGGGCTTCTCCAAAATGCAGAGTGTCTTCAGAGGGTCAGGGAGAGGTTGGGTGGAGGTCAGAGTGCAGGCAAAGGGGAGACGCAGGATCTGAGAGGAGCTCGATAAATTTAGTCACTTTTTCTGAGGGACATGGTTGAACATGACTCCTGAGGGCTCCTGAGGGCTCCTGAGGGCCTCCACTGTGCTTCTCATGCTGTACAACTCAGATGAGGCTCCTCCAGAGTCACGTCATCTGTTTCTGGTGCAGAACTGTGAAGCCTAGCTTCATGTGGTAAAGAGGCGGGCCTTTAGTGTCCCTGCAGACAGCTAATGGGTGCCCACCTGTCACTCAAATCAGCCACGCCCATATATGGGCAGAAGTCGTCAGTTTAATAACTTCCAAAAACAAATTAAGAAGAAATTCACCTCCTGGACATTTTTGAATTGGTGTGTGTGTGGTTTCTAATGCTTCTGCAGCCGTCCTCTAGTGGACACTTGAGGAACTGCAGGTTGAACACCTCTGCATCGGCTGCTGCTGCAGAATACAGATGAAAATGACTAATATCAAATTTATCTAATCTGAAATTGATTTAAAAAATGTTTTGAGATCATAAATGACTCTGATGTTTTGAGTAATAGCACCAGTAATAGCATACATGCTAATTCCAACACACTCACTGTACACACACGGAGCACTTCCTCGTGTTGTCACTTGGTGTCCCCGTGTGGGAGGGCCGGCCGTGGAGTAGCCATGTATGAAGCTAACCTTTTCAACCGTGTTGGAGCCACTTGGTAAACACACACTATAATTACTGCTTATTAGAGGCTTTAGGGGCCCATTAGTGGCACCGGCCCTACCCCTCACTCTGCCTGCCACCTCATTATAGGAGCCAGCACAGCACAGTCTGCCTCATTACCACCTGCCTGTTAAACTCACTCACTCACACACACACAGACACACACACACACACTTAAATACAGACAAACAAAAAACAAGTAAACATGCACACGGAATCACACTGCAGGTGCTGCCAGACTGAAGTCAGGTGTTGACTGTTGGAAAAAGCTCCGTGTGTGTGTGTGTGTGTGTGTGTGTGTGGGTGTCAGAGAGACAGTGTAAGTGTGTGTAAACGTGCATCCAGAGTGATTGACACATGCTTTTTTTTTTTTTAAACAGGATTTTGACTCATGCTAATTGGTCGCTGTAGTTGTTATTGTTCTGTGTTTACTTGAGACATCATCATTCTGTGTGATTCTGTTTTTTTTTTCTGGGAAAGTTTGCTGCAAGTTGTGACGTTGCATTTTTACAGCAACAATACGATAAATCATCTGTTTACAGATTTAAAATCTTGTGTTTGTGTAGTTTTAAAACAGATAAATGTTCGAAAAGATTGGAACACGATCGCATGTTGTTTTATTTCAGTTTTTTTTCCCCTGTACATTAACCCTCAGGATCCCAATACCACCGGTGGGATCCAAAATCAGGGTTGATCATCAGATTCTCAAGTTTCTGAAGGTACCTAAATGCATCACAGGGGATTTCCTGTGTTCTTTAGGCGTGAGGCTGCCTGAAAATGTGTTATATACACTTATTCTTGATCTTTTTTCAATTTTTAATCAGAGAAATTCAGTTTTTTTTCTGATGGTTTGAAGCTTTAGAATTCAGTTACACTACATGAAGACAGACTTGAGTTTCGTCAGTCTACAGCCATGGTTGTCATGAATCTATAGCGGTGCAGGACTTCACTTTGCTGAGAAAAAATGAGACCAGGACCAGAAGCTGCTTGAGATCCTGAGGGTTAACAGATAAAAGAAAACACAACCAGCAGCACAGTTTCTTCAACAGTCAGGAGAACTGAAAGGCTCAAAAGTAGCTGCGTGTTAAAACTTTCCTCCTTAAGCTCTGAGTCTTGCCCGTCAGTAATGACACCCAAACACAACATGCGCTCACAAACATACAGACACAATGTTTTTCTTAACTGCCGTCTCAGTGCGCCCCAGTTCGACCCGGTCTCTATCAAATAAAACAATCATGTCACATTCCAGCCCATGCCACCCGATGCTGTTCAGTGTGCCGCCTGTGCTGCAGACAAAAGCCTCCTCTCTGTCAGCAGCCACTGAACCGGCTGCAGCTGCCGCGGCCGTTTCTTCACTTTACTGGCAGAGCCCGAGCCCCTCAACAGCCCTGATTTACTGAGGAAAACAGACACTATTTCTCCCCTTCTCCTCCGTTCCTCCCATCCTCCTCTGCCCTCCCCGTGCCCCCTGTTAGGGTTACAATTTCTTAGCCGAGTCTGTTTGACTCTGCCAACATGCAGGAGCTGCCAACACCCTCTCTCTCTCTCTTTGATTCCTGTTTTTATTCTCTGTCGAGTCTTTCTCTCTCAGTGCTCGGTGGAGTTACAGTAGTCGAGTGTGGCACCATGGCAGCGCAGGCCGTTGAAGACTTGCATCAGTCTCAGTTGCACGCTTTCCTGGTGTTTTCTTCGTCTTTGTCTAATTTTTCTGTTGCTCCAGGTGAACGTGAGACAGGCGTGTGTGCCAGGGAGGCAGATGGCTGAAAGAAAGTGAAGGAAAGCAAAAAGATAAAGAAACAGCGCTGTGGGGAGGGATGTGGTGCAGAATGCCAAACACTGAGATGGATCAACAGATTCTCTCCCAAACGACCTAAAATGACCCAAACAAATATACGTTTAAAAAGACTTTACTGTCTGCCTCCTTTTCTGGCAACTTCGCTCAAATGTGCATGAAAAAAATACTTGTTTGGTAGATATTTCCAGTCTCATGGGCCTTTTCTCCACAGCTTATAAAATGCTACACTCCAACATCCAGGTCCAAAGGGTCAATGAAGTTAATCTAATCCACTGATTTTTAGATAACGTGAACGCCAGAAATTTGGGGAAACATTCTTGTAACTCTGGTTAAAGTTATTTTAGCAGTAAATATAAGTATACAAGGTGAAACTTAGAGTTAAGTAATCAATCTGTAAACTTTGATGGATGGAAAACAAATGGATTAAGCAGCAATTTCACTATTTTTAATTCCAAATTTGAGTTTCTTGACTTGTGTGACATTTTTTTGCAGTGTTATGCTACCAGAATGTCCAAAACTGACACTGTAACTTTATCCGTGTTAAATATTTACTAGAATTATCCCTCAAGTTTGGATTATTACCGTTTTGGAGTGAAGGAGACACTCGTCAACTCTTACTTTAATATTTCTTATTTATATGACGACGAAAAGTCTGTTCACTTCGTCTCCTGTGATTTTTTTTTTCCTCTCTGACTTTTTGGAGTTTTTGACTTGAAGGGAATTCACATTGATGTTGGTTAAATCTTGCAATATTTTGTTGTATCTGTGTTTTCTTCCTTTATTAGGATGTGGTAAGGAACCAGAGTGTGATTGTGGTAGAAAAAGTCAGAAGAGAGACTGAAAGTTTTTGTCTGTGTCTATTAGGGCTGCCAAGATTAGTCGATTAGTCACGATGACGTCGACGATCAAATTCGTTGGCGACTTATTTAATAATCGACGTCATCGTTTTAATATTTTTTTAAACTGCCGCTGTACTTTCACCTGTCTCGTCTGCCGTTCTGTCCTTGACGCATACGTGCAGACGTGGTAACCGGGGTAACCCGTGATGTCACCGGAAAAGTTATGCCCAACAGTATCATGGCTAGCCGGCAACAGAGCTGGAAAGTTTGGGAGCATTTTTCCAAAATAAAGGAGAAAAGTGTTCAATGCAAAATCTGCAAAGCAGAAATGTCCTTCCATGACAGAACGACGGCGATGCACGAGCATCTGAAAAGACAGCACGCCGTGGCTGATTTATTTTCTGACCAAGAATGACAATCTGGGTAAGCTAATTGGCTAGTTAGCTGCTAACATTAACGTCAACAGGGAGCTACCTACTTAATAGCGATGTCATGTTTGAATAGAAAATTGGTACATAAAAAAAAATGTCAGAAATGCTGCTACAAGCTGCAAAGTTCATTAAAAGCTGAATGAACTATGATATTAACTGTCTTCATTTTTAGTTAGCACATACCTTAAACACTTGAAGCTGGAAGCTAATGATGTTAGCTGTATGCTGCTGCAATAAGCTGCAATTTATGTATGATCCGAATAGTCGACTAATCACAAAAAATAATCAGTGACTAGTCGATTATCAGAATAATCGTATGTGGCAGCCCTAGTGTCTACGTTTCTTTAATAGTAAAAGACTAAAATATGTGTTTATTGGTGTTTAAAATTCTACTTAAATTATCCACAACTTCTATATTCAGATCAAAAGTTCCAGGACATTGACTAAATCATTTTAGGGTTGTTGATTCCTTTCAAGCGGCTGAAAAAAGCTCAGAGAAAGATCAGAGCAAACATTTTGTCTCCTGATCTTTGGCTCTGAGGATCCTCCTCCTGAAGCACCTGTTAGTCTCTGATTTAATTAGCAAAGAAAAGTCCTGCGACAGATTCCTCCCATAAGAATCCCTCCAGCTCTTTCCATGTGTAGCTGTTTTAAAGGTGGCAGATAAAGGAGCATGTGTGGTATTCAACATGTGAGCATATGTGTGTGTGTGTGCACGTCCACTCCAGAGTGCTCCAAACTCTGAGGACGGCCCCTCCAGAAAACACAAGCCCGGTCCTCCAAACTCAAAGGACGTGCTCCATTCACCGCCTGGCAACGGTGCTGAGAAATGGAGAAGAGATGGGCAGAACGGAATGGATGGGCAGTAAATTATCAGCTTTTAGAGGCCGGGACGTGTTATTTATTTATAGCATTCAGTCAGGGCACTCAGGGAGGGTTGAGGTGCTGGGGGAGAGCATCTTTTGCAAGGGGCATCTTAGGTGGTCAGCATTGACCTGCACTAACCCCTTGTATCCTGTCCCTTTCTCCCACCCTTCACACTTGTCTTGTACCCAAAGCTCCTGAGACCTCCCTGGTAATTAGGGAACGAGTCACACCCACTCCCTGCCCCCAAAGGCAGTAAATTTTCCTCCTTCTCCTGGCCTTGTGACACACACACTCACACACCCTCAGAATTGAGGCTTCAAGACACCATTCAGTCCGATCCCTACTTGCTCTATCCCCCACTCTACATTTTATCACCACCCCTTGTTTTGTTTTGCTGTCTCAATCCATCAATCTTCCCATTAGCCCTCCATATTACGGAAACCAAGGGGAACGCCCCCTTTACACCAGCCCTCCGAATCAGTCTTCCTCTGTGCACCTCCCCGGGCCTCCTCCGCTCGCTGCTGATTCCATCACGCCTCCATCCTGAAGTCCGTCCCGTTAGTCCCACCTGTTGCTCTCTGTGATCACACCTTCTCTCGTCCCGTCTCTTCCAGGTTTCTGCCCTCCAGGTTCGGTTTGTCACCTGGCCGTCCTGGCACAGGAGGCAGGGCTGAAGATGGGCAGAGGGAGATGGACTGGAAGGTGGTGGGGGTAGCAGCACTTTGGGTGGTATGTTTCCTGCGAGGGTGGGACACAATGCCCCCAGTGTTCGGGCAGGCCCACAGGAGCTTGTTTTACAACAGGGGAGGGGCGGCCATCAATGGCCAGATGATGTGAACCACCCTGAGCCGATTCACAGTGACAAACAGCCCCCTCCAAGCATGCCCCCCCCCGCCCCCCTCCTCCTCTTTTCTGCTCTCTCCCATCGCCTCCCTCCGTCCCGCCACACATTCTGTTCTGTTGGACCAAAACCAGGGCAGCAGAGGGTATGCAGCAGCAGCACCACTGCTCAATGGACTGGAAGTGATGGTGCACTCCCACACACACACAAATACACACACACACACACAGAATTTCTCACAGACTCAGTGAGCGTACATGCATACACCCTTTCTGTCTTTGGTCTCATAATGACGACTCGAGCATCTTGCAGGAACATGAGATGGTATTATTTTAATTAAATCAGAGCAGCTTTCATCCATGTTCTCCTCTTCTGTCTCAAAAGGGGAACATGACTCGATGATGAAGAACTGAAGGAGAGCTAGTGCAATAACTCAACCAAGTGGGCAAAAAAAATCTCTCTCACTGTCCATCTCTCTGGGCCCCACTGAGGGCTGTCACTATTTAAAATGAGCCGTAACTCAATCGAATATATTCAAACCTAATTAACGGGCCAGCTTTGAGAGTTGCAGGTACCTGTTGCGCCCTGTGTCTCTCCACTGAAGCAGCAGGTTGCTGTCTGCAGACAGAGGAGTCTCCTTCATGAAGGCTCGGATCTCCAGGATGCAGCCGACATATGGAACAGATAATTAGAGTTCAAACATGAACATGTCTGAAACTTAGCCTCAATATTTGTTAAAATCTGTTCAGTTCATGCCTTCAACAAGCCCCTCCTCTGATGGGATCTAGTTTTTTTGTAGCAATGCTTTGAAGCTCCTCTTTGGGGATCCAAAGCATATCTTTGGCCTTCTGTGGGGAATCCCACCAGTCTGAGCCCTTTCAATACGTCCATATCACCTGAGCAGCAGTGATGATGGGAGCTCTAATGAAATACGATTCTGGGACAGAGAATCTGCAAGATCCTGCTGGAGTTTTCAACTTGACTGCAAGCAACACAGCAGCAAGCAAAGCCATGACATGCACGGTCGCTTGTGCATGTCATGGCTGCACAACAACCTGTAAAATCCCTCCTTATTTTAATCTAAGTGTGAGCTGGCAGGAAGGAGAATGCTAAAGGTACTGTGAGAGTTCCAGTAATTATATTGATTTGATTTTAGAGCTTTTTCACTTGTTGAATAAAGTGAAGGTTTTGGTGCATTAATAATAACCATACATGGAGCGGAGCGTTGTGCCTTGACTTGCAGGACGACAGAATTTACATGAACGTTTTTCGGCGTACGGTTGTTATTTTTTGCTGGTGAGTGTATACAGTTATTCTTATTAATGCAGCGTCAACATGAAGCTACTACAGGACACACACTGAGTTAAACAGACCAGACACCTGAGATGACGCCCAGGTTCAGCCTTTAAGGTGTGACGGTGTGTGTACAGGGTTTGCTAGATGTACTCGTATGAGGTTGTGTCTGTGTTTTGGGGGGGGGGGGGGGGGGGGGGGGGGGGGGGTGTTGGGGGGCTGACAGCTGGTTAGCAGTGGGATGGTAATAAAGTAGTCCTCCTCTTTTGTTGGGGCTGATGAGGTTGTGTGTGATGGGATCAGGAGGCTGGCAGTGAGAGTTAAGGAATGTAACCCAGTCTCTCTCTCTCTCTCTCTCTCTCTCTCTCTCTCTCCCTCCATATGACGCTAATTGCAGCAGAACGGGGATGGCCTGGGCTGCTTGTGTACACCATTGTTATTCCTCGGCCTATTGTCTGCGGCCCTCTGACAATCGCCATGTGAATGAGAGCCTGTTAAGCGCGGCAGATCCCCATCATTAGACCCCTTCACTTCCATTGTGATGCAGCACTGAGGATACTGTAGGGCTATCAGTGACTTCAGGATGACTGAGGCCAGGTCCACAATAACACAGATAAATTTTCTTTTTGTTCAGGCCGTCCATCCACACAAAGCCAACATGTTTCACCATTGACAGCCGCTCCGAGGGCTGAATGCAGCTCCAAACGCCTCTTGTGGACCCAGACTCTTCTCTCTCTGAGGATGCTGAGTGCAGTTCTGAAGCTTCTGTTGTTCGTTGTTTACTCAACTGTTCTTCACACAGCGCTGTGGAGAGCTTCATGGACAGAGAGTAAAACTTTCATTAAAACAGAAATATGTGACTTTTGTTCCTGGTTTAGGTTTGGTATAGTTTATTAAGCTGTTTTTACTTCCACGTCAGTAACTGACAGCCGGATGTGATGTAGCATGAGGGAGTCCCACCACTGATGGATCTGAATGTCAGTTTTTGTTTTGCTCTAAGATAGAAAAATGTCTTTATTGATCTGAAGATCAGAGACCTGCTGGGTGTTAGAAGCAGGATCAGGAGTTGATGATACATGTGAGGTTGTGTGATGCTGGTGTTGACTAACTGTAGGTGTTAGTTTATATTATTGCTGCGAGGATACAGATGATTTATGGAGGAGAGCAGATGTAACAGCTGCTGTACGTCTGTGTAACTAGAGATGTACGATGATCATCGGTTTGATATAAAAATGTCGTCACACTGATAAGTCTGATATTGAGAAGAAGAAGAGCAGACTCAGATGAACGGAGACCGCTCTGATGACTCTGATCACTTTAAGCCCATCAATCATGATGTCATACTAATGAGCCTGCAGTCAATATGGCGCCGCCATCACCAGTGTGGGCGTTCTTTATCATTTTGGACAAAAACGACGTGATTGAATTTTACAGTGTTCAGAGAGGAGGGGGGAGAACACACCTTCAACACATCAAACCTCATGAATCACCTGAACTTTCATCGGCGCTACGACGGTGTGGAAGGAACACGAAGAGGCTAAATCTGCCACCTCAGAGTCCAGATTCAAGACCAAGTACGACGGAGCTTCCTCAGTGAGAGCCGCCTGCCTGAGGAGACCAGACTGACCAACCAGTCCCCGGTTCACTGTCACTACTAAAAACCTGTTTTTACAGAAAAGATTTTATTTTGTGATTTTATTTTTGTCTTGTTTTTATTGGTTTTGCTTTTTTTGATCTGTTTTCTTCTTCTTTTGTCTGATTGTTTTCTTTGTTTTTGTCTGTTTTTACTGCTCATTGTGAAACACTTTGTTGCTTGAATTGAAAAGTGCTGTATAAATAAACTGTTATGAAATTTAATACATGATCTGTGTCTACATATGATCGGGAGATGAAACCTGCAAACGTTAGGGTGTTTTTTTATAACATTAAACTCTGTTTGTTTATTTTTGCACAGTGATGGGAGACTCCAGTCTGCAGTTAAATCCTCATTATTAACTGATAAACAGAAGAAAATATGCACAGGACCATTAAACCACAAGAAACATGCATTCAATAAAAACCTCGTTTTATTGGTGTTTGCATCAGAGAAGTCTTTTTAACTTCTTTGCCCTCTAAATTTGCAGCCTTTACCTTCATAAACTGAAACATTAAGATTCTTATTTTTTTAAAGATATTTTTATTGCTTTTTTTTATTTACAAACAACAACAGAACACAAAAACCTCAGTGAAACGTTGGTCTACACAGTCATCATATGCATCGTAAACAAAATGAAACCTAAATATCAAAGAAGACACAATCCACAGGGTCTTTCCTTATTAATCCACTTTTTTTTCCTACCATAGGGCAGAGTCCAAATCTAGTCCAATGCAGTACTTTCAAGTGTTGAAGCAACAGTAGTGTTTGAGAAACGGAGATATGGAGTCCATATTTGCAAGAATTGCCTTTTTGTTGAGTGAAGCAAACAAGTTAAATATTCAAGAGGAAAACACTCCATGATAATATGATGCCAGTTTGCTTTAGATGGTGGTTTTTCACTTATCCTGACAAAAAGACGTTCTTCCTTGCAGCGTATGTAAGAATATTATACAATCTGTTGGAGCAGGTACCAATAATACCATGTTGACATGAGTGACCCAGAAGTGAAGAGACAAGATTCAAACTCAAAGAAATACCAAATGTTTTTTCCATATCATACAGAACATCAACCCAATATGCATGAATTCTGGGACAAAACCAAATACAAAGTTTATAGGTGCCTACTGAGACTTTACATTTTGGACATAGAGGTGAAAATAAGGGATTCATTTTATGTCTTTGACTGGAAGAGATCTGCAAGCGGTGCAGGATTTTAAACTGTGATAATCTTGCACGATTACAAACTGAGATTTTCCTTGTATTATTCCATATCACCTCCCATTTGTCTTCACCGATATTCACACCCAATTCGCTCTGCCATATCTTTACAGCAGCAGGAGTATTCAAGATTCTTATTTTTGCTGAAAGTCTTATTAGACAAAAAATGAACCAAAGTCACCAAACAGGTGACGTCTGAACGCTTGTAGAGTAAAATAAATCTGCTAAAGTTGAGGGGAAAATGTACTTGATTAGTTTCTTGGAATCATACAAATGTCATATTACAAGAAACTAAACAAGTTCCACTGTTTGAGCTCTGACCCGACCTGAGGGAGGTCAGAACAGTATGAAGGAGGAGGGTTTAATCCAAACTCCAATCCAGACCGCGTCTTTTCCCAGAAACCATCAGTGAACTTCAGGTGACGCTCGCTGGTTTTTAACTGTGATTGGATCGTTCTTAAAACGTGTCCATAATTTCACCACGTTTCACCCGGACTGATGGCATCACTGGAGTGAACGTGACGCTCTCTGTCCACGAGTCTGGTCACAGACCCGCTGTGGTCACAAACAGCCAGCTGGCCTGCTTCGCGCCGAGTGCATCTCAGTCTCGTCCCCCTAAAACAAGCATCTGGAGGCCCAGGCAGTGAATACGAGTGTGAATATATTCATCCTCATGCTGCTTTGTTAAATCTCTGGGCGTAAAGCCGTTGTACCCTCGTGCCCTCCCGGGTGACCCCTGAGGATCAGAGACCAGGTTGTCGAAACATTTGTAACATTTGGCCAAAGCAAATCTCAGGCTGCCTGTTGAATTGAAGCTCAGACCAAAGAGGGGAGAAAAAAAATCCCCCTGGAACCCTCAAAACACTCCTTACACTGGACCGGGACCCCCCCTCTCGTTCCTTATCCATCACACACACACACACTCACACACACCGAGCACGGAGGCTCAACCCCTCACAACCTCCAGCAAATCCCCTTTATCTTTTCCCAGCCAGATGGGGCCGCAGGAATAATAGCCCGAGCCCAATGAGTTCCATTCAATTTGTCATGCCGTCTAAAGGAGCTTGTAAGCTTCCCATTTGCAGTTATGTTATAGTAACCATGGGAGGCTCTGCAGTGTTAGGACTTAATTACCTCCTAATAGCTGTTGTAGAGATAAAGCCCCCAGCCAGCATCAGCTCACACTGTCCGGCCCCTCACACACACACACACACACACACAGCGCTGAAGACTCCCTCTGCAGTCTGGACCCACACGGTTCATCATATGTGAGGCGGTCTGTAGGCTGTCTGTGTTAGTGACCTCTCCACCCCACATGTACCCGAGTCAGAGCAAGAGATCAGATCAGATATTACATGAATTACGGTAATTAGCTGACGGGTAGATGCTCCACTGATGTCACTGTTTATTAGAAGCAGAACCACTGGACTGACTCTGTGGGATCTTTAGATGTTTATCAAACATGCTTTTGAGAATTGGACCAACTGGTTTGAATCCCTTAAGTACGGTGGCTGGAAGGTGTCAGATGAGTTATAAATTTAAAACGCTCTGCAAAAGGAAACAACACGAATCCCAACGGACACAGAAAAGACGTGAAAGAAAGTAAAACATTGTTTTTCTTTTTTAACTTCAGCATCTTTTCCTTGATCGTCGTTTCAAACATGTTTTTTATATTTTATTTGCTTTATTTAAAAGCATCCGGACTTTAACGACTGTTGAAGGCGGCGGCACATCGACGGTACTGCAGGTTAAAACGTGTCCCGATGCTTCAGACTGAATCATTTCAGCTTTTTACTAAAAACTAAAGAATGTTTCACCACTTTCTGTGAAATAAGTCCGAGTCCTTCTGCAGTCGGTGAGTCCGGGTGTGAGTGATCTTAGTCCAGTGACAAAGCCCTGAAACCAGGACAAGATTCTGACCCCAGTTTAAGTCCTGGACTTGGCAAAAACTACTTGATGATCAAATATGAGTAAAACAATCTGTTTTTCACTCTAAATGATCTTTTTTGTTTCTCTTCATGTGAGCAGGGGTCGTTTTTTTGTCTGTTTTTACACTTTTTTGGGGTCTTTTGTTTTTTTCTCGTTTCTGATCTTGAAAACTTTGATGAATGAGTTCTTAATTTTGTGAACCAAAGACAAACATGTTGCAGTGGTCTCTCTTGGTGAAGTTAGCTCTCATTACAAAGACCTGGCTGAGACGGGTTGTAAATACGGATCAGCCTCTCTGGTTCTAACCTCACTCTCTGTATCAGCTCTTAACTCTGTGGTTTTGAGGACGGTAAAGCGCCTCAGCTGCAGATCTTCATGTGAACCTAACGAGAGGAAAATGTTACAAACACATTCACAGTAACAGCAGAGCTGCTGGTGGCGGGCGGCGTCTCACGTTCCTCTCTACGCATTCCAACAAAAGCGAGAATTTTGCTTCATTTCGTTCCAAGATTTCCAGAGAAAGGGATGCAGGGAGAGAGCCAGGACATTATTCATGTCTTTCAGTTCATTTGGCCTCGGCCGGTCAGCTCCCCAGACAGAAGGAGAAACCTTCTCGTGTTTTTCCTCCCTCCTCTTTTTTCTGCTTTTTTTGTTCCTTTTCTTTTTTATTTTGGAGGCAGATTAGCAGGATTAAGTATGGCTCACATATGCTCCTCCTCACTATTGGTATTCACCACGACACCGGGCCGAGCGCCACCCAGAATGATGGACAGAGAGAGAGAGGCAGAAAGGAGGTGAAGGCAGAGAGGAAGGAAACGCTGGAGACACTGTGAACACATAACTCTGTGTCCTGTCAGCTCGAGGATGATTCTCCCGCCTTCTTTGGCCTTTTCTCAATCTGATTATTTCAAAATGTGGTTTGAAAGTCCTTAAAGAACTCTGACCTTGACCCTTTTCAACCAACACCTTCGAGGTGACTGTGAGACAGAGACTGTGAGTCAGCTCCATACGAGGCAGCGTCAGGGTTGGACCTCTTGTGGCTGAAATTGGGAAATTCACTGCAGCAGGTTTAAAATCTGCTGTGAGAATCCCAATGAATGTTGCATCTTTCTTTCAAAAATAAAATAAAATAAAATAAAATAAAATAAATGATAATGATGCAGTACTACATGGTCACATACTTGACATTTATGGCCCTGAGACTGTGTGTTTTCAGTCATTTCTGCTTTAAAATGTGCAAACTGAAAAACTCATAAAATAATAAATATCAGAGGTAGCACCTTTTTTCTTTTTTTAGGTTGAAATATTAAGCCCCATGTTTATTTTTTAATTTTATATGTGTAGCTGAACTTCATAATGAAAGTTCTTCCATGACTTTAGAGAGTAAGGATTTTTACAAGTGGTGATAGTACAAGTTAAGAAAAGACTCTTATTTTGAAAGGTCTGGATATTTCCTATTAAATGCCTTTCTCGATAAGTTTTGTAGCCTGAATGTTGAAGGTGTGAAGTGAACCCTGTGCAGAGGAAGGCCAGCCTCCTCTGAGCCTCAGTGAGACTGTGGGAATGTGTAATGAAGCAAACTGTGGCACAGATACAAACCTCCCCGATTCAAAATGCCACTTTACGCGCCTTCATTAGCATAATCTTATTTAACGGGAGTAAACACGCGCAGGCAACGGACACAGGCGGGAGAAAACAAGTAAATAATGCGGGAGTGTGTGTGTGTGTGTGTGTGTGTGAGAGAGAGAGAGAGGGAAAGAGAGAGAGAAACAACCGGTGAGACACCTGACTGACTGACGGATAATACTCGTCTGTGATTGGTCGGAAAGTGACCGTTAATATCGAGCAGCTCTGTTGTTTTACATTTTTTTTTTCTTTTCAGTATAATTAAATTAGCATATGTTTAATAAATACATACAAATATATCCTTAAAATCTGAAACTCTTTGTACTTTTTTTATTATTTATTTTATTTAAGGAAAAATAATTGTATCATTTTTTTTTTTTTATCTGCAGTCACTAAAAAAAAGAGAAACTGATCCGTTTGGCGCTAAAGCTGATCCCGCTGATCATCTTTCAGCTCATCTTCTCGCTGTTACCTTCAACATTTTATTAAATGCGTAAACAAATATGCTCACGCGGACGATATTTCAACACAATCTCGTAATGAGTTGTTGAGGCAATTATCCCTGATTGCGTCTGACGGCACCGTCCAGCCCGTCGTACCGGAGAACAATGCAGCTGTCAGCCTCACTTTGCTCCGGCAGCGGAGCCCTTCTGTCAGCCGCAGGCCGCGCTGCTATCGCTCACGGGGCACTAATTGAAATGTTACGGATCATAACCGTTAAAAACAATTTTGCACACTTCATTAATTAACGTTGAAGATGCTTTTTTTAACAGCAGCTGCTGGTCGACAGCAGGTAAAAACGGAAAACAGCGAATTAACACCAAAACCGCGAGGAGGAAACATATTGCGCTGCTTATTGGGTTTCGACCCGTTGGAGCTGTTAATGTGAGGCGCTTTTTATGGTCTGATAGGCCGCAACACGGAGGGTAAATAACAGGAAATGAAAAATAAATCAGAATATTAAAGGAATGGAAATAAAACTGAATCAAAATAAAGAAAAAAACTTCATCATTTTCTGTTTTTCAGCACTAAACGAAATAATTTATCCAGACTGTTAAACGGTTCTCATGAAGTGTATCAGGCCTGTTTTTCTCTATGAACCCGGATGAACTGAAGCTGAATAATGACGTGAATTACTGAAGGCTTCGTAATTTGTGTTATTATAATAAAATCCATCCACACGCAGGACAACGTTTCCACAAGAAGGAGCCATATGTAGCGGGCAGTGTGTCTGATTTCACTTAATGCTCTATGCTGGTAATTACATCAGGCTGAGGGCCCTCTGTCACCCCCCTCCTCCTCCCCCTTTCCCCTCCTCCCTCCCTCACTGCTCGGAGCTGATTGGTCGCAGGGAGGCAGACGGGACGGACACGGAGTTGTCCTGGTGACCCGGCCTCTGTGCGCTCGAGCCCGCTATAAAACCCGCAGCCTCACGCAGGCGTGCCAAATGGACTGTCAGACAGGATCGGGGGTAACAAGTGGATTTGACATTTAGCTTTTCTCACCACTTTGGAAGCTCACCTGGTAGGTTTAACGATGATTCCTTCATTTGTTCTGTGTTCTGATCGATGTTTAGTCATTCAGACAGATTTTAGGGATGTTTTCCTGATTTATTGACTCTGAGAGGTTTGTGTAAAAACGGTTTATCCTTTAAATTCATCTAATGTTAAAAAAAAAAAAAAAAAAAACAAGGACAAAGCAAAAATACAAGATATTACCGGAGTGTTTTCTGCAGCATTCAGAGTAATTTTCGCTAAATGTAGTTATTAAATATGCACAAGTTTAAAAAAAAAAAAAATCAACTTTTAATCATCTGAGTTATGAAGTGCATTGTTGTTTTGTCGTGTGTTGTCTCATCCTGGCTCAGGTCATTCACGCCTGTTCTCTCTCCTGACAGCACCGCTCTGAACCAGGACCATGGACTCTGATACAAGCCGAGTTTCAAGCAGACCGTCCTCCCCGGAGGTGGACGACATCTTCCTGCACACTCTGAAGAAGTCCGTGCACGGTTTCTCCGGCGCAGTGTCCTCTACGCAGAGCGACTCCCCCTCAGACCTCCCCTGCCTGCGCGGCCTCTCCGCCTCCGATGAGGAGTCCCTCGCGCTCAGACTCGCGTCCAAAAAGGACCGAAAGCTCCTGTCGGAGGGCGAGCTGCAGACCATCCGCCTCAAGATCAACAGCCGCGAGAGGAAAAGGATGCACGACCTGAACGTGGCCATGGACGGGCTCCGGGAGGTCATGCCGTACGCGCACGGACCCTCTGTGCGTAAACTCTCCAAAATCGCCACCCTGCTCCTGGCGAGAAACTACATCCTGATGCTGAGCAACTCTCTGGAGGAGATGAAGCGGCTGGTGAGCGAGATCTACGGCAGCAGCGGACATCACGGCGGCTTCCACCCCTCAGCCTGTGGGACTATGACGCACGCGGGACCCGTGCCGGGACATCCGGCTTCTCACGCCTCACACCCGGCTGTGCACCACCCGCTTCTCCCGCCAGCTGCCGTTTCCACCGCCTCCCTGTCCGCGCCCGGCATCGCTGCCGTCACCTCGGTCAGACCCCATCACGGACTCCTCAAAGCCCCCACTGCCGCTGCAGGCCCGCTGGGCAGCAGCTTCCAGCACTGGGGCGTCAGCACCGGGATGCCCTGTCCGTGCAGCATGTGCCAAGTCCCGCCTCCGCATGTCTCCAGCATGAGCACCGTCACCATGCCGAGGCTGACCAGCGACTCCAAGTGACTCCGAAGCAAACGGAGACGAACTTTTGGGGTTGCCACAGACTCTCTCCCCTCATCATCACGACTTTTATTTATCTTCGGTGCAGCCGCGGAGCCAGTGAAGACCAACGCATCCTCCTCCTCCTCTCTGGGACTTACTAACTGTAGTGTTTTATGGTGATTAACCTCAGCTGTAACAGGTGTTTCTTCAGCTCAGGCTCTTCGGCCTGTTTCCAGTAACCAGAGATGAGTTTCCAGAGGAACAGCATCAGGCCCAGATGTAGAGTGTAAATATATAGATGGACTCCTCAGTTTATATAGTTGGAGATATTATATATCGGAGTCTTGTTGAGACTCCTCCACCCCTCACATGTTGCACCTGCTTCATTCTGTCCGTCTCATTCGGAGCTTCTCTCCTTCTTTTCTCCTCTGTAGGCCAAACAATGACCACTTCTTTATTTTTTTAATGACAAAAAAATGAAATGATATTTATTTACTTATTTTGGAGGGGGATTTCACACGAACCTCTGATTGTGTTGGGATTTAAAATGTAAAATAAAGATGATTAATTGAAAAGAAACATTTTTTTTTGGTGACGTGTTTTTGTGCTGCAGACTCCAGAACACCCCGAAAAAAAAATAACACCACACTAAAAAAACAAAAATAATTTAACACTTTGAAAACAATTTAAAAAATCTCACTTTAAAAAAAAAAAAAAAACACATTAAAATTAAATATTTAATGTGATAAATTCACAAAATCACAGTGAGAGATCTCTGTGATATTCACCACATCAGGCCCATTATTAAGATCTGCTTAATCAAGCAAATCATTTTCTGATAATAAAAAAAAATAAAAATCATGTGTTTTCAGCAAAATCAGATTTTTTAAAATTAAATTAATCAATAAAAATAAAGTGAAACTGATGCTACAGGAATCCGTCTCATGATTTCTGCATTAAACAGTTTCTTAATCTGAATTTTTGGATAGAAATCGGCCTCCAGTGTGCTCCTCCTAAACAGCTGTGATACAGATTTAATCAAAAGAGGAATAAAAAGGAATAAAAAGAAGAAGAAGAGAGCTGCAGTTTTGTACGTTTTTAACGGGTTCAGCAGATAATTAAGAACATTTTATACACACAGGCTGCTCAAAGTGACTTCACGCGGTTTGAAATCAGCTTCATTTCAAACACAAACCAAACATTATTTCCACCTGTACCTGCAGCTCCTGTTTTTATCAAATAAATCTGATTAAATTATTAAAAAATCAAACAGACCTGAGAGCTGTTTGTTAAGAGGAACCATTAAATTGGTCTGTGTATTTGGAACTGTAGTCTTTACTCTCAAACAGCCGCTCTGAACGCTGAACGCTCTGCAGGCAGAAGGAGTCGGTGAGAAGTTAAAGCTGCTACTCTTTAGGAGAAGGCAGCAGCTGCAGAGCAGATTGTGCATGCTGTTGCAATGTTTTCCAAAGGCTTTTGAAGCTGGAACGATATGAACTAAATCTCTGAATATTCATGCACGCATTTGTTTATTCTTCTCATTAGTGGAGTTGAATTATTCAGAGTCCTTCATGGGTTTGTAGGACGTTTCAGATAGGAAGAGGTCATTTGGTGCAATACCATGAAGCGAGGTGTGTTTACAGTCGGGAGTTTAGAAAAGCAGCCTGGTTTTGGCTCCAGATTGTTACTGTCAAACTGTTTTCCTCTTCCCCTCCTGCAGACTGAGACCGTCCAGTCTGTTGTGACGTCCCAACCCAAAGACTTTGACCTGAATTCAACATTTATCGATCCTGCTTTGATTAAGACAGTTGATGCAAACATGGTCACACAACAAGCTGCAGCCGATGGTGTCTGAGGATGGTTCACAGATTGGAACCCCCTCTGAGAAAAGTGGCTCAAAGTCTAAATCAGTTAGAGCTCCATGGAGCTGAAGATGTTCCAGGATGAGGAACAGAGTCAAACCTGTTACTCTCAGGATGCAGATCCAGAAACACTGAATGTGTCCATGTCGAGCTTCGTGTCGGCTTCCATCACACTCAGCTGAGTGTTTCCTTCATAAGGACGAGGGCCCCTGGATTTTAATAAAAGGTTCGGCATGTTTTTAAAATTCTGACTCCAAAGGAGGAACATGGACTCTTATTTTCAGTTCAGAATTCAATCATTCAAAAAAGTCTGATTTTTATTCATTTATTTTTTTACTGGTTTAACCGTAAAAATAAAGCTTCAGTGATCCTAACCCTCTTCTGTCACTCCACCCTCCTCTGAAGCTGTTATTATAGTTGTCACCTTTTCATAATGATGATAATTCAAACTGGTTTTAAAGCTGCAGTATGTGACGTTATAAGACTTCCTGCTTCCTGCCTTTGTGTTGTGTTCGTACTTGAAGTGTTTTTATTTGTGATTTATCGTTAGAATTATAAAACAAACTGTGGTTATATTTTTGTTTATTGCACATGTGTCAAACTCAAGGCCCGCGGGCCAAATATGGCCCGCCACGTAATTTTATGTGGCCCGTGAGAGCTTAAAAGGTTTGAGTGTTTAAAAATCAATAGGTCAAAAGTGTGCTTTGACCAAAAACTACATTTCCCACAATGCCTGTCGACTATGATACCCGCGATTTGACGGCTCAGCGCCACTACACAGCAGTGTTTCTACATCAATGCCAACGAGTGGAATTGAGAAATAAATAATGATCCCAAAATGTCCAAGAAGAGAAAAGTTGATAAAGATGGAAGACTGTTTCAAGAAAGATGGGAAGGCCAATACAAGGAGAAAGACCGGTATGTCTTTAGTGTTACGAGGCGTTGTCTGTTGTCAAAGAGTACAATCTGCGGCGGCATTTTGACACCAAACACGGAGCTAAGTACGCAAAGCTAGCCTTCAAGAAAAGCAACAAATTGCCCAAGAATTAAAAGGCAAACTGCGGTCGCAGCAGAGCGTGTTTTCGAAAGCCACAGCCCAAAATAAGGAGTATTACGTTTATTTCACATTACAATCGATTACATTTACTTACATTTATAAGTTACATCTGGCCCTTTGAGGACAGCCATTAGGCTGATGTGGCCCTCGGTGAAAATGAGTTTGACACCCCTGGTTTATCAGATGTTTTAATGACGTCGACCTGCAGATCCTCCTGCAGTCAGTCACTCATCCATTGAGCGAGCGCTGTTAACATCTTTAGCTTCATGTTTAGGTCCGTGCTGCAGGTCGTCGCTGACATCAGTCTGAATATCATCACCTGTACGCTGAGCTCGGAGGGGACGGCTCACGCTCTGAGCGTTCAGAGATACTTGAATACAGTTTGACACAAGCTGCACGTCACCTTTGTAATCTGAGCGTCTGGGAGGTTTTTAAAGTGGAATGTGCTGCTCTGAAGTTCAGTGGTTTTGTTGGAAGCAGGAAGAAGCAGCGGCTGAACTACAGGATGCCACAAAGGACAAAATAGCAGACAGTAAAAAGACACGATGCACGTTTATCACATCACAGTTAACCTGTTACTGCTGACAGTCCAGTTTTAAAGAACTCAAGTGCTGCAGCAGCCAGTTGACTGCGTTGAATCTGACTAGAATTGAACCTCAAAGTTTTCAGAACCGGACTTCAAAAATGTTTCAGACGACAGGTCTATGGTTCATGGATCTGTCACTAACTTTAGTTCTTACTTTAGTCCACTTGTCTCCTCTTCCCTCCCTTCCTTCGCCCACACACCCAACACAGCATGGTGTGGATTTGCTGTTCATCATCAGACTGGGGTCCACATTCCAGATTTCCTGCTGCTTAACAGAAGGTTTTTTCTTGCCGCCATGATGGAGGGATTCATGATTGGCTATATGGATTCATGTTGGGTGTTGGATGTAAATATTTGTATATATATGTATATGTGTATCTTTATATGTATATATGTATCTATGCATATATGTATATCCTTAAAATGAGGAGCTTTGTGCTCTATCGTAAAGTGTCTTGAGATAACACTTGTTATGAATTGGCGCTATACAAATAAAGATTGATTGATTGATTGATTTCAGACCACTTTTACTAAAACAAAAGATCAACAGTTCTTTAAATATTTAAAAAAAAAGGTTCATCGTCTAAACTCGAACCAGAAATCAAGACATGAACCCCAGTTTTGGTATTCAAGTCCTGCTGAAACCAGACTGTAACAGCTCCTGGACTGAAAAGACGTTTATGGTGCTCATGATACTGACAGCAGTGAGATCCTCCTGCTCAGCAGTAAATAAATGTGGAGCCCTGAACACACAGGAAGTGTTCAGGGCTCCACACAGCATCACTGTAAACTTGGTTAAACTGACAGTAAAGATGTTTGATAAAGTTGAGAGCAGCGTCTAAAAGTTTTCAGAGTCGTGTCTTTGCGGCTCCCTCTGAACACGCGTGTCCAGCAGCAGCAGCTGGGCTTCACATGCCTGCGCCTGCATTTGAATAAACAGCTCCGTCTCCTCCGTTGGTGGCAGGCGGACTGATCCAGTGATGCTGAGAGCGTGAGGTGGATTCTGTGACAGCTTAAATATTCATAACTTTGGACAGAAGGGGAGCATGGGTCTTACACTGTTGTAACTGGATTTAAAGCTTTGTGGAAACACTGCACAGATGTACGCTCTTTCAGCCCCACGCATCGTGTTGTGTTAGCTGAAAGGATTAGAGATGGGAGGGATGCATCAAAGGTGGCAGAATAACAGAAAGAGAAACAGTCTATGAGGGAGAAAAGGAGGAATGAGGGAGAGCAGATAAACAAACAGAGATGCTGTCTCAGACAAAGACAGGATTTAACTCTTACAAGGGAGGAGATGGAGCCGGGAGGTGAAGATGAGACCTCAGAGGTCGCTCTTTCCCAGGGGACTGATGTTTACCCGGACTCATCTGCTCATCTCCAACCACTAACACTAACACTGAACACTGTGATGGACTCTGACGCACAAAGAAACACTGACTGTATGGATTAGACCGCCAACAAGTGGGGGTCTGGATGGGGATTTAGCTGCTTTCCCGTGTTGAGCTGTTTTTATTCTGGCCGGTGAAGAGTTTCACTTTCTTTGCTTTCTTTGCTTTCTTTGTTTGATGAGATTAATCCAACTTTCATAAACCGTCTTCCAGCAGCTGATTAGATCCTCTTTTGTTTTCTGGGTCCAGAAACTTTAATCTGCACGTGTTGTTTTTATCACGTCTTTCATTAAAGTCGTAAAACAATCAACGAAACTTACTGCAGACTCTCTGAGACCGCTTTCCTGGATCAGGTGTTTTTTCAAGATGTGATTTGGTTCGGCTCTGTTACACCTGAAGGCAGAATGTTAGAGCACAATAACTCCACCTCTGCTCTGTGATTGGAGGCAGATGCACAGGTGTAAGAACAGGTCTGTTCCTGCAGGATGAAACTGTGCTGTGTGTGTGTGTGTTTCTGAGTGTGTGTGGAGCTCCTGCAGTGTGTGTGCACCAACGGTGCATCTTACACACCAGAAAACCAGCAGTGAAGCTGTTTCCTGTTTCCGCCTGCATCAGGTGCGGTGTCGGCGTCAAGGGGGGGCATTCGCGGGCTGTGCCCCCCCAGTAGATCAACTGTGCCCCCCCACTTCACAAGGGCGAGACCGGGAAAAAAATAATATTAACATCCTAGAATTCATTTTCCCCCCTCTAAATTAGAGGAACCTTTAAAGTTCTGTTACCGTTTGGGTTCCCTTGTTAACGTAAACGTTTCGTGTTTAATGTGTTTAATGTTTAATATTGGAGCGCTAAAGCGCGCATAGTTGTGTGCACACCGGAGGGAGAGGAGAGAGAGAGATGTGTGACTCTCAGCTGTGGTTTAGTTCCTTCTTGTGGGCGTAAATTTGAACTTTGTACAATCTGTTGAGTGATTCTTGATGTGTGTTTAAATGGCGATCATAGACACAGCTATACAGAATAAATCCAGTCATGATCAAGACTTTGTGCCCTCCTGCTGTTGTCTTGATGCCCCCCCCCCCTTGAATTTTGTCTGACGCCGACTCTGATCAGGTGCACCAAGATTTACCCGACAGATATCAGATCGATGCGACTTATTTCAGTTCTTGCTGGAAAAATGGTAAATGGACCAGGACTTATAAAGCTCTTTTCTAGTCTTTCTGACCACTCAAAGCTTTACACTGCTGGTGTCATCCTCCCATCCACACCACATTCACACACTGATGGAAGGAGGAAGCTAGAAACCATCAGTTTTATCTAACCCATTCACACACCACTGAACAACAGTGTCTTGCTCAAGGACACTTCGACATGTGACTGCAGGAGCTGGGAATCGAACTCTCGACCTTCCGATCAAGAGATGACAACTCTGTTGCTGTATTGGGTGACATCCGGGGCCCTGGTGGTGGGTCTTGGATGTCCTGGCCTCTCGGGGGTGTCTCTGGGCTCCTAGGTATTGCAGGGAATGGTCAACCTGGGGCTTCGGTGATCACCCCACATACATGCCTGCATAAGTACTCATGCTCCTGTTGGGACTCACCGAAGACAGGTGGTGTGTCCCATCAGAACATGCTGAATCACTTCTGGCACTTCTTCACTCTATCGTGAAACGCATGCCCCCTCCGTCTCTCGTATCTGCTGGTTCATGCACTTCTTTTGGGATCCCACTTCTCTGACATTCCCGAGCTTTCTTACAGTTGTCACTCCTTGAATTTTACTTAGAACAACACAGCACTTGGACTGCTATTTAATATCATCAACATTACCTGTTTGCCCTTTTCCCTGTCTGTCCTCTCCCCCTCTTTGTATCCTCGTCTGTCCTCTTTCCTGTTTGTCTTGTCTCGTCTTATCTGTCGCTTATTTCCCCTCCTTCACACTGTGGTGTAGCACGGCCCTCCCCTTCAGCTCACATCGGGGAATAAATAAAGTTTCATTTGATGGAGTAGCCTACAGGGAGGGCTGGTGATGGTCACTGACGGCAATGAATCATAACTATCTATGCTTCACTGCAATAATAAAAAAATGCATTGGTCTTTAAACGTTGGCATCGGACACAGTGTTCAACTATAGGACATATGCAGACAAGGGGAAAAAAAAAAAAAAAAAAAAGAGATGACAACTCTACCACTGATCCACAGTCGCCCGACTTGATTTATTATTTGCAGTGAATCACAAACAAGACAACATGATTTTTCCTCCCGTGCAGACTTGATGTATCAGCATCTCTTGTGCTGCCGTGTGTGCAGAGTCACTGATGTGGAGATCTTACAGGTGTAAGAAATCTGACTTTAAACTCCTTTTGTAGTGACCCACAAAAACAAACAAGACGTACTGCAACAACACTCATCATTTCTACTTTTTAAAAACCAAAGTTAGTGACATCTCAGCCCACCAAACGAGAGCGGGGTGAGATTTTTCATCCTTAAACATGACTGACACATAAATGGGACAAGGCTGGTAAAGAAAGAGGAGACAGAGAGCTTTAATCACAGGGTGGTAAAGACACGAAGCAACGATCTCTGCGTCTCTGCAGGCTAACTCACAGGTCGCTCCTCACACTGACCTGATATCACTGCTTCAAACTGCACAGTATGTGGTTTTGGTGCACAGATGATGAAGATTTGGAGAGGATGAACTCAGACCTGCAGGAAGACGAAGAAAACTGATCAAAAGCAGGGAAAGGATCTCGTTCACTTTGGGATCTGAAAGTAGTTTCAAACCCTGCGGCGAGCTCTCTGATTGGTCCTGAGTCTTTTAGCTAAGTGGGTTTGACCTGAGCCGGATGAGTTTGGAATGATTCACAGATTAGCCCTCAGACTTCGTGTTAATTTCTATCAGCGGTGAGGAAATGAAAGGAGGTAAAAATCTGATTTTTAGGCGTTTATAAACCCATCAGCACTTCCTCAGAGCTCGCTGCTTCTCAACTCAACAATGCTGGTGTGTGTGTGTGTGTGTGTGTGTGTGTGTGTCCATCCGTCCAGTAATCCATGAACAGCAGCAGATGAACTCCTGGATCGGGTGGATCAATGTGTTTAGTAAAAAGCCCAGAGGGACAAAGACAGGAGGGAATGAGAGAGAGAGAGAGAAAGCAAAAGAAAGTGGGAGAAACAAAGCGAGTGAGCAGAAGATCCATTGAGTGTGTTTTTTTGTGGCTGAAGAATCGTCCCCAGCGGCTTTGAAAGGAGGGATAATCCTGTCAAGTAAGCAGACCTTTGGATATTCATGACCGGCCGAGCGGCTCCGAGTCCTCCGAGCGGACTGAAGGAGGACACAGTCAGGATGGGATTAAACATCAAAGTGGATCAGAGGAGAGCAGGACTGGGACATGAATCAACCAGAGCAGGAACACAGAGGTCTCTGAGGGCCGTGCTGGGGGCCAGTTGTTTGGTTGGGGGGGACCGGACTTTGATGAGGGCCTCTGAAAGTCCATTTAGGATGGTGATGTGGGGTGAACACCTGCCACCCAATATGAGAAACATATAAAGATAATCATCAATCTGATCACCGTACTTCAGTCAGACTGCTTCAGAATCGTGGGGACAAAACTGCAGCAGCTAAGGGCCACATTCATTCAGCAGTGCTGGGGGCCCTGGTCTCATGGCTTCAGATCTCTTGTGGAGAAAATTTAAGGCAACAAAACAAGAAGTTCCTGCACTGACCCGTGGTTCTCCGTGAACGGTCAGACGGCGTCTGTCGTGTTGGTGTGCTGAAGGTACCGTAACCTGATCAAAGGTTCCTCTTGATTTGTTTTGGGTCATCGGAGCCTGCAGCGTGCAGGCCTCTCTTCTCTTGACACTTCCAGGTCTGCTCAGGTCTGTTAGAGACGAGGGACGAGGAGGCTGGGATGGTCTGGAGCAGGAAAACCGTCAAACTGACTCCAACACTCGAGGATATTTGGACATATTTGGCTCCTCGGGTTATTAGAGGAGGAAAACTGGACCTTAAATCAGGCCTCAAATCACTCTGACTCTGTCGAGCAGCTCAGGATCTGATCTGAACTAAAGTTTGTTGTTAAAGCCAGAAGATGAAGAACTGGTCAGACATCATTTTGTTTTTGTTTTTTTTAAGGTGGACTGGTTGATTCTTGACATCAATCTTGCGCTGAGTACCAATCGCCCAGTTTGCATCATTCACGCCACCTGCCAGTCGCCAGGTATATCTGTAACTGCAAACTAAACATCAAACGTTTGTGCTCGAACTGCCTCTGACAGAACACCTGCAATAACCAATGAGAGCAGCTCATTCAGAAGTGTCATCGACAGGATGTGAACCCAGAGCCAAGAGGAGAGCTGAAGAAGAAGAGCAGGTTGTGGCGTTATTGTTTTCTTGTTGCGTGACAGAACAGTCAAAGTTCATCCTCTGAAGTCACGTTTGGTCACGCAAGATTCTGTGAGATCTCATCTCTATGGGACGGTTACCTGCGCTTCATAAGGCCTCCAAAAGCCCCTGAGCAGGCAGCCCGGGTTCACATCCGGCCTGTGGTAACTTTGCTGCCTCGCTCCTCACTCTCACCCTGTTTCCTCCTCCATCAGCTGTCGTGTCCTCGCACATTAAAGGCATAAAAAGCCCGAAAAATAAATAAAGAGAGAGTGAAAAATATCAGCTGTCTGCAGCAGGAGGAAACCTGAGAGAAGACCAGTTTGAGTCTGTGGATCAGTCACCAACATATGATCACAAATAATCATTTTAGAGGAGCTCTGAGTGTGGGAGGGCGGGGCTAAACAGAGTCCTGAGGAGATGCTACGTTCAGATTCATGCTAGTTTTCTGTGACTACCAACCCTGCCTTTAAGAATCAGTGATCGTGTGTGATTCGAGGACTGTTGCGTCAAAAGTGGGAAGATTTGAAAGTGGTCTGGTGTGTGGCTGACCTTAGACTGACGTCACATTTCACCTAAACGTGTTAAAGTCTTCCCAGAATGCTTCCTGCTTCCTCGTCCTCCTGCTGTCAGAAGCTCCTGCCTCCACAGCAGCTGTGTCACGAGATGTTTTAATAACCAGAGGTCCAATTTGTCGAGTTACTGAAGCCCGCTATCATGTTGCTCTGCAGCATATGTCCGCTCTCTGAGTTGTTGCGTCCCCAGAGGTCCCTGCTTCATAAATCAAATTAGCACCACACTCAGACGGGCCGTCCTCTGACTCACAAGCTGCACAGAAGAGTCTCAGTGTGTGTTTGTGTTTGTGTGAAATCATTTCATGAAGAGGGGAGCGTTAAACAATGAGTCAGCAGCTGCTGACGTCACTGCGTTCAGTCAGCAGGACTCGGTGGGAGGCCGCCGCCGCCAGCTCTGACAACATCTGTGACAAACCTGCTTGAGTTTAATCAGAGCGGCGGCTGAATGGAGAGGGAGAGTGGAGGCTGCTTCAGCGTGATCTCTGAGGTCTTAGTGAGGATTTAAGAGAGCTGAGAGGCTGTGAGGAGCAGGAGCTCAGTGGGAGGCAGAGAGGAGAGACTTTAGGCTCCCTCATGGAGGAGAGGGGGGGGGGGGGTAACTCAGTGTGTGTGTGAGAGAGAGAGAGAGAGTGTGTGTGATACACGGTGTAGGCTAACAGATGTGTCCATCAACGCCTGAAAGAATCATGTTACATCGACTTCATCCATCTGCCAGCCGGCCGGCTGAGAATCAGTGAAATCAGAACAATGTTTCCAGAAACAGACGAGGTTTCAGTTTTTCTTCTCACCACAAACACAAAGATTTAACCTCTAAGACTCAGCAGAAGAGGATGGTTTCAAACTAGACTAGAATCCTCTGAAGTTTAACGAAGCAAAACTGGAACAAGTGGAGCAGAGTTCATCCACCGATCCAGCAGCCGTTCATCCGTTCATGCACCGTGCAGCAAACACCTTTCCTCCAGCAGCTCCTCCTCGTCTCCTCGTCTCCTCCTGCTGGTTTCCTTATTGCCCCAGAGTCAGCTGGGACGTGTGGTCCCTGCAGCGTGTCCTCTGAGCTGGCCGAGCGTGAAACGTGTCGAAAAGAGGCCACCAAGTCTACACACACACACACACACACACACACAGATGTGAAGATGCTTCGTTTCTTCTGATGCGTTGCTGAAGACGAGATCTGCACTTCTTCTTTCTTCCTCTTATATTTGAACTCCTTGATCATCCAGCAACATGCAAAGTGTGAAAAAAAACATTTTAAAATTCAACCAGCAGAGAATTTGTTGGGGTAACTTTGACCTCCTGAAACCGTTGAACGTCTCACGTCATCCTGCATCTTGACACCAGTCATCTTCCCTCAGAAGTCCCTCAAAATCTTAAACGTCGCCTGTTTTCACCACATTTCTTGTGCAGAACTGATGAGTGTAACTGACATCAGCTGTGTGTACTAGTTTGGATCCAGTTTTCACTTTCAGGAGTTTGTTTTCAAGCTCGTTTGGTCTTTCTTGTAAACATTTCCTCCTGGTTGTTTTCTGGTCATTTAAAGAGACAGGAACGAGGTTTATCTTTTGAAATGAAGAAGAAGAAGAAGAAGAGTTCTCTCCACACCAGTCAGCCCCAGTTTGCTGACCATCTTTTCCTCTGGGAGTGATGGTCCACCTTTAGACTTCACACAGCTCAGAACATCCTCTGCATGAGTCTCAGTTTGCAGAATTAAAAACATCAGATTGTAATCTCTACACCTGCTTCTGTTCTCCACACAGACTGATTTACTAACCATGCTAATTCATGATCGGTTAAATGCCAAACAGCCAAAAAAAAATGTTGAATTCCTCCTTTAATTTCAGTGAGATGATTTTCTACCCAAGGATCTGTGAGACAGACCCCATATATTCTCCCTCCAGCTCTTTTTTTTCGCTGTTGTCCCGTCTTTTGTCTGAGACACAGTCCGTGTCAGCTCCTCTGATTCCTCCGACTTGTATCCTCATCCATCATACTGATATCAGCTTTCACTTTAACAGTGACTTTGGCTGCGCCGAACCGCCCTCCATACAGCCGGGATAACCTCTGAGAACCCACCCTTGGCCTTGTGCCGCTAATCAACCCAAAGAGAAACATCCCAACCCGCCCCCGTAACATTTAGACTCCGGCTCCAGGTTTAAATCACTCGGGGGAGAAGAAGAAGAAGAAGGATCTCTGTGTCTGACTGTGGAGGAGGATTCCTGCTGAAGTTTGGTGTCTGTGAATCCATCACTGTCACGCCTAAATAGGATGGAGGCTTTAGGGATGCTTCATGGGGGACGGGTGAGCTGACACTTCCTCTTAGCAGAGATCCAACAGAGTGTGACACCTGCACCAACAATAGAGGATCTTTGAGGTGACTTTAAATTACAACAAAGAGCCACAAATAAAAACTTCAGTTTTTAAAACTTCCCGTCATTGAACGAGCTGAACCTCTGCGACAGAACGTGTCAGAGGAGCATTTAGCGCCCTGAAATATGAATGTGGTAAATGTCCATCTGTATTTAAACAACCGTGACCAACTGAGCGTGTGCAGCTATTGAGAGCCAAGCATTTAGGCTCTCTTTCACAAAAGGCCCGAGGGCTGAAACCTTACACCCCTCCCACCTTCATTATCCCCGCCGCACTATGATCAGCACCAAATGCCCACTATCCCAGGAAAGCGCCCACAAAGCATGCTGGGAAGGACAAAAGCAGACCTTCAGCCGATTGGTTCCACCTTATTAACAGCTTGTAATCTTCTCATGTCTTTGGCTGCGGCTCAGGGAGCAGGAGTTGGTGCGTGGAGGCGAGTGTGTCCGCCCGTCACAGCTTTGAAGCGAGCGGCCTCTCTCTCTCTCTCCCTCTCTCTCTCTCTCTCTCTCTCTCTCCCTCTCTCTCTCTCTCTCTCTGAAAGTGCTGCTCCGTCATGTTTCTATTGTTGCTGCTGCTGCACCTGTTGGCCTGCAGGGACACATGGAGGAAATCAGTCACTGGCAACTGTTAATTTCTCATTAGACTCTTTCTGCACATTGTGAGCAGATGACAGTTTGACATGTAAAGACCTCAGCAGGTGCAGCTCCTCGTTTAGCGGCCCCGTTAGCAAACCTGTCAGAATCCACACAGAAAAACTTCCTATCTGAACTCTCAGGGTTAATCCTCATGATGCAACAAAGAGTTCATAAACCGGCTGTTTTTTTTTATCTGCACTGAAAAAAAATGACACGTTGGACTAACCTAAAAAAATTACTCTAATTTGTTACACCTAATATTATTAGTTTTTCTCAAATTATATTTCTGATTTGGTTGAACTCTAAAATTTGATCCAATATAAATCAAGATCTTTTTATCAAATTCAAAATTTACATTCACACAAAGTACAAAAATAATTCATTATGAAGACCTCACGTTGTTCTAGTTTGTTTCAAATTATTTTTTCATTTTGAACAAACCTTATATTTATAATTCCATCACAGTTAAACTTCTACTTTAGAGAAAACTGATTAAATCACTCTAATTTTGTTACAAGCAATATTTTTAGGTTTCCTCAAGTCAATCTCTCTAGTCGGTACAAAGTGATACCTCCAAAGTCAATGAATAGTATTTACTTTTTCATAAATACAAAATCCGCATATGGTGCTTAATCACATGATGTAAGGTGTGTTCTGTTGTTCCACTCACCTGAGTGTTGAATCAGCCTTTAAAGATAACTCAACCATCAGTGATGTGGACTGACTGATCCCGTAACAACATAAATTGTGACATAGTGGGCTCCCTTATCAACTGCATACGCTTCTTACTCATGGTTACAATAAATCTATAATAAAATAATTAATATTCTTATCCAGTGTTATTTATAAGTGAGCTACAAGTCACAAAGTTCATAAACAAGTCTGAGACAAACTATTTGTAAAACACATTCATTTGTAACATTAAAGACAGTATGAATTGACTTGGCTGAAATGCATTATGGGAATGACTTAGATCGGCTCACTCAGGGTCACATGACATCGAAATCTCTGGTCTGAAGTGAAAATGCTGTTTCAGTAAAATGAATATTTTAATTTAATCCAAGATGTTTGTTTTTTGCTTTCAGGCAGGTTTAAAACAAAAACCAGGATTTTAAGTTCGATCAACTAAAAGATGCAATTTGACTTAACGACAGTTGTTGCACTTTTTTTCCAGTGTGAGCTGTTTGTTCATTTCTTTGGTGCAGTTTTAAGGTTTTCATGCAAAACTGACTGAATCAGATTTAATTCTGGTGAACTTTCATCACTCCTGATTTCCAGCCTGTAACTTATTTCAAACAATAGACGATCGTAGAGTCCATGAAATACATCAAATCTGTAGCTAATGTGGATCTTTCAGTAAGTTATTTTTGCTCCTATTTGAGCAGAGAGCAGAGGATAACTGGCAGCCAGGAGTCAAACCAGCAGCCTCGAGATTTATATCCTTTTCACATGTAGAGCCTGCTGTTAGTGCAGAGAGAGACGAGCACCTCAGATAATAATAAGGTTAGATCAGGCTTCACGACAGTCCTGAAAACTAAGTGTTTAAAAAAAAAAAAAAAAAAAAAAAAAATATATATATATATATATATATATATATATATATATATATATATATATATATATATGTTCAAAAAGTAATCTTTGTTTTAAAAATGATTAAAAAGTGACGACATGCAGCGAACAGCGAAGACCACAGACTGCAGAAAACATCGACTTTGTCTCGTTAGCGTCTCGGCTCAGCTCGGTTGAGGTTTTTAAATCATTCTTAAAGTGTTACTTCTTTCCCCCTGACTTCCAATCAAAGCTGAGTGGACATTTTAAGCAAGTTTGATTATGTTTCAATTTAGTTTTATATAAATATGCGTATTTATTTTTAATGTATTTTAATGTATTTTAATGCATATTAATGTATATACAGATATATGTTTTTGTATATGGACATTTTAGCCTCATCAGAATCAGAATCAGAATCAGAAATACTTTATTAACCCTCGAGGGAAATTCAGTGTGACCGTTGCTCTTACATAGTACAGAAGTTAGAAGTTAGAAGTAAGGAGGAGTAGGAAAATAAAACGAGTGATAAGATAAACTATAAGATAAGCAATAAAATAAAATCAAAATAAGTGGTAAGAACCAGGAGCGATCGATAAGTAACAAATACTAAACAAGATAAACAAGATAGAAGAAACTATTTACATTGTGGGTGAGGCAGGAACAGTGTAGAACAGGTGTTGCGCTTGTGATCTGTGTTAAACTGATACTGCACTTAATGAACAGTAGGGCTGCCAAGATGAGTCGACCAGTCACGATGACGTCGACGATCAAATTCGTCGGCGACTTATTTAATAATCGACGTCGTCGTTTTAATATTTTTTTAAACTTTATTTTTCCCTCCAAACTGCCGCTGTACTTTCACCTGTCTCATCTGCCGTTCTGTCCTTGACGCACACGCGCAGAAGTGGTAACCATGGTAACCCGTGATGTCACCGGAAAAGTTATGCCCAACAGTATCATGGCTAGCCGTCAACAGAGCTGGAAAGTTTGGGAGCATTTTTCCAAAATAAAGGAGAAAAGTGTGCAATGCAAAATCTGCAAAGCAGAAATGTCCTTCCATGACAGAACGACGGCGACGCACGAGCATCTGAAAAGACAGCACGCCGTGGCTGATTTATTTTCTGACCAAGAATGACAATCTCGGTAAGCTAATTGGCTAGTTAGCTGCTAACATTAACGTCAACAGGGAGCTACCTACTTAATAGCGATGTCATGTTTGAATAGAAAATTGGTACATTAAAAAAATGTCAGAAATGCTGCTACAAGCTGCAAAGTTCATTAAAAGCTGAATGAACTATGATATTAACTGTCTTCATTTTTAGTTAGCACATACCTTAAACACTTGAAGCTGGAAGCTAATGATGTTAGCTGTATGCTGCTGCAATAAGATGCAATTTATGTATGATCCGAATAGTCGACTAATCACAAAAAATAATCAGTGACTAGTCGATTATCAAAATAATCGTATGTGGCAGCCCTAGTAATAAACGGATATTGCACATAAAAAAAACAAACAAAAAAAAACAGGTGTTGCACGTTAAACAGATGTCAAAACAGCTATTCCAAGTAATGTGAGTACGTTATGTGTTGCTTTGTGTTTGCACAGCACTTCGGCCGACTGCGGTTGTTTTAAACGTGGTTTATAAATAAAATCTGAGTTGAGTTTGAGCATCAGCTGCCGTCTTTCCAAAGAAGCTTCTTGAATCCCAACATCCTGCAAAAACTGAAATCTAAGCAAGTTTTTATGTCTTACTTGAGTAAAAATTGTCTAACTATACTAAACAGGAGCTACTTTCACCTGACAAGTCGATTTTTCTAACCCATTGGCAGAATTTTCGAAGCATTTTTTGTCTTGAAATGAAACATTTTTCTGGATATCAATCAATCAATCAATCTTTATTTATATAGCGCCAATTCATAACAAACGTTATCTCAAGACGCTTTCCAAGCGTTAACAGGTCTGAACCTGTAAATGATAATAAATTTTATTAACAGAGACCCAACATCAAGACAAGATAAGAAGTCTGATCTCATCTTAACCCACCATGAGTACAGAGCTTTGCAATATTTAGCAAGTTACAATGGAGAGGAAAAACTTCCCTTTAACAGGCAGAAACCTCGGACAGAACCAGACTCATGTTAGACAGACATCTGAGGAGACTGTGTTGGGATTAGAGATTTGGTTTGACAGCAGTTCTAGCAGCACGTCTCCGTCATGGAGTCTGTATATTTACTGAGAGCTTCAACATTAATGTTCTCCCACGACTCCTGCAGCTCACGACAAAGGATTCCCTGTGAGCGTCCAACAGATCGGTCTACTTTATTTTACAACTCCAACAAAATCTGCTGGATGAGTTCGAGGTCTGGACTTGAGGGGGTCAGTCCATCATTTAAGCAGCTAAATCTGCTTCTGATGGCGCTGATTCGTAGGACGTGGAGCATCATGATGACTTTGTTTGTGTTTGGGGTATTTTAACAGCCATAATGATGCAAACTCTGGAATCACTTTGAGCATAAATAAAAATGAAAATTGATGCTTTAAAAATAAACCCATAAGCTGAACAATGTGCAGAACTATGATCTGAATCAGGCCTTAAAGAAGAGGGTTTTATCAGGACCAGGACCTGACGGGGGGAAGAGGATCTGCTCTGGCTTCTTTCTTCAGCTGCGTGTGTTTAATGGTGTCAGTTTAGAGATGCTCCTGCAGACACACCATGATTACACCTCTTAGCCGACACACAAAGAGGCTCAATCACACATTCAGTCCAGACTGAGTCCGGACCTGCAGCAGAGAGCTGCTGAGTCTGTGTCTTTGTGTACAGTGAGCTGGATTCATAATTACACCAATTTGAACTCAATTAACGAGACAACAGAGGATGTTTGTGTTCGCTTGTTCGCTTCAACGGGGAACCGTTAACTCTACGCTGGTGGTCCGAGCTGAGGAGCTCAGATAACCTCTTCAACTCCAACAAAATGTGAACGTTTTTTTATGAAGGTACCAAATCCAGCAGAGAGCTGGACCTGTTCTCAGGGGATCGTCCCGGGTGTATTTTTCAGCCCATATCTGAGAATAAATCGACCCAGGAGGTTGGCCGAGGTGTCTTCCTGTCTGTCAGCCGCAGGAAACGACTCCACACAGACGAGTCTTTTAGCTCCCAGGTGCAGAGCCGCCATTGGCCGGCCTTGCCCAGATGGATGGTCCTCCTTCCACCATAAAGACACTAGTCTTCCCCCTGCCCTGATGCCACCGTTGCTCCTGCCCTGCTCCAGCCTCATCAAAAGGAGGCGGATATGCTGGCCTGCAGCCCCAAATACAGCTCACTTTTCTTTGCCTGACAAGTGTTGGATTAAAAAAAGGAGAGGGGGAGGTGCGGTTTGTTCGTGGACACCAGCGTCTTTCTTTTGCGTTCTGACTTCTGCGTGTGTGGCTCCTCGCAGGTGTCCCTTTTTTTTTTCCCCTCCTGACACTGAAACCAGACTCAGAAATCCAGTCCAACCATCACGTCTTCTTCTCTTTCAGTGCTCCGTTTATTACCTCTCATTGTTGGACGGGCACTAGAATCAAATTGAGCTCACACACACACACACACACACACACACACACGTGCATGCAGACACACACACTCATACATTCATCCTGGCTGCCTGCACTCTGTTCTCCCGCAGGTGCGAGGGCCATCCGCCGGGCCCTTTTCATGAGGCCCTCCCTTTCCTGTCGTCTGCAGCCGTCCTTTCAGCTTCAATCGCAGCAGCAGCCGGACGCCACCGGACTGCTGGCGTGGAAGGGAAGCGCCTCCACACACATCTTTCACTTATTGAACAACAAGAGAGGAGCGGCTGGGGCAGAAAGAAAGGGTCTTCCTCCTTTGCATCTCCTTCTGCTTTCATCGTAAACAACTTGCTTTCTGTGTGTGACGGTGCTGTCCTTCCCCTCGTCCCTCTGCCTTCCTTTTCAGACGCTCAGATGGGCTTTACAAGAAAAAGGAGGAGGAGGAGGGGAAGGAGTGCAGGGAGAGGATGGCCGGGCTCCCCCGTGCTCTGGAGTGATGCTGAGCTCCTTTTTGTGGCTCATGAATGGCACGTTTGAGGTTTCCAGCCTTGCTCGGTGCCCCCGGCCAGCTTCACCTGTGGTCGGAGTCAATTGGTCTGTTGTGTGCCTGTCTGGAAGCGTGCCCAGCTCTCTGCCAGCTAATTTGGTTAGCTTAGCCGCTAAGAACTGAGCAACAATAACCCCCACCTCAAAACCATCAATTAACTCCTGCTGCACAATGATGCATCCATTCACTGTCTGCCAAAACTGTTCTCTGACACCATTAAAGGCCGCGCTAATACCTGCTAATACCTGCTAATACCTGCTCTCTGTCACATCACAAAGTCCCGTTCGTCCTCATTTAGATTAAAAGTACTTTAACCTCTTCAGAGCTGCTTTCTGCAAAGAGCACCGCGTTGTGTTTTCATTGGAATGAAAGAAGAAACTTTAGACAAAGAGAGAAAAAATCTTTGAGTTACGTTTGCTGGTTAAAAAGAAGGAGCTCAGTTATCACACTTCATTTGGTGCTGCAGCATGAACACATTGGGATCTTGAGTTTTTCTGTAAACTCTTCTTTTTGCAAATGATTTTTTTTTAAAGCTGCAGAAAAATATTCCTGATGCGTTTGTTCCCAAAGAGTTTGTTTGCGTCTGTTTTTGGATCCGTTTGTGTGTGAGTCTCTAAAATATGGACGCTACGTGTCCTCTGCAAACATTCAGGTGTCTCTAGAATTACCTGGAATATGTGCTTGAGCCACTTTCGCAAAGGAAGCAAAGAAACGTGAGGCTGCAGTTTTCAGCTTCATTCCAGCTCCTTTTTCTTTTTGTAGTTTTGGAATTAAAGGTGCACCGATCAGGATTTTCTGGCTGATCACTGATCTTTAAAAAGCCTGACCTGCTAAATACCCTTTTATTTATTTTACCTGACAGCAAACAGCTTCAGTGTTCCAGTCTTATTTTATTGAAAGACGTTGAACAAACCTGTGAAACAACACAAAGATGATGTTTTTACTGCACATGAGGCAGATCTCTCAGAGAGAAATATTTATATTTTTATTTTTTATATTTTATATTTTCCACACGTTAAGAATTAATCAATACTTGTGTAACAGGTCACTCTGCAGCCTGTTCTGAGCCTCTTATTAAAAAATAAACTCCACTGCAGTATTTTGCTTTTGCACACACACGTCTAAATAAGGCAGATCAGATGAGTTTCATATGTCAGGATCAGCTGATTGGTGCATGTTTACTAGATTTCATCTTAAAGAGACAGCAGCTAAAACAGAGGTTTATTTGCAGCACCAGAGAGGGAAGCTTTAAATAATGTGCAGCTTCTACGGAGGCACCAGAGGGACAAAATAAAGACTTTAAAAAAAGAACAGTACCCTCTCTTTAAACGCTTCCACCTCAGATTTAAAATCATCTCTCTTTCCTTCGCTGCATGAACACACTTTTATTTCCTGTCAGAGCCGTCGTGTCGTATCCTCACAGGTTCACACACTGACACACAGAGTGTGTTATAACATCCTGATCAGCTGTTCCAGTCAGGATTTTTGGACGTTATCAGAACAAACATCCCTGACAGACACATTAAAAACCAGCAGTTTCAGGTGAATAAATAAAAACACAGACTGATGTTTGAGTTATTCCTGCAGTCTGTGATCATCTTCAGGCAGAGATCCTGATCCTGATAAACTCAATAATCTGATCTTCCTGCCATCAACTGTCTAAATCTTCGTCTGTGTTTCTGGTTTAGCTGCTGTCAGACGTGTTTGTGTGTCTCTTAAAGCTCACCGTGTGTCTGGGAGGAGTTGTGCTGTGGTGGGGGTATCTGAGGGGAGCATTTAGCTCACTCATCCTCTGTGTGAGCTGTCATTCTCACCGCGCGCAGCTGTGGAAATGAGATCAGACTGAGCTGAAGCTCTGCAGGCACAGAGGAGACCCACAGAGGAGATCCACGGAGGAGACCCACAGAGGAGACCCACAGAGGAGATCCACGGAGGAGACCCACAGGGGGAGGGATGAAGATCTGATTCCTGCAGTCTGGAGTTTTTTTTTTTTTTATCAGAGGGAGACGAAGAGAAGAACTTTCACTTTGACTCTTTTTAGTTTCTGAACTTTTATCTTTCTGGAAGAGATTCTGTAAAATTTGACTCTGAAGAAGATGAACGTGCCGGTTCTGAGGGCCCAGGAGCAGCCTCACCCCCTCTGCGGCCCCCCTTCAGTGCAGGATTTACCACACTGCCCTCCCGGGTTTAACCTGAGCTCCCGCCTGAATCCTCCTCCCATCCTGGGCCTCCAGAGCAGCCCCAGGTCCTCCAAACCTCAGAGGGAGCTGAGCCCCGAGGAGCAGCAGGAGCTCCGCAGGAAGATCAACAGCAGGGAGAGGAAGAGGATGCAGGACTTGAACATTGCCATGGACGCCCTGAGGGAGGTCATGGTTCCCTACGCCTCCTCTCCATCCTCCTCCTCCTCGTCCTCCTCTCAGTCCCATCAGTCCGGAGCTCCTCCAGGACGGAGGCTCTCCAAAATCTCCACCCTGGTCCTGGCGAGGAACTACATCCTCCTCCTGGGCTCGTCTCTGCAGGAGATGCGGCGGCTGCTCGGGGAGGTCAGCGTGGGGATGGGGGTGAACTCGGGCCCCGTCCCTCGGCTGCTTCTCGCAGGAGGTTGGCCCCTCATCTCGGGCCCCGGTCAGCTCCTCCTCACCCAGGAGTCCCTCCTCACTTCAGCAGCATCTTCCTCCTCTTCTTCCTCTGCGTCCTCGTCCTCTGCTGCTAAGTGTCCCCTGCTGTCTCCAGCTGGCCCCATGGAGGCCTCTATGGCTCCTATGCAGTGGAGCTCTGCAGGGGCCACAGGAGGGCCCTTGTGCCCCTGTGGGGTCTGCAGACTGCCCAGATTCAGTCACTCCAGCCAGGCTCCCAGATTCCCAAAGTGACGCCACGAAGACGGCGATAAAGAGGACTCATGCGGACTCCATGACTGTTACATGTATGCAACTTTTTGATATGATGTAATTTAACATATGAGACACTTTTATAATAATTACTCATGTTTAATGTTCTGCTCTGTGAAATCCTCTGTAAGATAATCACTTTTTTTTACTGTGATCGTCGTCGTCTGAACAGTATTTAAAGGAATCAAACCTGTGCTCTGTGTGGTTTGTGTTAAAACGGTGATGTCATGTGTTTCCGTGCACTAATACACGACGGCGATATGCTCACAGGAATCTCTGACGTTTGTTTTCTTCAAGCTTTTTAAATTTATCGCAACAAAATGAAAAAATCACTTCATGATAATCTGCAGAAATGCTGCACAGACTCGTCAATTTGTATGAATGTGTGTGTGTGTGTCCCTGTGGAGTACTGGTGAACCATGATGGTTCTGGTTCTGGTTCTTGGAGCTGTGATGTATCAGACTCGTGCTGCACGGTGATGCAGTGATGGTTTGGCATGTTTGAGGCTTCCAGCCAGCTTCACCTGTGGTCCGAGGCAATTGGCCCGTTGTGTGCCTGCCTGGAAGCGTGCCCAGCTCTCTGCTAGCTAATTTGGTTAGCTTAGCCGCTAAGAGGCAGCAATAACCCTGAGTCTGTTCTCCCCGTGCATGTGTGGGTTGTCTCCGGCTTCCTCTCACACTCCAGAAACGCGCTCATCAGGTTGATGGATCACTCTAAATTACCCGTATGTGTGTGTTTGTATAAATGGTCAGCTGTGAGCCCTATGATTGGCTGGCTCCAGCCCTCTGTGACCTGAGAGGAAAAGCGGTTCAGATAACAGATGAACTGCCGAAATCAGCATCACAGGTGAAGCTGTTTGACGGAGAAGATGAGATACGGTTAAAATCTTTTCTTCTTATAAGAGTTGGAAAATATTTATGATTTTCTTCACCTGCCAGAAAGATAAATTAAAGACTGGACTCCTTATGGAGTTAGCAGAAGTAGCCCTTTTTTTCTGTAAACAAATTCAGAGGAGAAAGTGGAGGTTTGAAACTTGAACTCTTCTCTGTTCTGGACGTCTGTGATTACTTTAAGACGCGTCTCACTGACTGAAAATCATCGGACACAAACTCGCTGCTGTTCTACGTTTGTACACTCTCTCTCCTCGCCGCGCCACCCAAAAAACACAGAAACAGTCCCCGTCTCTTCACCCATTCATCGCCCCAACATCCAAAAGATCAAAACCCGCCCGTGTAATTACAGCTCCGCAGAAAGGAGGCCTTTGATTATCACCCCCCTCCTCCTCTCAAATTCTTCATGTTTCTCTGTGTTAAGGAGCCGGGACGGCTGATTTGGTGCTACTCATTACACTCACTCCACAATATGTTCAAACGCCCAGAAAATGTGTCTCCCTGAATGGGCTTCACTGCCGCTAACTCTGCTCCTCTGGAGGGAAGCAGGCGGCCAGAAGAAGAGGAGCCGGCAGGAGGGAGGAGGACGGTCTCTGCTGCAGAGCGGCCCTCAGCGCAGCCTGCATGAATAAAAATAATACAAATAATCATAATCATAATGCTGATAAAATACTCTGAATAATTGCTTCCCAGAATAAGAGGATTATGGAGGGAGATATGTGAATAGTGAGGAGTGAAAGGAGGTGAATCTATTAGCATCACGAGGCACAAAAGAGGAGCTGGATGCCATTAAGTGAGATTAAGCTAAATAAGGCTTGATTTACCTCCAGGGGAAAAGGAGGAAGGAGAAGAGGGTGAGAGTGAAGGAGGAGAGGAGGGAGGGTCCGATTCACACATCAAAGTAAGACGGCCAAACTTCACGTCTTTCATTTACATATAGCTGCTTTATCTCCGCAGGGATTAGCTACCTTGCTATTTTCTCGGGGTTGCTCTCTATTCCGCCACCTTTAGCTCACCGTCCATTTCCTCCTGCTCTCAGGATGGTCGAGCCCTTCTTCTTTTCTTTTCTCCCTCCTTAATTTCTCCCCCCTCTCCTCCTCTGCTCTTTCTCTCGCCTCCTCCAAGAGCCTCTCACTTTCTCCTGTTTGGTGGTTTCATTGTTGAGGCGACGCAGGGGTCTGCTCGGGCTTTGTGTCAGCACTTTAACTCATCTCCATTTCATCACTGATGTTCAATGGGCCGAGGAGGGCTCCTAAGACAATGACACACACACACACACACACACACACACTCACACACTCTCTCTCTCTCTCTCACACACACTCATGCACAGATTTAACACTGAATGCTTCTCGTTAAAGGCAGACAGAGCGAATATCTGTCATTGTTTTTTAGGAATGTTTCTTTACTGAGATCTGAAACTTCGGTTAAAAAACTAAAATCCTGAAAACAAAAATAAAGAGGGTTAAAAAAAAAAAGAGTCAAATAATGAAATTCAGAGCAGGATGTGAATGTTGAAGATTAAAATGGAGGTTAGGGAGAAGCTCAGGGTACTGGACAGCAGCCGAACTGCCTGCAGTGTCTGCAGACGTTTGTTAACTTTACTTCATCCCCACTTTGAGTCACTGGTTGACGTCTGATCAGCTGTTTATCGACCTGATTAATTAATCAGTCTCTATAACTCTGTATCTTTGGTTATCTGTGGATGTGGAATAGAGACTGAAAGTCACATTAGTCTGCACGTCCATCTGTCCAACCACATGGTATCTATCTGTCCACGCATCATCAGCCCCTTAGTCAGAAAACTAGTCTGGATTTAGTTGATGTTCTTCAGTCTCATTTGGAACGCAGGGACGCGATGGGCCCCCACGAGTTTAGAGGGCCCCACAGCTCCACAACAAAAAGAGTTTGTTTGTTTCTTTATTTGTTTGTTTTTTGTTTATTTATTTATTTATTTATTTATTTATTATAGAAGAAAAAACTCAGAATAACAGCAACGAAAGGTGAGAGCTTCAGCTTCATATGACACATGAATCAAAAGTTTAAGGAGAATATCAACAAAATCCAAACTAACTTTCTGACTAACAGGCTCTCTGAGGATAGGACGGATCCAAGACGTAGTGACACATCAATCCGTCTACGTGTCTGTTTATCCAGCTGTCAAGTGATGAGAGGAGCTCCATCATCTCGTGCGGTTGCAGAGCCCTCGGCCCTCTGCAGCTCCTCTCATTCACACATCAGTTTGTAAACTTCTGGATTCATTATTTTTGATTTCTTATTATTTTTCATGTTTTTTTCTGCCTCTGTTCAGAGAGTTCAGGACGGTGGTTGGATTCAGACCCAGGCCGCCTGCTTGATGGCGAGTAACTGAAGGTAAAGGTTCGTATTTTTGGTCTTTGGTCTTACAGTTGGAAAGGTAGAGCTCATGGTACGGCTCATTTTGTTGGTACGTTAGCTGGCTAACGTTAGCACCTTGGAGCTGCCGGCTTCCTACAGGTGACAGGTGTTTGTTTACCTGCACAGGAAGAGGAGCCTGTGGTGTTGAGATATCAGGAAAGAACTCTGATGGTTTGTGTTTTGGCCTTCAGAGTGACCTGAGGGAAAAATGTGGAACAGGATGGTTTTACTGTCTGAATCCGACGGAGACTTGAAGTAGCCAAACAAGCACTCAGTCAGTGGATCAGTCGGTGGATCGGTCGGTGGATCGGTCGGTGGATCGGTTGGTGGATCGGTCGGTGGTTCGGTCGGTGGATCGGTCGGTGGATCGGTTGGTGGATCGGTTGGTGGTTCGGTCGGTGGTTCGGTCGGTGGTTTGGGTCGGTGGATCAGTCAGTGGTTCGGTCAGTGGTTCAGTCAGTGGTAACTTCAGTTTAAACTTCCTCTGACTCATGGAAGCGAGGTCTGATCTTTGTGTGTCCGTCTGTTTGACTTTATTCCCATCGTGTGTGTCTCTGGTGTGGACGCTCCACTCCGTCTCTGTCCGTCTCCGTCCGTTTCTTTCCGTCTCTCTCCGTCTCCGTCCGTCTCCGTCCGTCTCTGTCCGTCTCCGTCCGTCTCCGTCCGTCTGTGTCCGTCTCTCTCCGTCTCTCTCCGTCTCTGTCCGTCTCTCTCCGTCTCTGTCCGTCTCTCTCCGTCTCCGTCCGTCTCCGTCCGTCTCTGTCCGTCTCTGTCCGTCTCCGTCCGTCTCCGTCCGTCTGTGTCCGTCTCTGTCCGTCTCTGTCCGTCTCTGTCCGTCTCCGTCCGTCTCTGTCCGTCTGTGTCCGTCTGTGTCCGTCTCCGTCCGTCTCTGTACGTCTCTGTACGTCTCTGTCCGTCTCTGTCCGTCTCTCTCCGTCTCTCTCCGTCTCCGTCCGTCTCTGTCCGTCTCCGTCCGTCTCTGTCCGTCTCTGTCCGTCTCCGTCCGTCTCCGTCCGTCTCCGTCCGTCTCCGTCCGTCTCCGTCCGTCTCTGTCCGTCTCTGTCCGTCCTCTCCTGCAGCCTCTCATCTCAGAGTGTTGTTTGCCTCGGCTCTTTGTCGCCCTGCTTCACAGCACTTAACCAGTCAACGTGGGGAGTCCTTGGCTGAGGAAGTCCTGAGCCATAAATTTCAGCTCCACAAAGAGCCGAGCACAGGGGCTGGTCAGGACCCCCATTTACTTTCTAACCCAGCTTTTATTCCTGCCCTCCCTAAATAACATCGGGCCCTCCTGTGCCGTCCCACCCTGAAACTCCCGATCCCCTCCGTCACCCCGGCTTTCTCAGACCGAGCCGATCCCCGCCGGCCCGCTCATTAAGCATCGTGTTCTCTCCCACCCATCCCGGCCCTGCGTCCTATTCACAGCGCCGCCCTCATTACAAGTTTACAGGCCACCATCAAACCTCATTACCCCGAATGTGCCGTCGACAAGACAGCTGAGAGGGTGTGTGGTCACAGGAGGAGGCTTTGTCTTTATCCGTCCCTAAAGATTTGCAAATTCTCTGGATTAGGGGCGATAGAAGGCTGATTTTAAACTGAATGCTCACTTTTAATGTGCTGATATCGTGGTTATACATTAAGTCAAACATCCTGGTGGCCCCATGTGCCCTCTCTGCAGACGAAACTGGATCAAAAAGTCAAAACTCCAGAACCAGACAACACGAGAAAATCCTGAGTTTTACAGAAAAGAAACATTTAAACTCTTCTTTCAGTCTCTTTATTATCCTGCTCTCAAACCCCAGGATCCCAGTCCGACTGTCATCTGAGCAACACGAAAGCTCACAGAACTGTTGAAGAGGAAGGTGCTGAGGTGGCAGCTAGAAAAAGATGCTTCAGATTCAGAGGCAGGAAGAAAAGGACAAGAAGAGGAGGAGGTTTTATTTTAAGCGTCATTAAATTATAACTTCACCCTCTGAACATTTCTCACACCGTTTCAACCAGCAGGCTTAAATCCTACGTTTGTGACTTTAGAGGACGTCTGAATTATTATTATTATTATTATTATTATTATTATTAAGTCCACAGGAGTTTGAGACGAAACTGCACATGGAGGCTTTTATTTTGAAAAACTGTCATGCTGTTTCTGAGTCACTTTTTCTGATCTTAAAAACCGGACCAATGATTCGACACCTCAGAGTTCCAAACGGCTTCATGTTGTTTGGTTCTTCCTCAGCAGGTCTTTGTTCGCTGTGACTCAAAGGTCACAAACGTGTGTCGCTCGTTACGTGTTTCTTTATTTGTTTGTCTGAAGCTTCGTGTGAAGTGAGCTGTTGATTCTGCCTCATTCTGGACGGTGAGACCTCACGACCACAGGAACTCTGGGAAATGAAAACCACGTAAAATAAAGTCCCATCGTCTACATCAGCTGTGACCAACGTAGGGGGTAAAAAAATGTCCACAAAAATCAAGAAATATTTGCAGTTACACTTTTCATCCATTTCTGTAAAAAAACCCAGTTGACAGTATCAGAGGAAGCTGATACGCATGGGGATATTTTTCTGTTTTTATTGTTTTTTTCCAATCAGCTGAATTAATTCAGCATCTCAGATTTTTTTTGTCTGTTTTTGGATTTGCTGGTAAGTTTTTCCCACAGCAGGGGGTCACGGGTCTCTGGCACCAGTATTTTTGGGGTAAAAGGCTGAAAAGTTTGGGAACTCCTGATTTAAGTTATTAATAATTTATTTTTCACTTTTCAGTTAGAAAAAAAAAAAAAAAAATATATATATATATATATATAACAAAACAAAACAAAACAAAGCAGAACATGACACAAAACAGTACAATAAGGCTGCCAGTTGATTCTTAAAAAAAAAAAAAAAAGGCCTCACATAGACAATACTGGGATATTAATTACTCAAGTCTGAAACAAAATGTAAAAGAGAAGAAAAAGAGAAAGGAAAAAAAAACAAAAAAAACAACACATGCTTGTTCAGTTGTGGATGAGCGTCAGGGCTCCTGTAGATGAGGCGTTTTGTTACACTGAGCCAGGAAAGGCCCCCAGGTTCTCAAAAATAGACTGTTACATGTGTTCGGTTTATACAGACGTAATCTTTCCAACTGAATAACAGACAACATCTCTCTGAGCCGGTGTGTGAAGCAGGGGGAGGTGGTAGATTTCCAAGTCAGGAGTATACGTTTTTTGGCGACAACCATTGCTAGATGTAGAGCAGTCTGTGTGTCATATGACAACTCAAAAGTCTGTAGAGCAACCAAAGAGAATAATGTAGTTCTGTTTTTGAATAATGTAGTCTCTGCATTACTTTGTACTGAATTAATCTATAACGTGAGTTAATAGAACAGCTGTGAACCCGAGACATCGCTTCTTCCCAAAATTCTCCCGATATCTCTGAGTTTAGATCACGTGCCCTGATTTAAGTTTTTCCTCTTTACGTCCAGCTGTGATTATCAGATGAGTATTTTTACAAATATCTCTGTAGTTTGAGCGTCTAAATGAAATCATTTTTATTCTGTCATGATATATTTCACACACTTGTACTTCCAACCCTTAAACATTCCTCTCTCTAAAAGTAACGGTGGATCAGTCTCTTCTAAAAGCCTCAGATTTAACCTCTCATACTTCATTTCTGTCCTTCGTTGTCATAGAAATCTAAAATATTTAATGTGTGGATAAAACAGGATGTTTAAGACCCACTGATGGAACATTTTCAGTCTTTTCTGACATGTTCAGAGCCGACCACCCGTCCATGAGTCGTAACAATGAAAACTCTCTGATGTAAAAACGTCGGCGCCGTCTTTCCTTCAGCTCCTCTCCTCTGATTCTGGATTCTGTTCTTCAGAGTGAATCTGGTTTTAAAAGTCAGATGAAGTCACGTTTGCAGTTTTAACACCACTTCTCTGAAATGTGTGTGTGAGTGTGTGTGTGTGAGTGTGTGTCGCTGTGGTAATGAACCCCTGGCCCTCCGTTTGCCCTCTGAACCCTCGGTGGCCTTGGAAGCAGGAATTCCAGTTAACACATCACAGCTCGCTCCTCTTTTCTTCCTGCTTTGTGCTTCTGTCGCTCCTCGCCAAACGTTTGTGCGGGCGGTGGACGCGGCCTGACAGCCACCGGCCCTCGCCCTCCTCTGTTTTCCTGTCCGCTTTCTTCCCTTCCTTTCTCTCCCTCCTCTGTTTGGGCTCCTCTTTCTTGCCTCCTTTTCTGCTTAATTGAGTTGTTTGGCAGGCGGGCTTGTCAGACAGCGCCGTCTATGTGGGGAGTCTGAGGGGCAGGGGGGGCAGCGCCATTGTGCTCCCAGCGACGGGTTAGTTTTTCACCGTTAGTGCTGCATGAGTGAGCGTGGCCCAGATTCAGACGGGGGGGGCAGGAGTGAAATTTAGGAAATATCGTGACGACCTTTTTATGTGTTTGAGAATATGGACGTCTGTGATCATCTTGTGATGTTTTTGACCCTGAAAATATTAAAATTGTCTCCATCATTAAAAATCTGTCTCACAGTTTACACAACCTGAGAAATTAAATCATTTCCAGCGTGAAATTTATCAAACCTCAGAGTCAAAATGAAGATTTGCTCACATGTTTTTTTTTTTTATCACAGGATGAAAAATGAACTCTTCATGTTCCAGACTGAAGTGAGTCTCCTCAGCCTGAAGTGCTGAGCAAACTTAGAAACACTCCGTCCATACGAGGCAGCAGAGGGGTGTGAAGAAGGCAAACAGAGAGTGTGTGTGTGTGTGTGTGTGTGTGTGTGTGTGTGTGTACTCAGTCATCAATCATCAGGACAGACTTTCTCTCTTTGTTTACGACGGCGAGCGATCGTGAAGTGACTCAGAGCAGGAGTTACAAACTGAAACGAAATAAAACACCTGATAGTTTGAACTGTTGGATTTAAACTCTTCACTCATTTATAAACAGTTAAAACACACACACACACACACACACACACACACACACACACACACACACATGAGGGATTTCACCCGTGGATTAAACTGTTTTTACTCTTCCACAGACTGGAGCAGGTTTCAGGTCCAGTTTAATCTCAAGTGGATCAAACCAGCATCAAACCATCAACACCAGAAACTCTGAATGTTTACTTTTGCTTTAGTGCAAAAAATTTACATTCTATTTTTTTTTTTTTCAAAACATGATGATGAACCTTAAACCTCTTCAGAAAAATAAATTTAATTCAATAATCTTCTGCCCGTTAGGATGAAGATCTGGAGTCTGTGTAGAAACCCTGACCACCTGACCCTGTGACGGGCCGGTTTTGGCCCCCAGGCCGTATGTTGGACACCTCAGCTCGAGAGGATTTCAGTGTATTTTTGCTTCTCTTCATTTTAATACCAAAAAACTGGAATTACAAGAAAAACTTTGCCGAAACTTAAACACAACATTTTTCAAATCCTTTGATGCAGAATTAAAATAAACGTCTGTAGAAATCTTGACTCAGTTAATCTCACTTCTTTATTTGTCGTGTTTCATTTCGGGAGCATCACAGTAAATTTGTGCATAAGGTTCAGAAAACTTCCCCAACAAGTCAGTATTTTAATTTCTAATAAATTTCTCCTCAGTGTTCAGTTAAAGGGAAAATATTAACAAAGTCATGAAGCTGGATCTGTGTTCACACTCTGACAAACTGAAATATAAACATTGATTTTATTTTTAGTAAAATTGTTTTATTAGACTTCATTTGAAAAGTCCAGAAAACGTCTCATTTTAGATTTTTAAAGACAGAAATTGTTTCTGTATTGTGTGTAAAGAGTAAAGAAATTTGAATCAGAAAAATGTGCTGCTTTAGTTTTTTAATTGAACCAAATTTTCTTTCTAAATTTGCAGATTTTTTTTTACTCTTTACAAACAATTTAAGCGTCATTTTTAATCTTTTAATATCTTGAATTAAGACATTTTTTTGGGCCTGTTTGTTGAATGTGGTTCATATTTAGTCCACTGAGTTTTACTAAAATCAAAGACGTAAAAACTCTGAGTTCAGTTTCTGCAGTCTGGGCCTCATCAGGAGCAACACCTGAGTCTGTGTAAGATACTAAGAGAAGCATAATTCTCTCTGCTGAAATGTTCCTCTTTGGAAAGATGAACATTAAAAGTTAATAAATTTTTCTTTTGCCTTTTTAAATGTTGATTTTCAGCTCAGGAGTCTCCTCGATCCGTTCTTAGTCGCACAGAAAGACGATTTTCACTCGTAGGTGAGACTTGAAGAGGAGCACATTTTTGACTGGTCGCCTGCTGAAACCAACACGTAGACATGAACTGGTGTGATGGAAATAGATGTGAATGTGATGTCACATATCTCTCTGATGTGAGCGGTAGAGATAAACTTCACGGCTGAAGTTTCTTCCTCTCGTTTCTCTTTATTCTCCTTCTGGAGTCTTTCGTCTTTTGTTTGTTGTTCTGTTTTTTCGGACCTGCAGGTGAAGCTCGCTCGTCTCTCCCCTCAGGGTCAATGAACCTGTCCATCTGCTCACACACACACCCAAACAGACAGCCAAGGGCAGAGGGGAGAGCGTTGTTTATATGTGTGTGTGTGTGTGTGTGTGTGTGATATAAATATGGGTCTTTTTTTTTTAATGGGTGTGAAGTCAGTTTACATGATACAAGGTCTGGACCGGAGCCACTAGCCTTCAGCTCCCTCCCTCAGGTGGCCCCACCTTTTTTTACTTTAAAATTATACACACACATACACACACGTACACACACACACTTGGGACATCTCTGACAGCTACATTCCCTTAAACACACACACACAGACACACTTAAGCCATCACACAGCCGTTCTCTTTCTGCTGACCAGCAGAAACCCTGAACGCTTCAACCCAAGGACAGTGTGTGTGTGAGTGTGTGTTTGTGTGTGTGTGCGTGTGTGTGTGTGCTGCTGGGGGCTACAGTCCTTTCCTCCAGCCTGCTGGAATGCCAAAACCAGCCGGCAGGGTCAGCGCTGGAGTCAAAACACTTCAGAGGAACGCGGCGAGGCCGAGCGGCGTCGTGCATTTTGATCACGCGGGTACAAGATTCTGACCCAAAGAACAATAAAGCGCCGTGACTTTTACTTTGAAGGCTGCGAAAAGCTCCGCTGTGAGTTAAAAGGTGGAGAGCGTGTGTTTGCGGCGCCGCCTCAGAGGTCAGTGATGAGGTCACGGCTCAGCCTGACGCGTCTTAAACACAGAGAGCTTCAACTCAGAGCCAATCAACGAGCAGAGAGGAAACTTTACGAGAGAAGAGTTTCTGAGCGGCTCCGAGAGTCGGACGTGATGCAAGGCGAGCTACCACAAGCCTGTTATAGAGTGTGTGTGTGTGTGTGTGTGTGTGTGTGTGTGTGTGTGTGCACCCTCCATCCGGAGTCCTCTGCTGGGAAGGTTACGGTCCAGTCCTCCTGTGTGCAGGTGTCATGGCTGGACCTCTTCATTTGCATACATTAGCATGCTGTCAAACGGAGCTGCTGCTGACAGCTTCCAGAGCCCACCGTCTTCCTGGACCCCGGCCCAATCCTGTCGGCATGGTTACACAGCACGGTGAAATGCGGCCCGGTGGGCTCGGGGCCAGGACGATCCGAGCATCAGGGAGACGTTTTATATCAACCGGCACCAACGACCTCCAAATGTCACCAAGAGAGGGAACGCAAAACAGGAAACGGATACAGACACACACAGAACTGAGCGAGAACTTTAACTGGACGCTCATTTTTCATCACATATCATCACAGCAGACGGCAGAGAGAAGCTTCTCCTCCTGCACACTGCTTTGTTTGTGAAATTTAAAGGTGCAGTGCGTAAAAACAGGAACATGTAGTGATACCTAGCTCCGATTCTAGAAAAAAGTGTTAATGGCCTTCAAGACAAGATGGGTAAAGAACATTAATACAAATATTCATCATCAGTTTTCAATATCCTCATTTTAAAAGTACATTTTGTCCATGTTTTACCGTTACCGCGTTGTATACAGTGTTCCTGTCAGACAGTAGCTGTCGTTCGACCTCGAGCTGTTTGCCGACCGTATTCAAAGCAGCAGATTCTGGACCTACAGGTGTTCTGCTGTGAGATCCAGAGAGACAGAAGTTTGCAAAATGGAAACATGCACATAATGCTGCTTTGACAGAAACACCAGACCCCAAAAAAAACAGACCCAGAGACCTGAACCTCCTGGACCTCCAACAACAACAACATCTTTGTCCTCCAACTTGTGTGTTTTCTGCAGCTTCTTGATAAAATGTGAAACTAGTATGTGACTAGTTTGTCCATTCTGTGCTTCCGTACGGAACATGGTGGTGCAAGATGGCAGCCTCCATGGAAGAGGAGGCCTGTTCTAGTCTGCAAAAACTGAAATCCAAGCGAGTTTGTGTCTTATTTCCAGTAAAAAAAAAGGGTTCGTGTTGGACTTTAAATGAGCTTTATTTACCAGCAGGTTCAGAAAAAAGAATTATTGAAGATATTAGAAGAGAAAAATGACGCCTGAGTTGCTTAAATAGGGTAAAAAAAACAACCTGTCAGTGGTGTAAGAATTTGTATTTGTCAAGATTCTTGAAACAGAAATAAAGTCTCGATTCAAGAAAGAGACAAAAACAGACATGAAGCTGAAATTAGAAACAGCTGAGTCATCGGAAAGTTAGGATGAGTCAGCGTTTAATAACTAGAGACGATCAGCTTGTGGCCTCCAGCCGCGCGTCTGACGGTCTTTATCCAACAGTTTCTGCTGTGACTCTGATCAGAGTTGATGTTTTGTCGTCTGTTCGCCGTGGAGAAGCAGACTCTGATCCCTCTCTCTCTCTCTCTCTCTCTCTCTCTCTCTCTCTCTCTCTCTCTTTGAGGACTCTGTTTGATCAGAGCTTCCTCTCCTCCCTTCGACCTTTAGATAAATAAAACACAAACTGAAGGTGAGTCCACTCTCCAATCCCCCCCCTCTCTAAAACAAACCCCCCTCTACCCCCCCCCCCCCCCAAACTTTCATTCTGGTCTTGGCAGTCTTACCGGGACCTTTACCAACGACTTGTTTGGCCCCAGATTTCTGGACACTGAGCACCAGGAGAGGCAGAAGCCAAAGAGTCAAAGCGTCTCCTCTCTCTCTCTCTCTCTCTCTCTCTTCAGCTCCTCCTGCGCTCTTATCTCTGCCTCGTCCTCGGCGGGTGTTTGTCATCCCCCGCCGAGCCAAACAGACGTGTGTTTACCAGTTTACTGTAGCTGGCCAGGGAGGCTTGTCGGCGTGCGGGCCGGCGCTTTGTCTCTCACACTGTGAAACACAACAGCAGTTAGACTTCTCCCTGACAGCATGCTAATCGTCTGATTTAACTCTCCCATGTTTAATCATGAGGGGAAACAGAGGGAGAGCAACACCCAGAGAGAGAGAGAGAGAGAGAGAGAGAGAGAGATTATGGTAATAGGTTCAAAGTTCTTTTGTGTTGGGTTCCATCTGTACACTTTTAGAGTGAGGTGCCACTCGCAACACGTCTGTTTCTTTCCTCTGCAGACCGACACGCAGAGGAGAGCAGGACGAGGTGTTTCAGCTCATCACCTTTTCTCTCTTTCTTTGGCCTTTTGTTCGTCTGTGTCGTGAGCTGCTGTGTAAAGATATGTTTCACGTGAATCCATCAAGAAGTAGTTTAATTGACCGCACTCACATGGCGGCCATTTTTCTCTGACGTCAGGCAAAGGCTGGGCGGCTTGTGTGTTTATAATGTCTCACTGAGTCCCTGGTTAACAGATACTGTGTGTGAAGGCAGGTCACCTGACAGGGTCACCTGACAGGGTCACAGCTACCTGACTGATGAGTGCAATGTAAAGGAGATCAAAGTGGAGGTTAAAACTAGGGCCTGACCGACACGTCGACCAGACGATTTCTATACTTGAACATTTCTCTCTGTTGAAAAGTTCAACAGATACTGAAAGACAAAGATTTTTAACAGTAAATGTGTGTGTGTCTGTAATTCATATCTTTGTTTTTGTCATCATCAAGGGACCAGAAAATCCATCCATCCATCCATTTTCTATACCGCTTCTCCTGTTCAGGGTCACGGGTGGCTGGAGCCTATCCCAGCTGGCTGAGGGCGAGAGGCAGGGTACACCCTGGACTGGACGCCAGTCAATCACAGGGCTGACACAGAGACACAGACAACCATTCACGCACACACTCACACCTATGGGCAATTTAGAATCTCCAATTGACCTAGTGAGCATGTTTTTGGACTGTGGGAGGAAGCCGGAGTACCCGGAGAGAACCCACGCATGCGGACCAGAAAATAAGTTTGTTTATTTAATGTTTTTAAAATCAGATTTTTTTTTCCTGCCAAATATCAGAATCGGCCTCCAAAAATCAATACCCAGTTAAAACAGCATGTGTCCCTTACTACCCTGTTAGCTAGTGCAAGACGACAGCTAACCTTAGCGCCTCGTCACTTTTTAGCTCACGTACAGTTTTGTAGTGGAACACAATACTTATTACTTACTTATACCCTTATTTCAGCCGCTGCCTGCTGTTTATAGTGCTGCTGTCACTTTAAGGCTCCATGCTATTCAGATTCTGGGTTTTCTCCAACATGTGGAGGTTTGAGGATCTGCACATGCTCAGTCTGAACATCCAGCAGTGTTACTTTAAATCCATGTTTACAAGAATAACAGAAAAACAAACTCTTTGGACGGTTAGTTGGAGTTAAAAATTGACGTATCCACCCTTTAGGCTAACGTGATGGTCGTGGCTGCAGCAGCATCAGGAGGAGGTTTGGTGTTTGTAACATGTGAGATTTACAGACACTACAGTGTGACGGCCGCCACAACAATCCTCTCTCTCTGTGTGACACACACAATGGACTGACTGTTCAACCACAGACGTACAAGTGTCCCAGCCATCTGTCTGCATACCCCCACAGAACAAACATTGTGCTGCACACACACACACACACACACACCACTGTCATACATGTGCAAACTAACATCATCCTACAGAGTGATTTGTGTCTTTAAACATTGTTTGAAACGTCATTTAATGTCTTTGTTTTTAAATGTTTTTCTTTTTCTTTTAGAGAATCTAAGACGTCTTTTTATGTCCTGACTCGGGAAAATTGTGACGAGACATTTTTTTTTTTTAACAATTTGGTCCAATTTTCCCGTCAAAAGAAGACCTGAGAGAGTGAAAACACTGAGGTACAGAAACAGACAGAAAAGAGGGACGAGAGATTAATAATCAGGTCAAATAAAAACTCAAACTTTTTCTTTTTTTTAAGTGACATGATGAGAATCAGCTACAAACAGTCAGTGGGCATCCCTGTGGACACACACACACACACACACACACACACACACATGCAGCTTTAAGTCTAAAGAGTCTGTATATAGAGAGAAAGGACAAAGGGTGTGTGTGTGTGTGCGTGTGTGTGTTTGTGTTTTTGTTGGAGCAGCAGAATAAGATCGGGTCACCATACAGTCTCAGGACTGAAAGGCTGCTGAAGAAGAGAGATTCCTCTGTGTGTGTGTGTGTGTGTGTGTGTGTGTGTGTGTGTGTGTGTGTGTGTGTGTGTGTTCGTGTGTGTGTGTGTGTGTGTGTGTGTGTGTTAAAGAATAAAGAGAAAGAACGTCTTCAGCCTCCTCTTCTGTCTGAAGCTGCACAGTTTGATGTTTGTTGAGTCAAAGGTTGGCGCTTCGTCCTGATTGGTGCGTTGATTTTCAGATGTTTTCTGATTGGAGGCCCTTTGATGACATTATTCTGGTGTAAACAAAGTTTGTTTTTCAGGTGATTTTGTGTGATAGTATAAATGTTATCCCTGAGTTTGGTGCAGAGTGGCGTCCTGGTTCTGATCAGCGGCGTGTTTGTTTCTGGAGCTTTTTCAAAATGTTGTTTTTAGGTGCTTTGTGAGTTTGTGTTTCCTGTGGTCTGTTATTGTTCGTGTTTCTACTCAGGCTCAAAGTGCTGTGAGGAATATGTGAATCAGACATATGGAAAAAAATAAGAGTAACTGCACTACATCTCCAGACCAGCAGAGGGCGGTTAGACAATGATGAAGGTCATTCAGCAAAAACGAGACCAGCATTTGTAATGTGAAAGCTAGCAGTTAGCCTGTTAGCATGGAGGATTGTGATCTATCGCACTGCAGATGGATTTGTTGACACTTGGAGGAGACGAGTGTTTGTTTTTCTGTCTTTTAAAACGGCTCAAAGCAGCAAAACACCGTTTTACTTCTGCTGTCTGAAGCATCAAGATGTTAGAGATCAGTTTCAGTCTGACCCTGAAGGATTTACAGGCTACCTGGACTTTTGTTATTTTGAACGTTTCCAGAGCGACCCTGTTGATTGAGGACTTTCAGCAGGATGCGTCCCTCTCAGGCGTCTTTAGATTCTCATTAAATCAAAAAAAAAATCAGCTAGGATGCATTCTGGAGGACTTCATCTGTGTTTGAACAGCTGTTGTAAACTTTGAGACAGTTCCTCAAAAAGTCCCAGGTTCCTGGGGTTGAAGTTCCTGCAGTTTAAAAGCGCTTTTTGACTTCAAGTACAACATTTATCACAGACAGAGATCTATGAAAACTTTTGAATTTTAGTCCTTTTATTTAACGTCTTATATTTAGAAAGTCATTAAACATCCACATATTTCCTCTTTTTTTCTTCTCAGTGGGAAACAGAAGCTGCTTTCATGCTTGTTTTGAATAGTAAACAGCCTGGTGTTTTCTGTGTGTTTTCTGTGTGTGTGTGTGTGTGTGTGTTTTGTCTTCACAAAGACAAAGAGGAACACACACCTGCATCCATTCCACAGAGGAGACCCTCATGTGACCGTCTGAATGGAGTCACTGCTTTCTTTCTCTTCTTCCTTCTGTCTCTGTTGGTCTATGAGCGACAGGCTGACCTCTATAAGGCCTGTACCATCAGCATACTGTACACAGAGCCGGCCCTGTCTGCAGTATGAGAGACAGTTGGTGGTCACAGTGTAATTCACACAGAGTGCTGTCACAGCGGAGGAAGCAGAGGCACATTCACTGTCTAACAGATGGCTCGTTCGCGCTGCGGAGCCTGAAAACCTTCTATTCTCACACTCAGACGCTTCAAGGAGCCGCGAGCGCTTCAATGCCCGTTTGTTTGACACAGAGATGACAGAAAACACGTTTCAGCTGGGACCTAAAGTTTGACCCGGAGAGATAAAAATACAAACATCCTCCAACACAAACAACAGACGGCAAAAAAATCTGTTTTAACATTGTCTGTGATTAATCCATCGATGATTCTCTGGATTAATGGAGGAGTTATTTGGTTCTTAAATGTCAGAAAACAGTAAAAAGGTGGATGTTTCTGATGACATCATCAGATGTTTCGTTTTATCACCAAAGAAAGTAGAAAATATTCACATTCATGAAGCTGAAATCAGAGAATCTGGACTTCTTTCTCTTAAATAATTATTTAAACTGATTCATTTATTCAGTTATGGATTAATAATTGATTATTGGATGAACTGTTGCAGCTCTAAAGAGCTTTAAAACAGTTTAAAGACTCTTCTAACTTTCACTCAGACTTTCCAGCAGAAATCACAACAAGACGCATCAGTCGAGAAACGAGACCAAAGACGTCCCCCCGTCACAGACCTGGACCTGGATCTGCAGCACTTGCTCTGTTAAAGACAGCGAATCAAAAACCAAAGAGACCCACGTCGTAGTATTGTTCCCCAATTAGGCAGAAGGGCAGTCATTTCTACAGAGACTGTTGCCAACATCTGAAACAACAGCCACAGTGTATTTAGCAATTAGCCGCAGCGAGGCCCGAGGGGAGAGGGAGGGACCTGGCAGAGGGAGAAAACATCAGGGATGGACCTGGAGACGGAGCCGGGTAGAGACGACTGATTTCCCTCAGGAGGACTCAGATGCACACACAAGCAGGAAGGCATGAATACAGAATGTATACACACACAGAGACACACACACACACACACACACACACACAGCACCTCTTTTCTTCAGTGATAAAACCTCGGGGGAGCTCAGGGTTGGAAGCAGCAGTGCTGACCGGTGTGTGTGGTTTAATGAGGAGGTGCCAGTCCCTCCAGTTAATTTAGCACAAGACAATCACACACTGACTCACACTGACATTTAAAGGCAATTAGGAGCTGCCTGAGAAAGTGTGTGTCTGTGTGTGTGTCTGTCAGAGTCAGTGTGTGTGTGAGTGCAGAGACGTTCTGACAGTCAGCGCTGCAGATCGCTCTGTTCACAGATCACAGGGTGACATTATTTTAATGCTCTGTGTCCTGCAGACAGTCAGTTCTGTCTTTACGAGCTTTGGAGTTTCTGTAGGAGCGATTTGTGTCACAGCTTCACTCAGGTGAGGCCTCGTCCGCATGAATTTGTTTGGGTCATCAAGTCACCTCTGAAGCATCTACCTGTCAGACACACGGAGCGCTGCAGAAACACTCATTTCATACTAACTGTACAGATCTGAAAATTCACTTTATACAGTCGACACATTAACTGTTTATAACCAGATTTAAGCTCAGGGCTGTAACCAACTAATCGTCCAAATACCCTGAAAAAACTGAAATCTAATCAAACGTTTTTTTTTATTTTGAGCAAAATGATCTTATTAGACTGAACATGAGACACATTTTACCCAAGAAGTAAAAAAAAGTCTTATTTCAAGATATTTAAAAGTTTATCAAAGTGACCCCTGCACTACCTGAAAAGAGAAAGTAAATCTGCAAAAAAAAGTAAGAAAAACAAACTCGTTTAGTTTCATTTAAACATAATTCCTATTTAAAAAAACTAAAGGAGGAAATTTCAGGCCTCATTTTTGTCTTTTAATATTTTGAAATCAGACATTTTTCTGGACTTGTCAGGTGAACGTGGCTCATATTGAGTCTAATAAGACATTTTTATTTCCCCCAAGAACAGACCGCGTCCATTTACTGGTGCACTTATATTGTAGATTTTACGGTAATTCTACATATGTTACCACCAAGTGAATTTTAAGTTATTTTTAGTCATAAATAAAAATATTCTGTAGCTCTGAAAAACTCCTTTATGCAGAACACCAGTTTAAGAACAAAAATATGAAAATATTGTAATTTTTTGATGAATGGTGTTTTAAAATGTATTTTAAAAACAAAACAAAACAAAACAAAACATATTCTTTAAATAAGCCCAGAAAAACCATCACTGAGTCCTAACTGACCATACGCCTTCATTCTTGCAACTGTCAAATAAAATAAATCTCACTTTTATTTTATTTTTATTTTTTTTCAAAATTGAGGCAATGACTGTCAAAAAATATAATAAACGTTTTAAAGCCAGATTCAGGCCCAGATTTGCGTCCTAGAACGGCTCAGGGCTCGTCGTAAGCAGCTATTCGTCCAAATTCACTGAAAATCTGAAATCTAAACAAGCGTTTGTCTTCTTTAAACCAAAACTGTGGTATTAGACTTAATATGAGCCTCATTTACCTGACAAGTCCAGAAAAATGTCCTCAAGATAAAAGAGAAAATGTCTGAAATGCTTGAAACAAGTAAAAGAAATATGCCAGGAAGAAAAGAATGGCTTTCAAAATTTTTGAAATAATAAAAAAATGTCTTTACAAGAAATTCAGGGTTCACTTTTTACAATAATTCACAATATTTTTTTGTTCCTGGCTGAAAATCAGTTCATAACTTGGCTGTGATGGGGTTTACTGCCTTTTGGAGCCAGCCTCTAGTGGACACTCCAGGAACTGCAGTTTAAGAGTTCACACATTTGCTTCAGTTTTCACCAGTGGAGGTTAAAGAGTTAAACACTTCGAACAGTCTCCATAAGAATATTCTGATAAAATCCTGGAAACATGAGTCACTTCCTGTTGATGGACCAAAAAATGATCAACAGATATGAGGAAGGTTTTGTTATTACAGGAGCAAAAAAAGAAACGTCGAGTCAGGATTCTGCTTTCAATGAGACGTTTCTGTGCTTGTTTACCTCCCTGTATGTTTACAAAACCACCTTCAGTCTCTCTGCAGCCCTGTCTCAGTTCTTACTGGTCTCTTGAATCAGGTTTTGGGGATGTGGAACAGATCGGTGTTTGTGTTTCAGACCTCGGATGAACCCATAGAGTCTCTTACAGCCCTCAGAGGTCTCAAACAGCTCCGAGCGCTGCAGCAGCTCCCGCCTGGAGGATCATATGTGATGTAATGCTGCTTGCATCACACTGTATCTCCCCCAGCTGATGACAGTCAGGCCTGTTTCCCCTGCCAGCACATCCCAGCTGCTATGAGGCAATGTAGTCTGCCAGGCACAATACGGCGTGTCAGCCCCCAACAAAGGCCGACTTGTGCTCCCTGGATGGCATCATTGTCACAGTTTTTCTCCTCCGTCTTTCGGAGCGAGGGCTTTGTGAGATGTTGTTTTTGTTATTGTTGTTTTAGCTACATGTCTCTCTGGGTTATTAACCCTTTCATTGTTGCCAGGGAGACAATGGAAGCAGGCGCGATGTACACACAGGCTGGATGTGGGTCATGGGAAGACCACGGAGTCGGATGGTGTCGTGGGATTGTGGAGCAGGTTTTAGGGTTTTTAGGACAAACCGGGTCAGCAGCGTTAGATGGTGGAGGGTAAACCAGAGCGGAAGAGTTAAAGCTGTAAGATGCCCTGTAAACCAACTCCAGACCGAGTCAATGATTGGCTGCACCTGAACCAGGTCTGAGAGAGAACCAGACCAGCTGCAGAGAGCAGTGCTTCCTGCTTCAGATGCATCAAAGAATGAAACAAGAGGAAACATTTATCAGTGCTGCCTTATTGGGTTGACTGTTTACTTCACTTTCTGCTTATTGTATGATTATAGTTGAGTTAACCCGTCCTCTAGCAACCCAAATAACAAGCGTCTTTCCGTCGTAAACAGGCGTCTCTTAATGACGCTCCTCTTTGTTTACAGCCTCTGCTCCTAAATAAGTCATTAAAACTTCAGAGAAACAATCCTCAGAGAGCTGAGTCCACATCTCCTGGGGTTAAAGTCCAACACACTCCTCCATCAGCTAAAACTGGCACTAATTGTGTGTGTTTGTGTGTGTGTGTCGCTGTGGTCCTTTAAATAGTTTATCTACAGTGTCACTGGCTTCAGTATGAGAGGTGTGTTTATGATGGCTTAATACAAGCAGTGAGGAATAAGGATTTGAGCTTCAAAGAGGGAGTTTGTGCTTTTTACAGTCTTTATTCTGTCCCTCTGAGGCCCCCGTCGTAGCTCTGCGTGATTTAAGGCTCCTAAAAATCCTTATTTTTCTCTCCCTGTGTTTTATTAAAGCCTTGTTTCAGCCTCTTGATTTAGATACTGTCTCTTTAAGGCTTCCTGCTCCACAAAACCCCCTTCACTCTGATTGGCCAGCCATCTGAGAAGCTATGTGCAGACCAGTTAGGAGATCCTTATCTAATGACCTCATTAATTCAGCAAGTTCTGAAGATCTCATGAGGATCTCATGACGATCTCGTGAAGATCTCGTGAAGATCTTGTGACGATCTCGTGAAGATCTCGTGACGATCTCGTGACGATCTCGTGAAGATCTAATGAAGATCTTGTGAAGATCTCGTGAAGATCTCGTGATGATCTTGTGACGATCTCGTGAAGATCTCGTGACGATCCCGTGAAGATCTCGTGACGATCCCGGGAAGATCTCGTGAAGATCTCGTGAAGATCTCGTGACGATCTCGTGACGATCTCATGAAGATCTCATGAAGATCTCATGAAGATCTCATGACGATCTCATGAAGATCTCGTGAAGATCTCGTGAAGGTCTCGTGACGATCCAGTGAAGATCTCGTGAAGATCTCGTGAAGATCTCGTGAAGATCTCGTGACGATCTCGTGACAATCTCGTGACGATCTCGTGAAGATCTCATGAAGATCTCATGAAGATCTCGTGACGATCTCGTGACGATCTCATGAAGATCTCATGACAATCTCATGACGATCTCAAGACGATCTCATGACGATCTCATGACGATCTCATGACGTTCTCAAGACGATCTCATGACGATCTCATGACGATCTCGTGACGATCTCATGACGATCTCGTGACGATCTCGTGACAATCTCGTGACAATCTCGTGACGATCTTGGGCTATTTTTACTTCTTGGTTGTCGAGGCTTCCTTTTCCACAGTCTTGATAAATTTGATGTCTGAGAGGGCACATTGTTGGGAAAACACACACATCCAGGTCAAATTATTCACACCTTGACCTGCAGAACCACACTCCACAAAAGCTTTTCTGGATCGGGCACAGCTCTGGTCCCAGATCAGGTGTCGGCACACCTGTGAAAACCCCAGAAGAAGAATGACTGTCACATGTTGTCACAAAGTATCCCCCCCCCCCCCCCCCCCCCCCCCCCGCTCCCGTGTTGTAGTCATAAAGTCATGATCCCACCTCCCGTCCCTCACCCCTCGCCTCACCTCGTCCCCTGAGCTTCAGCCGTCCTCATTAGCGGGTATTTTTCCCGTGTTTGTTAATTGTGTCCTGCTTTTAGCACCACCTGCCCCTCCCTCCATGCCTACCTGCTCTCCTCCTCCTCCTCCTCCTCCCCTCTCTCCCCCTCTCCTCCCTCCTCTGCTCATCTGTGCTCTCTAACAGCCACTAATTGTCATCATAAGGATGCGTTCGCTGTCACAACTGGAGAACAGACTGCAGACCGACAGTGTGCAGCCTGGCTCCTGTGGCCCCTGGAGGCCTCGGCTGTGGTTTCTGGGGGACCCCGAGGACCCTGCAGGCAGGAAACCTCCCTGTGCAAGTGTAGCTAATGAAGATAGGATAAAGTTTGTGTCTGGATCCACAGAGTCACTCTGGGACTGTGGAGTAAAGAGAGGAAGGACAGACCTGAGGTGTATTTATCTCACAGTAAGAAACACGATCACAGACGTCTCCTTCCCGTCCGTTCACAGAGCGTACGGCTTCAAATGTGCAGACTCATCTTTTCCTGAACCTTCTGTTCGAGTTTATCTGATTCTCTGCTGTCACGTCTCTTTGACTTTAATCAAACTTTCTTTAAATTCAGAGAAACACTCCTCCAAATCTTCTGAAACTGCAGCTACCGTAGTGAGCCGACACCGCACACACCACAGCGAGGAATCACAGCCTCACTGCAAAAACTGAAAACTGGGAAGTGTTTAAATCTTATAATTAGCAGAAAATTTCTTTTTACACTTGGTATGAACCAAATTCATGTTTCACGTCCAGAAAAATGTTTTATTTAAAGATATAAAAAGACAAAATGACGCCTGAATTACTTTTTAAAAAAGCAGAAAGATCTGCCAGCTGGGTCAGAAACAAAAGACTTGCTTAGTTTCTTCATTTTTAAATTATTCTTATTTTAAGAAATTAAACAATAATGATTTTGTCTTTTTAATATCTTAGAAAAAGACTCTAAAAATAATAAAAATAAGACAAACACTTAATAAGGTTTCATTATTCACTGTGTGCATGTTGTCAGATCTTTATCTCCTTTAAGAAGAACCAAGAACAGACTGCGTCTCATTTACTGCTGCACTCATATTCTAGATTTTACGGTAATTCTACACAAGATTTTAACTCACAAAATAAATAAATTCTATAAGTTTGAGAGAAGCCTGAATTCATAACGTGTTTAATTAACCGTCACGTGAATCATAACTGACTGAAATACTTCATCCTGTAACTTTTCAGTTAAAAAACTTCACAAAGAGACAAAAATTAGCCAATGAGATGCAAACAAGCCAAGATCTGACTAATATGATGATCATAAGAAAGATTTCAGAATAGATCAGAATAATTAACCCTTTTTTTAACAGTCATGTCGTGACCCTGAAGAAGCTGAAAAGGTCAGATGTGAACTCTCAGGCAGAGCTGTGAGTCGATGTATCTCTCTATTTCTCCTCTGAACGAGGAGAAGCTGCAGTTTGTCTTCATGCAGGCAGTCGTGTTCTTTCACACATGCACATGTTAGTGTGTCTGTGTGTTTGTGTGCAAGTGGGAATTCATGCTTTGTGGCATGTGTGCCCCCAGCATGGGGCCGTGGTGGGCCCCGTGCCGGCCAGCTGGAGGCTCAATCTGTTGAGGGGGTCCGCCGCTCAGTGGTGGGAGGTCGGCCGGACCCACAACAACGGCCCGACCGTTTGCCCCGGCCTCCCCTCTGACCAGGACGGGCAGCTTGGCACGAGCAGCCTGGGATGACAGCTCCGCGAAAAGCAGAACTCACAAGACACAGGCGAGGAGGAGGAGGAGGAGAAGAGTAGGAGAGGAGGAGGAGGGGAGGAGTGGAGCAGGATGTCGAGGTGGTGGAAACTTTAAGGAGGGAGGGAGGAGGCTGCTCACAGCAGCAGAGCAAAATCCAGGCACGCTGCCAACTGCAGAGAGAAGCAGATTAAGACAGACGGCAAAGCAGGGAAAAAGTTTAGAGTGCGGACTGATGAAGGAGGGAGGAGTGGAAGAGACGAGGAGATGAAGGTGAGGAGGAAAAGAGGGAGGACAGAGAGGAAGTGAGGGGGGTTCATTTGGGGACATTGCAGAGATTTTCTGCTGAGATTGAAGTCTGTCTGAGTTCAGGAAGGTCTGAGGTGAGGAGACCAGAGCTGTGAGGAGGAGGAGGAGGAGGAGGAGGAGGAGGAGCTCCTGGTGAGGAGATGTTTGCAAAAAAATACCAACAACAACAAAAACTGTTTTTGACTATTTTTGTAAGAATAAGAAAAACAGTCCTGATCAGCCCTGTCCTCTGATGCTGTGTGTGTGTGTGTGTGTGTGTGTCGGGCCTTCCTGCGTGCCTCCACCAGCCTGGTTCTCGGCCCGCGCTGACAGTTTGATGCAGGGCGCCGAGGTTAGATCTGAGGGAGTGTTTTTAGCGGTCACCAGCCTACAGAGGGGACGCTAGCTGGCACCATCTGGTCATGAGAGCCAACGTTTATCTGGCACAGTCTTGGCCAATGTCCATACCTGCTTGTTCTACACACACACACACACACACACACACACACACACACACACACATACACACACACACACACACACACACACACACACACACACTTTCTGGGGGTCAAGCTACCCAAAACGACAGGCTGAGAGCAGATGTCCGTCAACCCTCCCAGTCCGGTTAATTAAGCAGCATAACAAACAGCTAAGAGACAACACACACACACACACACACACACACACACACACACTGACACACTGACACACACATAGAGTATACTGTACATACCCAGAGATGGATCAGCGCCTGTTTGTCCTTAAAGTAAAAGACGTAAAAGATGCAGAATCAGTTTATGTCTTTGTGTGTTTTTAACCACAGTGTCAACAGGCAGAGCTGAAATCTCCCAGAATCCTTCAGGAGTTTGAAGCTCATCATGTTTTGAAGTTGTGTTTGGAGTTATGTTAAGTCTGGTTTCCTCCCCAGCTTTGATGTGTGTGTTGCCCGTGTGTGTTGCCCGTGTGTGTTGCCCGTGTGTGTTGCCCGTGTGTGTTGCCCGTGTGTGTTGCTGGGCAGGCAGCCTCTGTGGCTGACTGTGGCATCATATCAGAGCTGCTGAAGGGCCTCAGTGTTTCAGCCTCTATTGTCATCCCAGCAGGCCGTGGGGTGAAGTCAGGGATTGTTTGATCCGATGAGGCGTGCTGTTATCAGAGACTTCAGCCCCGCTCATGAAGCTGACATCACCACATTGCCTCAGTTTAAAGCTGCACGACGCTCAGCGGGTCACTGAGGACAGCAGGAGAGGCCAAAACCACTGCAGAGCCAAAGGTCCACCTGACAAATGAAGACTCAGTTACACCAAATAAAGACTTAACCTGAGGCCCGAGTCCGATTTTAGTCACAGTAACACAGAAAGAAAGGTTTTAGTTTACACACACACACACACACACACACACACATGAAGATCAATAATCAGGTACTGATCAGTTTGGATCGTACTGTGTGTGGTTTGCTCTGATAATCAACACAGCTCACCACACACAGAACCATTCTGTCCCACCTCTGATCCAGAATCTGGTCCTCCAAAGACGGAAATCTGACCTGACCAAACGAGATCTAATGAAAACATAGAAGAAGAAACATAGCAACACATAGCAACAACCGGCTAACACCAAACACAACATGGAAGAGGACACAGAAGAGGGAATGATGGCGGTCTGGGGACGATTTTGGACAGAAAATTCATGAACCAACAACATAAAAAAAAAAAAAAAGGAAAGACTGGAAAAAATCCTGGAGACGGCAGAACACAGACTTTCCTCATGGACTGTCTGTGTCAGGTCAGCCATGCTTGTTTTTGTTTATGTCTGCTTCCTCGTTCCTCAGTCAGCTCAACTCCTGATTGGTTACTTTCGTTCCACGTCACAACTCACAGAGTCATGACTCAGGAGTCGTCAGCTTTCCCTGCAGACAGGAAGATTTTTGGTCGTAAATATTGAACAAGTTTAATTACGACTGTCGGCCCCGACCTGTTTCACAGCCGATTATCGGAAATAATTCACTCTGAGCACACCTCAGACCACAGGATAATCTGACAGGATAATCTGACAAAACAGAAGTTAATGGGGCGTTTGCCGTTCTTGGTCTGGAAGGAGGAAAGTCGGGACAAAAACAGCCTGATAATCGTTATGTGTGTACCCCACCTTAGTCACAGTTCATAGCAACGTGGCGTGAAACGGGGGGAGTCTGCAAACAGCTGAGTAAATATATAACATGAAAATTAAAATCAAAACAAAAACAAGAAACAACTGAAATTAAAACCAGTGTTGATGTTTCAGAAGTCTAAGTCTTCCTGCTTATAGGACAAATGTATAAAACAGCTTTAATCCACCTGAATCTGTTTATCTTCACACAGACGTGTTTGTTCCATTAATCAACACATTCAGATATTTCATATTGATACAGTCAGTTTATTTCAGTGTTGTGGTTCAGCTGGTTTGAGTAAAGCTGTGATACAGATTATTACACTGCAGATGGATCTGTTGACGGGGACACTTCAAGGAGTGGACCCAGAACTAAATTCAGACTCTAGTTCCTGCAGTCAGAACGCCCAAAGTTCTTTATTTCTTTAATATTGTTCTTATTTTAAATATTTTTGTGGTCTTATAAGGTGAATGTGGCTCAGATTAAGTCTGCTAAAATATTTTTACTAGAAATAACAAATACTTTCACTTTAAACCCTGAAGAATCCTCGTTTGAAGGATGGAACTATGAGCAGGAACTTTATGTAAACGTCTTTCTGAGATAATTTAACAGAGTAAAACCATTATATCTGTTTTTCATTCGTCCCCAAAAGACAGATTTACATTTCCATATTTTAGACCAACAAAGGGAGCTCCTGTGGGATGAACTGTCACACCTGCACGGACTTATCTTCTCTGCTCTGCTGGAGAGAAACAAACACAGAGACAAACACAGACTGTGATCAGCCAGGTGACCAGAGTGGAACTCTTGTGCCCTCTACTGGTGAAAAGCTAGAACTAACACCTGTGCTGTGAAAAGATCCCGTTCACTTCAAGAGGACAAAAGGAATCATCCATCCAGTCAGTCATTTTCTCTTATTTCCCATAATCCCTCAAAGCTGCTGTAAAGATTTTTACAGCCTCTTTTGCATTTTTTTGTCCTGCTTTGTGTCAGATAACATAACAAAAACATGTCGGACAGAACAGACTCTGAGTTTTCTGTCACCTCTCCTCTTTATTCACATGAGCACAGAATGAAATGAAGCACAGGAAACAGAACCCGTGAGCGTGTTATGATACCGACGAGAACAGAATTACATAAAGAGAAATAACTAGCATGAACATAGCGTAGTGTTGCTTCCATGTTTCAACATGTTGCGTGTTCAGTCCAAAGCAAAGCGCCTCAGTGATCACAGCCGAACAGCTCCATGGAGACTTTGTGCTGCTCGGGCGCCTGCACGGCCGTGACGAAATCCATGACCCTCCCAAAGTGGTAGAAATGGTTTCCAATGATCGCCTTGACTCCTCCGCCGTGGCACATGGCCGTGTCAACCTTCCCGAAGGTGGACATGGGGTGCACGTCTAAGTTGGTGGGAGGGGTCGTTGTCATATTTACACAGATCATGCTGGCACCTGAAAAAAGAGAGGGAGGGGGAGGTGTGAGTGCGGTGTGAACGGGTCATAAACGTTAATAACAATTCTTTCTTCCACCTTTGAGAGAAAATTTACCAGCAGTTTTAAAACATGTTAGAAAACCCTAAGCTACTGTCTCTTTAAGGTTTCAATAACCCCCTTCACTCTGATTGGCTGATTTGCCAGCCCTTTGGAGGCCTGTCAGGGGTGGAGCTATGGGCAGACCTTGGTGTTTGAGGCCCATTCTTGCAACATTTTATGAATCAGTTGGATCCTTACGTGATGACCTCATCAGGTCAAGAAGATCTCGTGTTTTTTTTTAGAACAGAGTTTTGAGCTGTTTCCTGGATGTCATGAGTCTTGTATGTTTTAATAGAAGTCGTCACTGTCCGTACTTTTAATAACGTGAAGGACGGAGGGATCATTGCAGACAAACGCAGCATCAATGGGCGCATCGATGCCCAGCACCTCCTTCACAGGCTTGGGGAAACCGTCCACGAGGACGTGGGGCTCGCCCACGTTGTACGCAAAGATGTGGTCTTGCTGGAGGAGGAAAGAACAGTGAACACGTGTTCCACTCTCTGAGTTTAATGTCATGTGTGGGCGCCTGCTGATGGAGCTTACCTCGATTAAGTGGATGTGATCGTCGTACATGAAAGCAGCGTCCACATTACTGTGCAGCCCCTTGAACTCTTTCTCGATGGGGCCAGCCGTCATCGTGTCGTTGTTCTCGTCTTTATGAAGGAAGTGATGACCTGAGAGAGACAGGAAGCGCTCAGAGACGCAGCGAACGGAAGCACGGCGGCGTGAACATGAACCCGTACATCTTAAGGGACCAACCTCTGAAAGCGTAGATGTTTCCAGCACCGTCAGCTGTGATGGCATCAAGGTGCACACGGCTGCATCGCTCTCTCTCCACGTGATCGCTGTCGTCACCTGAACAACAAACGAGTGTCATGTTTGATATATCGAGACCTCGTTTTCTCACTCTGAAGGAGTTTTTGAGTTATTCCTCAGTTTTAGTCGTCAAACGATAACGACTAATTGATGCATAAACACATGTGAACTTTTGCACTCACTATATTTGGAGCATTTCATGAAATAGTCTCGGGCCTCTTTGGGGTATTTTCCGTGCACAGATCCGGTCTTCGGGTCGAATTTGGAGAACATGTGTCCGTGGAAGCAGTAATAATGCTCCATGAAGCGGAAAACAGAGGTGCAGTTTGGCATGGAGTGAAACTCTTTCTTGTCCACAGCTTTGGTTTTGACGTTGAAGTGGTAGATGTGGTGTTCTACAGCAGAGAGAAAGTTAGTCCTTAACTCTGAGACTGAGCCGCAGCTGATGTGTGGACGTCTTTGGACTCCATGAATGTGCACCAACCCTTGAAGAAGATGACGGAGTCTTCATCACACTCTGCTTTGGGACACTCCACGGCAGCGTCCAGGTGGTCGGGGATCTCCGGGAACACGTCACTGATGTTCTTTGGGAAGCCGTCCTCCAGCTTATGTTGGTAATAACTGAACACTTTGTGATCCTGAGTCAGAGAAACGATGAGATTAGGATTACAAGGAAGAGAAGTTAGATCAGATGAACGACAGGTCGTACCAAGAAGAAGAACATGCGGTCGTGAGCGTCGGGGTTTTCCTCTTGGTGCATGCGGAAAGCAGCGTCCACGTGGCCCAGGTGGTGATAGTCATCCAGCTCAGAGAAAGTCTGATTGGAGAGCTCTGCAAGGCCATGGAAGCCCTTGAAGAGATACTCACCTGAACAGGAAACCATGTTTAGATTGGGGAATGTGGGATTTACAGGGTTCAGTGAAGATTTTGGGACGTACCTTTGAAGAAGTATGGAACTCCATCTTCATTCACTGCAACAGCATCCATCTCCAAACCCTGACACCGGTCAGGAACATGACCGTGGTCGTGGGCATGGTCATGGGCATGGGCATGGTCATGGGCATGGTCATGGTCATGGTCTTGGGCATGGGCATGGTCATGGGCATGGTCATGGGCATGGTCATGGTCATGGTCTTGGGCATGGGCATGGTCATGGTCTTGGGCATGATGGTCCAGATGAACATGGTCATCTGTGGAACATAATTGATTGTTTTGCATGAAAAAGTCAAACACTCAAACTGTTGGTGGATTTATTTTCTTTAACTCACGTGCTCCATGTTCCAGCCTGGTCCAAAAATCAAGAACAAACAACAACAAACAGAAACCAAGGATTATTCTCTTTTCAGACTTTATTAAGTCTTCCATCTGAAGTGTGCAGCTACTTACGTGTCAGCCCATGTCAGAGCGAGGGCCAGGCAGAGACACAGGACGTGGATCAGCAGCTTCATGACGGTTTGTCCTCTGTGTGGGCAGAAAAATGCTCCGGCAGCCGCTGCTCCAGCTTTTATATCAGAGTCCAGTTTATGTGGGCCATGTTGGGTAAATTAGGTACCAGAGGAGGAGGAGGAGGAGGAGGAAGAGGAGGAGCAGGCAGGGGCAGTGAGAGGTATACAGATGACCAAAGTAGTGCACAGTGTTTCATGGACCTCAGAGAGCTCGTCCCACTCGTCCCACTCGTCCCACTCATCCCTCAGCTCAGACGGTCTTCCAGGAAAGTCCGTCATGGGTTGGAGGAGATTCAGAGAACTGATACGACCGTCTGAGTGGAAACTTTAGACTATGAACACGTTATTTATCCTAAATGGACGTAAATCGTTTGAGCCTCAGCGTCTCTATCAGTGTGTTTTTATTTATGCAAAGCAAATATTAACCAGAAATTAACTTCAGATAAACGTTTAAAAAAACTCTTCAGTAACCTGACTTTTTTGATCCATTTTGTTTAATTAATTTTTCATTTCTTTAAGGAAAAATTTTGCCTCATATGTTGAAAGTATTTGGGAGAAATAAGAGCTGGTCTCAAAACCTATTAAACCAACATGTTAGCTGTTTGTTTACATGTGTCATTAACATGTTTTAACCAGTTAAAGAATCCGTCCCATTAAACTGTCAGATGGTGTCACTACAAAAACATGAGGAGTAGGAAATAATTCAAGTGTACTGATGAAATCAGTTATCAGTTATGAAATATCATCTCAAAGTGTGTTTAAAATATTTCATGTCTAAACCTGATCATGTGGGTTTTGATGTTTTCTCTCTATTTTTGGATTAGTTGGTTTTAAATGTCATTTTTTACAGTGTAGCAGACCGATAAAATCAGATTCAGAGGAACTTTTTTCTATTTTTAATTACACTAAATAAAATTTTTCAGTTTTACTAACCGACCACGTCTTTCACCCGTTTCCAGAACATTCTGGCCGCCTGCCCCCGCTGATCAGAGTTGGCTCAGCAGCCTGTCTGTGGTCCAAGTCTGAGAGGTAACGAACTCGTCCCCCTCAAAAATAAATACTGAGAGCTGACCGTTGCACTTCAGCGTCCAGAAATCAGAGTTGTATCAGGTTTATCAGTTGAACATTGACAGAGAAAAACCACGTTATAGTTTATGTTTGAAGAATCAGCAGCTCAGTGTTTACGTTTCTGTTCAGTGATTTGATTTTAACCTGAAACAGAAGAATTATGGAGATTCAAAGAAAAACTGCAGCTCGGTGTGGGTGTGTCTGAATATGTCACTAACTTTGGTCTTTAACCAGCAAACCTCCATCCATGAGTCAAACAACAAAAACCAGCTGATAAAAACAGGACTTACTTTAATATTACTCCTCGTTAGGAGGTCACGTTCAAGTTTTCAAAGCTGCAGGAAAGAAATTTAATTATGTTTCAGTCTTTACCAGATAAATATTCTCCTCAGGAGCAAAGGAAGGCCAGAAATGTCTTCTTTCTTGTGCTTCTTATTTAGTTTCCCTTCCACTGACTGGTCTCAGGTTGAATCTCAAAGATGTGACTCGAGCTGTGTGCTGCTGACTTCAACACTTTTTCTTTCTGCACCGCTTCAAGCAAACATGGTAAGGTTTCTCCTTCCTCCTCACAGAGAAGAGCAGCTGTCTGTGCCTCCCTGTGTGTGTGTGTGTGAGACACGTACAGGTGTACACGTATAGGTGCTCGCTGATGGTGTGAAATCACACACTGGGACACTAATGTGACACTTTTCTGTTTTGTTCCAGCTGCAGTGTGTCCGTCTGTAAGAAGCTGTTAACACGACGAAAATAAGATTCTTCCAAGTGCACAAATTTTCAGTGAGTATCAAACATCTTTCAGGTGATGTTTCATGAGAAACAGATTCTCTGTCTGCAGGCGAGGAGGACATGCACAGGCACGCATGGATTATGAGCTGGCTGGTGATTTATGGAGGATCAATATGAACAGAAGCTCCTGGGGACGGCTGACAGGTGGAGAGCGAGCACAGACAGCAGCCTGGCTGCAAGCTGTCAAATATCTGACTGGACTGAAGAGCCTCAAAGGCTGTGTGTGTGTGTGTGTGTGTGTGTGTGTGAGCTGGGTGCATGTCGAAACAGCAGAGTCCATATCATTGGCCTCCATCGGTGGCCTGCGTGCAGCACAGGGGTCGACAAATTCATGTTTACATCTCAGAGGAGAACGTGTCGGTCAAGGCCTCTGATATTTCATCAGTGATCATCTGTTCAGGAATCAGTCTGTCTGTGTGTCACTGCAGGTTTGTGAATTTATGACCACAGATCATTCAAACCAAGAATCCAACAGAAACATGTCTGCAGGTCCACCAGACTGGAGCGTCACAGAGGCCGATAACTGTGGCTCTGACTGAAGTCAGAACAGCTGACTGAATCTGGCCCGCTGGAGGAAAAGTCTAGAAATGGAACAAACAAACACACACCGCCCTCTGAAGGTGTGTGTTTACCATCTCACGTCCTCAGCGACTCACTGCAGCGTGCAAACAGAAGAGTCCGTGCAGCGCCATCCAAAACGTTCCCACACTGTGTTTGCACAAAGTTCAGGTTTCAGGAGAGACTGATGTGGACTCTACCAGGCCTGACTCATCCAGGGTCAAACAGTGACTGCGTGATCCGGATCAGATTCTTCTTCTTTGATTGATTTCTGTGTGGTGATGATCTCAGCATTTATCAAATAAGAGAAAAGCTGAAAATCTTGTCTTGGAGACATTTTAAAGTATCAGTAACTCTTATTATCTTAGTGTTTATAAACTCTCACAACTTTCTCTAACTCCCCCTCAGACTGTGCGTCGCTTTTAGCACGAGTGTTTGTGAAATGAGGAGTGTTTGCACTGAGGCTGATTTGCAGAGTTAAGCTGTAAATTAATGCACAATGCTGATTTAAAGTCTGCAACAACACAGGCACGGTAAAGGGTTGCTGTTTGCTGTTTGCTCTGCGTGCAGTCTGTGTTCTGTGAAGTGCAGCATGTATTTTTGGAGTTTTGCATTGTTGTACTTTGTTTCTCGTCTGTTTGTGTATAAAACTTCTCTGTTTTATTGCACAACATCAGGAACACATTACTGTGACTAAAGGCTGAGGGCTCAATGTTTGTGGATGGTGCATTTTCCCGTCCACCCCCTGAGGTGCAGCAGAGATGATGGAGAGCGAACGCTTCAATTTAACAAAGATAAATGACCCAATGTTACAAAATACGAAGTGAATCACAAAGACATAAAACGATATAAAACGATATATATATATATATATATATATATATATATATATATATATATATATATATATATATATATATATATATATATATATATATATATATATATATATATGCATGTATACATATATGTATACACACACACACACACACATATATATAAATATAAACGTCATGACTTGGTAACTTTCATTTTTCACACTTTAAATAATGTTCATATCCTGCTCTCTGACGCTGAAATATATATATATATATATATATATATATATATATATATATATATATATATATATATATATATGCATGTATATATATATATGTATACATGTATACATGTATGTATATTCACACACACACACACACACACACACACATATATATATATATATATATGTGTGTGTGTGTGTGTGTGAATATACATATATATATATATATATATATATATATATATATATATATATATATATATATATATATATGAAACATGCGTCTAAAGTCATGACTTTCATTTTTCATTTTTCACACTTTAAATAATGTTCATATCCTGCTCTCTGAAGAGGAACTAAATGTGCTACTGTTTTGTAAACATCTTGCATACGAGTGCATGTAGGCTGCCTTAACAAACATATCAGCGTCATTACCACAGACGTCCAGCAGGGGGCTCTCCTGGAGTTATCAGGGTTAATAACACATTGAGGAGATCAGAGTTTTTTTTCAGCTGTAGTCTTTATGATAATGAAGTATTTGACGTTTTATTGATGGAGTTCAGAAGCTGAACAGATGATTGAAACTTGTGAAGGTCAAACTCCTCATGGATGTGTTTCTGTCGCCTCCTGTTCTGTTCCTCTCTTTGTTTCATGAGCTGATTTCACAGCCTCCAACTTCTACGACCGTCAGACAAGTTTTACAAACTCAGACCTCGGTGGGAAATTTAGTTTTTACAAGAGCATTTTTGGTTCATCTATGAGTCTCTGAAAGTCTGTAAGAATGTGAAGAATTGGCTGACAGGGTGAAAAGGTCATTTCTCATTTCACTGTGAGGTCGGCTGTCACTGTGGGACAGTTTCAGCCCCCTGCAGCCTGAGGCCTGAGGCCTGCAGCCTGAGGCGGTGTCCTCTTTGGACAGAATAAATCAGTTTGCTGTGAGAAATGATGTAACTGCAGGAAGAACTCAGAGCATCAAACTGGGAGAGTTCGGTGAAGATGGAGGAGTGATATTTTCATCTTTCAGAAACAGGCTGTGTTTATTTTGAGGCTGATGTTCTGACCACTAGATGGCGTCCCTGAGATACAGCATGAGAATTCATTATATGAGAAAATGAACACTTTTCATGCCTGAGTTCTGCCTGAATGGAAGTCATAATATGATTAACCATTCGTTTTGATCTAAAATGTCTTTGCACCTCATAGTTTTGGCTTTTTATCTCAAAATAATGAAGTATGACTTTATTTTGATTTTTTTTTGTCATTATTATGACAAACGTCTCATAATTCTCATTCATTGCTAAATATGAAAAACTGTTCTCTCTTATGACTTAACATCCCAAAATTTGGTCCTTTAATAATCAGAATTACAACAAATTTCCTATATTTTGATTTATTGCATTATTTTGACATTATACCTCATAATTTTTGGCTAAGAATAATAAAAACCCCGCATTATATTGACTTTCCTTCTCATGATTTCCACTATACATCAAACTTCTCATAATTCTCATTTATCATAAAGTTTTGTTAACCTCAGTTTTCATAGTTCTGACTTTGATTTCATTTCTTTTCACTAACCATCTCATAAGAATCAAACACAACTTTCTCATAATTTGATTTTTTGCATCATTTTTGATTTTTTATCTCATAATTTGACTTTGATCTTATTATTATGAAATACTATCTCACTTTCTCATCTTTATATTTCATCATTTTGGCTCAATATCTCAAAATAATGAAAATCATGATCATAATTTAGACTTTTTTCCTCATAATTTTCACTGATTTAACAAAAAACGACCCACTATCATAAAGTTTTGTCTTTAACATAACTGACTTTGGTTTCATAATTTATTATCAACATCGTCTCATAATTTTGATTCTTTTTTTAATCTTAAAATTATTTCAAATCCTCATGAATCAGTATCAGGTAAATGAAGTAGACTGCTCAAACATTTTAGCTGCTAATTCAGCAGTGTAGATATATTTCTGATTTTATAACATCCTGGGTTTTTGTAATTCGGAGACAAACCTCTGGTCTAGTCTAACATATCTTTGTGAAGCAGCCCTCCAGAGGATGTCCTTGTAACACAGATTTTCTTCGCCGAGTGCGCTAAAGGAGAGAGAGAGAGAGAGAGAGAGAGAGAGAGAGAGAGAGAGAGAGAGAGAGAGAGAGAGAGAGAGAGACGTGTCGGAGGAGCTCTTTACTCCTCAGTCTAACTTCACGCAGCTTGCTGTGATCGTGTGATGGAGGGTTGAGGAGCTGTTCTCCTGAGACTGGCTGCGGGGAGGTGAAGTGTTTTGTCGGCTGAGGATGCAGCGCGTGTCCGTCAGGTGAGATCGTTTCTGCTCCGTTTGAAACTCAGACGCGGTTCTTTAACCGGGGTGTGTGCAGTGATGTGGTTCGCTCTCAGGTCATCTTTACTGAGGAACTTAAAACAGGATGTTTTTGCAGAGAGTGTGTGTTTACAATGGCGTCGACAGCAGCTGATCACTGAGGTCACTGAAATCACACGTTTCCTGATTGAACAGAAGCAGACAGGTGAAACCTGCAGAGGGCTCGTGGAGATGAAGAAAGGCAGGAAAGTGAAGGAGCTGCGGTTTCAGTCAGTATGTGTCCATTTATGGTGTTAAACTGCAGCAGAAGCGTCTTTATTTCTGTTTAGTCAAAGCCAACTTAAAGCTCCTGTCAGTAATTTTTACAGTTCGATCCTGATTCATTTTTATGACCCAGAAAGGAGAAAAAATATAGTTGACTGATGAATTTTATTAATTCTCCTCTTTTCTACTTTAATTAATTCTGCAGTACCCCTCCGAAACACATGGGGGCAGTGTGTTTCAGTTCACGCTGCATTTTCTGTTCACTCCGTTCCAGCGAATTCAAGCTTATTGTTCCACATTTTAGCTGGAACATGTTTCTGTGTATCATACAGAAACTTTTTCAAAGAAGGATAAAAAGCAGACGCTGAGGAAGTTGAAATTAATGCCGATTTCACAATTTTGCAGTCCACGTCTTTTCCCTGTGTAGTTATATTCGTCGAAGATGTACATTACGATTTCATGCAGACATCTAACTCAAGTTTTATACCAGGGAAAAAATAACAGAAAAGAGGCAAAAAGCTTCCACTTTGTCCAAAGGGGGCGCCAAAATCAACGCAAACTGAGTTCCCTACAGGAGCTTTAAAGAGGTGACGGTGATTATTTCAACGTGGTGGATTTTTTTCTACAGATTGATCTGATTTCATCACTTTTATATTCATATTATCCTTGAATCCAGCTGAGATGACATGTGACGTCTCTTCATATCAGAGCGTCAGCCAATCACATCAGTTCCCTAAAGTTTAATGTATTTAAAGAAGTCATGATGTGAAGTGAAATAAGGAGACTGTACCTTTAAACCCGTCTGTGCTGCTGAAGCCGGATAACATCAGACAGTGTTAGCGCCCCCTGCATTTATCACAAAGTAGGAATAGAATGACTATTCTGTCAACACCACAAACATCCAGGAGCTCTGTGAGCTCTGTGGGCTCTGTGAGCTCTGTGGGCTCTGTGGGCTCTGTGAGCTCTGTGAGCTCTGTGGGCTCTGTGGGCTCTGTGAGCTCTGTGAGCTCTGTGGGCTCTGTGAGCTCTGTGGGCTCTGTGAGCTCTCTGTGAGCTCTGTGGGCTCTGTGGGCTCTGTGAGCTCTGTGGGCTCTGTGAGCTCTTTGAGCTCTGTGGGCTCTGTGGGCTCTGTGGGCTCTGTGAGCTCTGTGAGCTCTTTGTGAGCTCTGTGGGCTCTGTGGGCTCTGTGAGCTCTGTGAGCTCTGTGGGCTCTGTGAGCTCTCTGTGAGCTCTGTGGGCTCTGTGGGCTCTGTGAGCTCTGTGGGCTCTGTGAGCTCTGTGGGCTCTGTGGGCTCTGTGAGCTCTGTGGGCTCTGCGAGCTCTCTGTGGGCTCTGTGAGCTCTGTGAGCTCTGTGGGCTCTGTGAGCTCTGTGGGCTCTGCGAGCTCTCTGTGAGCTCTGTGAGCTCTGTGGGCTCTGTGAGCTCTGTGGGCTCTGCGAGCTCTCTGTGGGCTCTGTGAGCTCTGTGAGCTCTGTGAGCTCTGTGGGCTCTGCGAGCTCTCTGTGGGCTCTGTGAGCTCTGTGAGCTCTGTGCGCTCTGCGAGCTTGCCTCGTCTCTTGGCTGCTCAAATTTAATTGGCTTGAGTCGACTTGGCTTCTGTGTAAACAGCGTGTGAGGAAAGACTCTGCTCCTGGTCTGGGTTGCTGTGACGGCGTCCCTGCAGGCTACGTGCCGGGTTCAGAGGACTCTGTAAATACCACAGGTCACAACAGGAATGTCCACAACTTCACTCTGAGGTGTTACCTCATCATCATGGCCGTCCACAGAGCCCTGCTAAAACACAAAGCTCTCCTCTTCTCTTCCCTCTTCTTCCTCTTCTCCCTCTTCTCCCTCTTCTTCCTCTTCTCCCTCTTCTCCCTCTTCTTCCTCTTCTCCCTCTTCTCCCTCTTCTTCTTCTCCCTCTTCTCCCTCTTCTTCCTCTTCTTCTTCTCCCTCTTCTCCCTCTTCTTCCTCTTCTCCCTCTTCTCCCTCTTCTCCCTCTTCTTCCTCTTCTCCCTCTTCTTCCTCTTCTTCTTCTCCCTCTTCTCCCTCTTCTTCCTCTTCTTCCTCTTCTTCTTCTCCCTCTTCTTCCTCTTCTTCTTCTCCCTCTTCTCCCTCTTCTTCCTCTTCTCCCTCTTCTTCCTCTTCTTCTTCTCCCTCTTCTCCCTCCTCTTCCTCTTCCTCTTCTTCTTCTTCTCCCTCTTCTTTTTCTTCTTCCTCTTCTCTCTCTTCTTCCTCTTCTCCATCTTCTTCCTCTTCTCTCTCTTCTTCCTCTTCTTCCTCTCCTTCCTCTTCTCCTCCTTTCTCTCTTCTCCCTCCTCTTCCTCTTCTTCCTCTTCTCCCTCTTCTCCCTCCTCTCCCTCTTCTTCCTCTTCTCCCTCTTCTTCCTCTCCTTCCTCTTCTTCCTCTTCTCCCTCTTCTCCCTCTTCTCCCTCTTCTTCCTCTCCTTCCTCTTCTCCTCCTTTCCCTCTTCTCCCTCCTCTCCCTCTTCTCCCTCCTCTCCCTCTTCTCCCTCTTCTCCCTCTTCTTCCTCTCCTTCCTCTTCTCCTCCTTTCCCTCTTCTCCCTCCTCTCCCTCTTCTCCCTCTTCTTCCTCTTCTCCCTCTTCTCCCTCTTCTTCTTCTTCTTCTCCCTCTTCTTCTTCTTCTTCCTCTTCTTCCTCTTCTCCCTCTTCTCCCTCTTCTTCTTCTTCTTCTCCCTCTTCTTCTTCTTCTCCCTCTTCTCCCTCTTCTTCCTCTTCTTCCTCTTCTCCCTCTTCTTCTTCTTCTTCTCCCTCTTCTCCCTCTTCTTCCTCTTCTCCCTCTTCTCCCTCTTCTTCTTCTTCTTCTCCCTCTTCTTCCTTTTCTCCCTCTTCTCTCTCTTCTCCCTCTTCTTCCTCTTCTTCCTCTTCTCTCTCTTCTCCCTCTTCTCCCTCTTCTCCCTCTTCTTCCTCTTCTTCCTCTTCTCCCTCTTCTTCCTCTTCTCCCTCTTCCTCCTGGATGGATTCTTGAAGGGCCTCAGCTGGCTGTTCTTGGTGAATCACACCGTCACCAGTCTCTCATGTTGTATCTAATGAGCGCAGCACGGAGGCCTTTTTAGAGCAGAGATAATCTGACAGATGTGGCTGATGTTCGATGAGTCACTGACTTGAAATGCGGAGTGATGTGCTCTCTCCCAGCGCTGAGTTCACTTTGCGCCTTTAACATCCTTCGTCTGGAGGTTTTTTAGCAGAGGTCCAAACGTCTTGTACGCCTCTCTTTAATACATCGTTACACTCCGTTAGCTGCTCGGTGTGGATGCTGCTGCTTCGTCCTGCAGGCTTTCATCACCTCAGTCAGTTAAATCATTGTTTCCACTTTCAGCACCTTTGTGTCAGGATGAAAACTGATTTTGTCTGAAATAGATTTTAAAGTGAACAGTTGAGCAGAGTTCAGCTCAGTTCAACAGCCTTTCTTATTTGTTCCAAAATTAAAGAAGAATTCAATCTGGTGAATATAATCAGTCGCTCCTGGATTTAGATCCGGTCCAGTCCGTTCAGGTTTTTCACATTTCTGCCAGATTTGATAATAACTGGGGCCAAGTTTTCTGAAATCCTGCTAAAAACAGACAAATCAACACCTCCTGGGTTGAGCTAAACGGCAGAAAATGTCTCTAACGAGAGCTGAGATCAAAATTTATTTAATGCTCAGATACATTTTGGGGGGTTTTGTCTATTTTAGCAGAAAGACGTCACTGTTGGTTATCAGTCCTGCTGCTGGTGGTCTGATCTCATTTTGTTGCTCATTAAAAAAAAGATTTTTGATTTCTTTCAGTTCCATAATCAGCTCACACTCCTCACAGGAGCTTTAACCATTATTCACCAGATTGTTTAAACACCAGTCCAGATGTTAAAGTTTGATACTAATATCAACACCTGGGTTTTGGTATCAGCTGATGGATCTGATCTGATACCTGGATGAACTGAAGCAGCTCTTCTCTTTAACATCAGGATGAGATACAGACTGATGTTTATCACTTCAGTTGAATGAATCTGCTCAGTCTGAGACCCCAAACCAGGATCAGATCGGTGCACCCCAGGATTCATTTTGTGTTCTACTTTTTAAAACAAAAACAGAACCATTGAAAAAACCAAAGCTGTTGCTTTTTTTTCAACCAGCGAAAACTTCTGTCAATGTTTTGCTTCGTAAACAACCGAATAGGTCTGAAGTGAAGTCCTTAAATAGTTGGCGAACTTTCTTTGGATCTTAAGTAAAGATATATATATATATATATATATATATATATATATATATATATATATATATATATATATATATATATATATATATTTATATTTATATGTATATATACACACACACACACACACACACACACACACATATATATATATATATATATATATATATATATATATATATATATATATATATATATATATATATTTAAATCTCAGAATAATGAAGACAAAAGCCCTTTGGGGTCATGTTGTTCTGGTATTGGTCATATTTACCAAACAAACCTTTAATATCTTGACATTAAAGGATAAACAACATGAATTCTGAGCCAAAATACAATCACACATCTTCAGATTCGACGTTAACACGTTAATTTTCAGCATCTCAGCAAAAACAGGCTGTGAAGATGTTCCTGTATTAATACCAAAATAACACCCTTAAAGACACTTTCTGTGAATATATCTAAAAACTACATACATGAAAATATAAACTGGTTTATCTGTTTCTGTCCAGGCTTCGTATAAATTAGCCCATAAATTAAAGACATGGTGTAGAAACTGTTGATATGAGATTGAATGGTGCCTCTCAGAGACATGAAGCTCATGTGGTGTATAATGAGTTTTTTTTCCTCTGAAATATGTCTTTAAGCGGTTTGTCCGCTCTGAGCTGCTGTAGAAACGTGACGGTGCAGGATGACGGCCCCTGGATGTAGAGTTTTAATAAACTACGCACTGCACCCGTAAATAGCAGCAGACATTATCAGAGGTACAGTCAGGTTAGAGAGAGGGTCAGTAGGAGCACCTGAGCAGCAGGTTCAGCCTCTGAGAGCCACGGTCATCCAGGGGGTTCAAGTAAAGGTAGAAACCATCAGAGTCCTCTTCCAGAAAGTGCTTCAGGTGCAGTCCTGCCCCGTGACTGAACCTTGACCCCAGGTAATCCCTCCCCACTGTCAGCTGGAGAAACACTCCCGGCATGAGTCCTTCCTCCCTCTCTCTCTCTCTCTACCTCTACCTCTCCTTTCCCCTCGCTCTCTTTCTGTACAAGTCCCGACATGCCGGCAGAAGCGGAGAGAGGGGGAGGAGACAAAAACCAAAACAAGAAAAACCGGAGCGCACGAGAGGCAGAGAGGGAGAGAGAGGTGTGAGGCTGTAAAGAGCGTGAGAAAGCGTGTTTGTCACAGCTGCAGCTGCTGTTCGCAGTGAAAATTTCAGGAGAATCAGAACAGAAAGAGAAGAGAGGAGAAACTCTGGGTGTGAGTGTGAGATCGGGTACGGCTCAGGAAGGGCTGAGGGTCTGAAACATGCTGTCAGTCCCTCTCCTGACTCTTTCCTCTTCCCTCCTCAGACCCTGACGGAGCTGCTCCAAGGGGAAGCATGACGGCTCTGGTAACCATGGATCCTTCTGTCTGCTTCTCTGCTACAAACAGAGCGGCTCACAGATGAAGACAGGTCCAAATTAGGAAGGAAGAGGGGGAACCATTATCTCATTAACCTTCCTTTGACTCCTCGTCTTCCAGAGGCAGAGACCTGCAGGGAGCTGATAATGATCGCCTGATGCAACGTTACAGAAACTGACAGCGTGAGGAAATACCAGCAGCAAGAAGTGTCAAAGCTGGAGCTGGAGTGAAGGTGGAGAAGGAGCCCTGAGGAGTCTGGGACATGGAGTCCAGAGCTCTGAGTTGACATCCAGGGTGAAATGAGCAGCAGTGGATTTGGCAGCAGCTGCAGTTTGCTCCAGGGCCGGCGTTTCTTCTGCCGGGAGTGGGCCCTGGACAAGCTGCAGCGCTGCCTGGACGCCCGCTCTGTGCCGGGGCATCCTGGGGGGCTGCTGGTGATGGGGGGCCCCGGTGCAGGGAAGACAGCGCTGTGTACTGAGGCGGTGTGGCCCACCTCGAAGGCAGGAGTGGAAGTGGGGCTGGCGTCGCGCTGCCTGGCCTCACACTTCTGTAACAGAGAGGACCAGAGGAGCACCGTGCTGTGGAGGTTCGTCCTGGGGCTGGTGGAGCAGCTGAGGGCCTCCACTCTCCTCCCTCCTGGGTACGAGGAGATCCTCAACAGCCCGTTTGTGTCCTCCGCTTTGGATCCGCTCACCTGTCAGAGAGACCCCGACAGCACCTTCAAGAGGTTAGTAGAACTCTTTGATACTGCAGCTTCCTTTCAGTCGTCGCTCTGCGTGTGTGTGTGTGTGTGTGTGTGTGTGTGTGTGTGTGTGTGTGTGTGTGGGATCACAGGAGGCAGCCAAACTGAGCTCCTCCATCATGTGATGGGAAACAAGGTGTTTGGCACAATCATCAGGATTTAAAGATAAGAGGAAACCTGTGGAACAAGTTCTCCACGTTGTTCCGTAAACAGTCGGGTTCAGTTTGAGGAACGATGTGAAAGCTCAGCTCAGGTCAGGATCCGGATTCAGAGACACACGGTGCTGACTGAAGTTAAAGTGATGAATCAGCTGGAGTTTGATCAGATTTGTTTATTAGAGTCTTTGTTTTCCTTCAGCTCTAAGACCTCATTTGGACAAACGATTCAAAATGATACAAACGCATCAACACAGGCTCAAGTCAACAGGATGTAAACGCATGAATGAAAACAAAAAGACTGAAGCGTTCATGACAACGAGCTCCTGATGCACAAACACAGCAAATCCAGAAACACAGAGAGACACGTGCAGACGATCCTCTGTCAGAGGTGGTTTTATCTCTCAGTAAACTACAGGACAGACCAGGAGCCGTGAGGAGCTCGCCACAGCTCCCTGAGCAGCGAGATCCTGAGACTGAGTGAACGTTTAAAGAGTCAGAATAAACACCCACAGGAGACGAACTGGGATATTTACGGTTTTTAAATTGAATGAAATGTGAAGATGTAACAAGACAAAGGTCAGAACCACTCCTCTCAGGACTCCAGGTTCTGAGACGTCCTTCAGTTTCAGTCTCTGTCAGGCTGAACTCGTCCACCTTTGATGCTTAAAGAAATGGTTTCTGGGTGGTTTTATGTCTGTCAGTAAAGGGTAGATGCTAGGGATGAGCGAGTACACCATTATCTGTATCTGTATCTGTATCTGTATCTGTATCTGTTTACCCATCCATATTATCCGTATCCGTACTCGTGTGGGCGGGGCCTAAACCGGAAGTGGGCGTGTTTGCCCGGAAATGGGCGGGCTTAAACCCGAACTTTATTTTAGTTCTGAAATTTTTTTTTTTTTTTTTTTTTTTTTTAAGGCTTTTGTGTGATCAGCTATGTATTATGTACAACTGGTAAAATGTGTATGTAGTGGTGTGAAAGACTGTCTCTTTATTTATGATCTGTGTAAATTTAATAGGTGATTTGTTCAAACATTCAGTGGCAAAAAACTAAAAAAATATGTCTTGTTTTTCACTGTATTTTCAAAAACACTGTGCTCATTCTGAGCACAGTGTTTCTGTTTCTTTCTCACCAGCCAAACTAAAATCACGCAGCCAGTTAAAAAAAAAAAAAAAAAAACGCGACACCAGGAGTTTACAGCTTTAAGCCTTCAAATGCGTTGCGTGTACGTTGCAAAACAGTTAATCAAGTAACTTTAAATATAAAAAAAGAACTAAAGAGATGCGAGACAATGAAAACCTTAAAAAACGGTCCTGAATTGAAGCAAGAGGCACTGAGCAGCGCGACACGAGCCGTTTTCAGCCCCGTCTTGTCACATGCATCGCGTATGACAGGAAATAAGTTGAAGAAGTAACTTTAAATACCAAACAAACCTCAATAGAGACGAGCAGAAGAAAACTGAGTGAGTAGTACAGAGATTAGAGCAACGTAAACTACAGTCAACTCAAGCAAGCAAGAGAAGCAGTCGCTGTCACTCGCTGCCTGTCTGTGTGTGTGTGAAAGAGGAGAGCAGGCACCTCCTCGCTGCAGCATGTGGGTGCAGGGAGGGGGGTGTGCTGTGTGTGACTGGCCAATCACAGAGCAGGAAGAGTGAAGACAGTAGTTGTTGACACCCAATGAGGATTCTTTTAGCACAGATACGAATAATTCTAAAAAAAAACTCGTGTTGTATTCGTATTCTGCAAAAATGCATTATCCATAACGAATACTCGTTTGAAACGAATATCCGGCTCATCCCTAGTAGATGCACCACAAAACTGAACTCAAACTGTGTTAAAGTCTTATTGTTAGTCATAAAAATGTCTCACTCGACTCTGACGAGCTGAATTCACCTGGAAACCCAGAAAAAAATGACTTATTTCAAGATATTCAAAGACAGAAATGAGGCCTGAAGTGTTTGTAAAGAGTTTGTCTCAATACAAGAAACCAAAGAATAACATTTTCTTGTATTTTTAGAAACAATTCAGGTTCGTTTTTATCTCCCTGAAGACGTTTTTTTCTCGAAACAAAGAAAAATATTTTCTTTCTAATAAGCTGACGCCATGTTTCAGCTCCAGACTTCACACCTTCATAAGACAAGCCATGACTGGGATGTGTATGCAGCTCCTAACTAAAGTAGGTCAAACTGCAGCCGCACATTCAGGGGTTCATTTTTATTGGTCTGGATCTTCAGCCTGGCAGCGATGTCAGCAGCTCTGTAATTAAACAGCAGCATTAAAGCCGACGATCGGGCGTCAAACAGCTGCTGCTGTCACTTCTCTTTGTGGGAAGAAGTCGTATAAAAGCTGAACGGCAGCTCCGTGTTTCTGTAAACAGAGGCGGCTCTGAGCAGCTGTTTGAACTGTCAACACGCAGAGAGCGACTCAGAGCGTGTAACATGTAAAACCATCAGAGAGGCCGTAACAGGCGCAGGAAAAAGGCAGCAGCAGCAGCAGCAGCAGCTATTCTCCCTCCTCTCATATTTATTTCTCCTCTCGTAATGTCGTCCATTCACAGCGCACACAATGGGCCTGCAGTGTGAATGAAAGCTGCTGTGTTATTTACGACACAGCATCCTTTCAGAGCGGGAAGAAAACAGAACAAAGAGGTGAAAAATGCCTCCGGTAGCCCGGTGACCGTCCCTGCGCCCGTCTGCGAGGTCGGCCTCCTCTGCAGGACTTTTTCTCTCTCTCTCTCCTGGTGTGTTTGCTCTGCGACCAGCCGCAGCCCTCTCACACTCCTCCTGCGTTTGCTCTTCTCTGCTGTGAAGTGCGGAGCTGGATTCCACAGTCCCCTCCGGCTGGCTCTCATCCAGCTGCTGTTGGTGTTTTCAGAGCTCTTGCGGGCGGAAAGAACAGCCGTCAACAAACTGATGAAACGCAGGCTTGAACTGAGGGGAAAACGTGGGACATCCACATCATGTGGAGCTGCTCCTCATGACGGAAACCTTCTACGGTGACCTGTAGAGGTCAAAAAGTTGGTCCCTGCATGTGGACGGTCTCTAAATCTGTAGGTTTATTTCAAATATGGAGTCAAACCTGAGAAAGATCTGAAAGTTCAAAGACTTCCGGGTCCTTCTTTAGATACATGTTAGCTCAGCTTTTCTTCTGTCCAGGCTTTAATTTAAAGATGAAACATTCCACAGAATATCAGGTCGTCTCTGAGTCACAGTTAAATGACCTGCAAACTTCTTTTCCAACTGATCTTTGCTTCGAAAGTCACGAGTCAAAATATCGCTTTCATGCCTCAAAAATATACTCTGGATATTTGATATTTATCTGTCTGCTGAAACAGGAAGTACTGCTGAAAACAACCAAAGCAAAAACTGCAGACCGACAGAGTCCAGAACCGTAAGCAGGCCTGAAACCACTGAAGTGACCCGAATACTGAGACTGAAATACAAAGATCGGCTTCTTAATGTTTCATCTCTGAATGATTTTAACTCTACAAGTCCAAATAAATCTCAAGTAGGGCTGCCAAGATTAGTCGACTAGTCACGATGACGTCGACGATCAAATTCGTCGGCGACTTATTTAATAATCGACGTCGTCGTTTTAATATTTTTTTTAAACTTTATTTTTCCCTCCAAACTGCCGCTGTACTTTCACCTGTCTCGTCTGCCGTTCTGTCCTTGACACATACGCGCAGAAGTGGTAACCGGGGTAACCTGTGATGTCACCGGAAAAGTTACGCCCAACAGTATCATGGCTAGCCGGCAACAGAGCTGGAAAGTTTGGGAGCATTTTTCTAAAATAAAGGAGAAAAGTGTGCAATGCAAAATCTGCAAAGCAGAAATGTCCTTCCATGACAGAACGACGGCGATGCACGAGCATCTGAAAAGACAGCACGCCGTGGCTGATTTATTTTCTGATGAAGAATGACAATCTCGGTAAGCTAATTGGCTAGTTGGCTGCTAACATTAACGTCAACAGGGAGCTACCTACTTAATAGCGATGTCATGTATGAATAGAAAATTGGTACATTAAAAAAATGTCAGAAATGCTGCTACAAGCTGCAAAGTTCATTAAAAGCTGAATGAACTATGATATTAACTGTCTTCATTTTTAGTTAGCACATACCTTAAACACTTGAAGCTGGAAGCTAATGATGTTAGCTGTATGCTGCTGCAATAAGCTGCAATTTATGTTTGATCCGAATAGTCGACTAATCACAAAAAATAATCGGTGACTAGTCGATTATCAGAATAATCGTATGTGGCAGCCCTAATCTCAAGGTCAAAGGTCAACCACAGACCCGTGCTCCGGACTGTGTGGGCTGAATGAAGCACAGAACCTGAAGCAGCAGTACAAGGTCCGCTACACTCCTCCTCCTCCTCCTCCTCCTCCTCCTCCTCCTCCACGGACTGAAAATGTGTCAGTGAAGGAGATGAAGGAGCGTCGCTTTAATCAGACACTTAAAGCACGCGGAGGCCTGATAAAGTCGTGTCACTGAGGAGGATCAGTCGCTCACGGCGGGTTTGATCTGCTTTAAATTACAGGATATGATCTGCAGTAAAAGTCAACAGAGCAAGATAACGAGCTGATTGGAGCACATTAAGGCTTGGTCTGTAAATCATCCGCAGAAGGAGGCACTGGGCTGATGATGAGTCCCCTCTGACTCGGGGAAATCACTCAGTGTGACTTTAACACTCTCCTGTAATGTACTGCAGTTTGTCTACGAACAGCATTCATCATATCAGGAGTAAATAAACCGTCAAACAGAGCTGCTTATCTTAGAGAGCACTGTGAAATCTGCTGTGCTGCACATCTGCACAGAAACCACACATTGCTGAAAGCAGTGGACGTCATCAGACGGCTTCAGAAAACGTTTCCTCTCTTTGAGCCTGAGCTGGAACTTCCTGTCAGGGTTTTAGGGTGATGATGGTCATGATGTCATCGTTACATTTTGGGACAGTTTTCCACCACAGTGTCACATTTCACTGGGTCGTGATTTTAGCTGGTTATGAAACAGATTGAAACTGATACTGACGCCTTTTTTTTTTTATTTTCCATAAAGTAACTTAAAGCAGGATTTGATGAAAGGAAAATCTTCTTGCACAGCAACCCAAAAAATAAGAGGTCACGCCTAAGTAGGGCAGGGTTTCTGTGATGTAGAGTTTTCTGTATCTGAGTTCTGATCATTTTACATTCATGACAACAGTTCAGATCTGCTTTGAATTATTTAAACCACTTCGTCTGGCTGCACTAAGAGGATTCTGCTTCAGTGTTGTGATTTTATTTCCCTGATGTCTGTGTTTACAGGTTGGGTGACCTCCTCTCTGTGTTTGATAAACACTTCTGGAGCTGCATCCTTCCTGGCAGCAGCTCAGTCTCTTTGAAAAGGCTTCATTTGTTTTCACTGAGCATCAGAAACTCAAACTTAGAGCCTGGTGGAGATTCTTCCACCATAAAGCAGAACCTCCTTTCTGTCGCTCATTGAATTTTCAGGAAGGGCTCCAGAGGACACCTGCTTGGTGACTAAAGGTGACTGAACCTTCTGGTCACTCCTGAACATAGACATTAGCTCTAATGACAGCACACACAAACACACACACCCTGTGTTTATTGGGGGTAATTGACTTGAGTTTAGCCGCTGTGTGACCCATTCATTCCACGCTGCTGTCACAGGTTAATCACTGTTTGTCCCCATCAGAACCAGACTCTGCAGTCTGCTGCTGAGAGGAGCTCAGACTCAGAACTCACCCTGAAAAAATAACCTGCTTCCTGAAATGTTTACAGCAGGAAATCAAAGTTCTCTAAACCAGAATTTTGCAATTTCCCAAATTCTAAACATGGATGTAAACAACAGACCTCATCTTTAAATCTGTTGGAGAAATCTGACACGTTGGAGGGGTGGACCTCAAACACTAAGGTCTGCCAGTAGCTCCTCCTCCTGACAGGCCTCCAGAAGACTGGCCAATCAGAGGAAAGGGGTTTGGTTTACGCTTGATGATGTCATTTTAGTTGCCTCCTGCGTTACGTCATTTCTGCCTCACACACCTTCGAAAAATTCTATCATCTGCTCGGAGACAAGCAGACGAACAGGAGCTCCTCGTGTCTGAAGTATAAAAAAATCCTTCAACAAATTCATTCAACAGGAATGGACCAAAAGAAAATGTTGTAAACAGTGTAAACAATTGCAAACTTCTTCTACTCTAGTTTAGTTCTGTGGCACACGTGCGTTTTTGATACACTGCCCCCTGCAGTATAAAAGCATTAAAGTCACACTCATGCGTCATGTAATCCAGCCTTTAAAGAGACAGTGAAGCGTTCCAGACAGAAGCTGAAACAAGGTTTTTCTAAAACACCCGTAAGAGGAAAAAATGATTTTTGAGCTTCAAGTCATGTAAAAATACCAGAGGGAAGAATAAAGACTAAAAAAGTACAACACCCCCTCTTTAAACAAGAACAGAAACAAGAACAGCACATCAAGCATCCTGAAACATTAATCAGCTCTCGCTCCAAGATTCAGGAGTAAGATTCAGGAGTTCAGGAGTCAAACCAGGTTCAGATCCTCACTCAGGTACTCTGCACCTGTAGACGTGTGATGTTCAGCCTCTTATCTACTTCCTGGGTATTGTTAGTAAAGTTAAATACCATGTGACCCACTTTAGCTCAACTCAGCATAAAAAACATCGTTCTGAAAATGTGTTGAACTATTTTTACCCGTGGAGGTGGAGGTGGTCAGGAGTTTAACAGAATCAACCCTGGGAGGGTTTTTATGGCTCAGGAAGGACTTCAAAGGAGAGATGTACTAGTTTGCTTTAAGGATTGTCTGTGTGAGTGTGTGTGAGAGAGTGTGTGAGTGTGTGTGTGCAAAGGGTGGAGCAGGAAATTTTAAAAGTTCCATCACCCTGAGTCACCATTAGATCCCAGCAGGGTGGCTGCTGACTGAGCTCTTTGAAAGCAGGTTTCACTTTTTCAGTTCCAGGATTTCTAGAAGTCAGCTGTAGCTGTTTGTTTCCAGAGGACACTTAAAAGTGACGCACACGTCCTGTCACGCTGGTTTTGAGTCTCAGCTCTGTTAAGGTTCTTTCTGTCAGTGGAAAATGAGATTAAAGTGTTTTTTGTTTATTTTAACATTCTGATCACATGATTCAGATATTAGCATGTTGGCTAATAACGGACGTGTGCGTCACTTTTAAGTGTCCTCTGGAAACTCGTCTTTTCTAAATGCTGCTCATGTTGTCAAACCGATGAAGATGTTTTCTTGTGCTTTCTTCAGCTGCAGTGCTGTGAGCCCTCAGGGCCACCGTAGAATTTGCCTTTTAATGCAGTGGTTGGTCTCAGATGTTGACCCTTTTGTGGTTATGGAAAACTTCTGTCTGTGTACTCCTGAATCTTTAATTATTAAAGTGTTTAAATACAAATAAAGTTTTTACCGTAGTTCTTATAACTGAGGCACCTGAATGTTTGACTTTCACTCTCCTTTTCCTTCCAAGAGTTTCCTAATTTTACCGTTCAGAAAGTTTTCCGTCACATCTTAATGAAACTCTCTCAGTAGACGTATAGTTATTCATTTCAAACCATTTAAGTGTTTTTTTCACACCTGACAGGTACGGGGTACGAGCTTTTCTGAAGGTAATGAAATGGAAAAGCAAAACATTTCCTGTGTTGTTGAGCGATCGCCTCGAGTCATGGAGAAATAACTCTGTGCATAGTGATTGAATGATATAATTTAGAGTCACTGACTTAATATGTGACGACTGACTTGCTGCGTTATGTATCTGTGGTGGAATTGCACTGCAGGCAGTATGAAAAAAAACAGCTCACACTGTTTCGCTTTCAGACGTCTCGTCTGCCCACGGCTGCTTTTTTTCGTTCTTTTTTTTTTTAGAAGTCCTAATTTTCATCTTTCCTTTTTTATGTCTGTCTTTTTCTCACCCTCAGAGCGGTGCTGGGACCCCTGCTGGACCTTCGTCCTCCTGCGCAGACTCTAATGATGGTGGTGGACTCCCTTGATGTAGGATTTGAAGCCGGTATGGGAGGCGGGAAAAGCAGCTCCATTGCAGAGCTTCTGGCTGCCAATCATCATCTGCTGCCCGGCTGGCTGCTGCTCGTCTGCTCCGTCCGGCGCCAAAACAAGACCGTGTGCAAGATGTTCTCAGGTAAGAAGGAAGGACAGGTTATCTTAGAGTTGGTGATGGAGCAGAGCTTTCCTAATATAACACATCTCGTCTTTTTGTCTGTTTTACCTCGATTATAACAACCTCTCATTTTGTCTTTGACCTTTTTACACATTTACAACTGAAACTGATTTCTCCACTCATCAACCAATCACCCAGCTGCAGGTTTTTTCACCTCTCTGCAAAGAATAACATCACTGATTGTGAATACAAGGGTTCAATAACACTGTTCCAGTGTTCAAGCAATAATAGCAACTGTTGTTCAGAGCTGCAGTGAGGTTGAGAGCCCCCAGCTTTGCTTATGTGATGAATTATATATGAGGGAGATGTGTTGTGTAATGGAGACTAATGACCAGATTATAAAACACAGACTCCGTCTGCTCAACACGGATCAAAACGTACAGTTCTCTAACCTGGGTCCTCTCATGCATTTTAATACAGTCCAAAAACTGGAAAATATCACCAAACATTGAAGCTGAAACGATTAAAGTTTTCTTCCAGCCGTCTGATTTTCTGCATCCTTCTCTGTGTTCTAGGTTTTCGGAAGATCTGTCTGGATGATCTCCGCAAACCCCCACAAGTCCGCGACGTGCAGCAGTACATCCTCTGCCGGCTGGATGAAGAAGCAGCCCTCCGCCGTCAGCTCACCCCCGACACGGCCGACATGCTGAACCTGCTGCACATCAAGAGCAGCGGCTGCATGCTCTTCCTGGAGCGGGTGCTGGATGGTGTCGCAGGTGCGCTGGTGGGTCTCAGGGAGATCAGGGACATACCTGGGACCCTGAATGGTCTCTACCTTTGGTTGTGCCAAAGACTCTTCCCACGGGGGCTCTTTGTCTATGTGCGGCCTCTTCTGAATGTCCTCCTTGCTGCACCAAAGCCGCTCACGCCCAAGCAACTGTTCACTGCAGTCTGGACTCATGACAACTCGCTCAGCCTCCAGGACTTCCAGAACAAGCTTCGGACCCTCTCTCCTCTTCTGATCGACGGACCCGGAGGCACCAGACTTCTTTTCCATGCTAGCTTTGCAGAGTGGCTGACGGATGTGAAGTACTGCACACAGAAGTACCTGTGTAGTAAAACTGAAGGTCACAGTATGCACGCCATGGCTCTGACTCTGCAGGGACCAGACCTGGACATTGAGGATACGTGCCAGCTGGCCACACATTTAGTTTGCTCAGGTCACCACAAAGAAAACCCTTCACTCTTAGCACTGTGGATGCTGTGGGCCGGTGTGCCTACTCTCTCTCCTAACGGCAAGAACACTCTCAACACATCCCCAACCAATCCTCCCATTCTGGTCAGCCAGGAAGTCCTCCAGCTGTTGATGAGGACTGGGCTGGTCCCTGCAGACTTCTTTGCAGACGCTGACCCAAATGTTGAAGTGCATTGTATCAGCGAAAAGGAAGCTAGCTCACAACAGGAGTTTGAAAAGGAACTGTCTGTGAAGAAGCTGTTGGACAGTGGGCTGTCTGCTTCCATGGATGGACAGACTTTACTCGCCAGTGCGGCTCATGAGGGTTCTGCAAATGTAGTTGAACTTCTCCTTGCACACGGGTCTAACCCACTGGAAAGTGACGTTCATGGTCAAACGCCACTGACGCTGGCTTCCAGGCAGGGTCATGTCAAAGTTCTGTCCGTTCTCCTGGAGTGGGCAAAGATCCAGGAGCAGGAAACCGCCGTGCAGATGATGGAACATGTTGACAATGAAGGCTGGACAGCTCTGCGTTCTGCTGCTTGGGGAGGACACGCTGAGGCTGTGAAGCTCCTCCTGTGTGTGGGAGCAGACGTAGATGGATGCGACAGCGAGGGCAGGACAGCTCTAAGAGCGGCTGCGTGGGGAGGTCATGATGAAATTGTCCTGACCCTACTGGACTTTGGAGCTGAGGTTGACAAAGTCGACAGCAAAGGCCGGACACCGCTCATTGCTGCTGCTTACATGGGACATCACGAAGCCGTGGAGATTCTGCTAGACCACAACGCAGAGGTTGACTTAGCTGATGGAGACGGACGGACTGCTCTGTCAGTTGCAGCCCTCTGTGTCCCCACAGCAGCAGGGGTCAAAGGTTACGGTGAGGTGGCAAGTTTGTTGTTGGAGCGTGGAGCAGATCCCGGCCACAGGGACCGCGACGGGATGACGCCTCTGCTTCTTGCTGCCTATGAAGGCAACGATGACGTCGTTGAGCTCCTGTTGGAAGCGGGTGCTGATGTGGATGAGACTGCTGGCCCTGATGGAAACGTCTCTGCTGCGGCTGCTGTGACTCCCCTGCTGGCAGCTGCAGCTATGGGACACATGAAGACGGTTTCCAGGCTGCTTTTCTGGGGAGCAGCCGTAGACGCCATCGACTGTGAAGGCAGAACGGCCCTCTGCCTGGCAGCTGCACGAGGCAGTGTGGAGGTTGTCCGTTCCCTGCTGGATCGAGGTCTGGATGAGAACCACAAAGACGACCTTGGCTGGACTCCGCTGCACGCTGCTGCATGTGAAGGCCATCGGACTGTTTGTGCTGCTCTGACAGAGCGAGGCAGCATGGCACGAGTAGGAGAGATGGACATTGAAGGGCGCACTCCTCTGATACTGGCTGCTCAGGAGGGTCACTTGGGCACCGTTAGGCTGTTGTTGGACAGACGTTCTCCTATCGACCACAGGGCATACGATGGACACTCTGCTTTGAGTGCCGCCCTCCTGGAGGGTCATTCTGAGGTTGCAGACCTGTTAATGAGGCGAGGCGCTGATACTGACACCCGAGATGCAGAGGGAAGGCCTTTGCTCTACCTCCTGGTCTTAGAGGGCCGCCTTGAAATGGCTGCACTCCTTATAGAGAAAGGTGGTGTGCCCTTAGAGTCCCGAGACCCTGAGGGCCGTACAGCACTTCATGTGGCTTCATGGCAGGGGAATGTGGAGATGGTGGACCTGCTCTTAAAGCACGGGGCAAACCCCAATGCAAGGGATGCAGAGGGGAGACCACCGCTGCATTCTGTGGCATGGACGGGACATGCTGAGGTAGGAAGTCGTCTCCTAGAAGCTTCCGGGGTCACTATAGACCTTGCTTGCCATCAGAAGGCAACAGCTTTGAGCATTGCTTCCCAAGAGGGACACGCTAACATTGTTGGGATGCTTCTGGAAAGAGGAGCAAACCCTGATCACATGGACAAATACGCCCGCAGCCCGATCAAAGTGGCGGGGAAACATGGTCACTTTAACATCGTCAGGCTTCTGGAAAGCTACGGAGCAAAGCCATTTGTGGGCCTGCAGACTGCCAACACTTTTTCCCCCATAAGACCCAACAAGAGCTCCTCCTCAGGCGTCTCAAATAGTAACAGAAGTGAAGTCACCACCACTACCTCCCCCTCCTCGGTATCCTCTCCCAGCTCCACTGCTGAACGGTTCCACTCCATGCAAAGCTCCCAGACTTCATCTACCTGTCACTCACTGGCCACAGTTCAGACAGTCCCAGCCGACAGCCTCAGCTTCATTCAGCAGATCCAACAGCACTCATTACCACGCAGTCGTAGCCGTCCCTCCACTCTCCCTCCGCCTGGGAGCTCAGGCATGGGCAGCCTCCATGGAAGCAGCCAGAGGCATCCTAAAGGCAGCCCTCCAACTATTTGCACAGTCACTGCCATGGTGCACAACTGTGAGCTGCCTCAGAAAGGCTCAGCTGGACTCGACTACAACGACAAACTGTACAAACAAAACTCAAACCATATAAAAGGTGAACGGACCGCTTACGCCGGAGGAAAATGGCAATCGGTCATGACCTCCCTCGGGATAACACCAGGGCAAGACAACCCTGTGGTCGGTGCTAAAGGCAGAGAGAGCCCCCCTCTGGGCTACCCGTACAGGCTCCAGAGCTCACATCAAGGGAAAGCTTGGGATTCTGCACCCCAAAAGAACATTTTATCACCTAATTGTTACAGTTTCACCCCCGTATCACCTTGTAGTGCCTTGCCAGAAGATGTTATGGTGGCTATGACAACTGCTGATCCACAGCTTCATCTGAAACAGGCCATTAAGCTACAGTTTGAGGGTCCCACCAGTGTCGCCTTATACAAGAGAGAGACGCCGCTCTAACTGGACACAACTAAAATTTGAATACAGTCATTATAAGGATGAATTTTTCAAACTCATGAGGGCTCCTGTGTAACTTTAAATTCATAAATCAGGATGTAGACTTGCAGATTTTTAGGTTTTTAACTGACTGATTAATCTGACAGGAACTGAGTTCTTTCAGGTAAAAATAGACTCCCGGGCGGTGGCTTTATGCTTTGTTTCAAAGATTTTCCGGGTGGGTGATCACAGACAAAGTTATCGGTCTCTTGACCCAAAGTTTCAGAAAATATGAAGAGGAAGTAGAAACTCGAAGCTAACATACACGCCGTTTTGTTTTCTTATTGAGCATTGTTTTCTTATTGAGCAGGACTCACATTCAAGATAAAGCTTTTTCTTTTTATGTACACTGAGATTCATTTTCAGCCTATTTCTCCCATGTGCTGGGGTCTTAATGAGCTCTACAATAAAAATAAACCCTGCCGATAGTTGAGCTGTTAGAGCTCGAGGGTGAGTTATGTTTTGAATTATGTTTTGCCAGTACAGATCCTTTTTATTAGCTGTAAACATCTTCATTTTGGAGCTTTAAGATTGTGGCCTTGATCTTTATGGAAGCCTTTGATATTTACTATAAACTGACCTACATCCCCCATAGGCCTGTGGCTGACAACCAAAATCATTTTGCAGTAATGCCAGCCTTTCAAAGCCTGACCCGGAGTGTGTTTATGATACAAACTATAAAAGAAAAGCGAGCTAACAAAACCGAGTTGGCCCCCTCAGTGTGTCTGTGAGCAGGAGAAGTGAAAGTTGGACTTTATAAACGTAGAGGGGGGGTGTTCATTCCAGCCTTTTGGATCAGAGGAAATGTTTTGTTTTTTATTTTTCTCATTAATATTTAATTATATCCATTCATTAAAATGGCAATGGTGCCATAAATCCCCTGCCTGATCTTTCTTTCTATTTGTGAACGTGTCTTAAATGTTTTATGTCCTGCACTTTGCGACAAAATGTCAAAGAAATCTTTGATGTGGAGCGTCACGCAGAGATAAAAAAAAAAGTTTGCAGTCAGCTGATGGTTGATGAGATGAAGGGACAGAAGCTTTGCAGACACGTCAAACTGAGTTGATTTCTCGTCAGTTTGATAACATATGAAGGTTTCTACAGAGGGAAACAGTCTTCAGGGCTTTTACAAGTACAGGTGTGCTGTAGGTGACGTCATTAAGAGCCCTCTAGTCAGTATTTGACAAACATATGTTACCTCAGAGGCTTTGACATATTATTCTTACACTGAAGTGCTCAGAGCCTGTTTTTCTCCCTGTTATGTTTTGGACGTAATTACCTTCTTAAGTTTTAAGCCAAATTGCTGCTGATTTATTTAACAGGATTCATCATGAATTCATGACTCAGTCGGTCTTACAACACAGCCAGATCTCAGCAGGTTGCTTCTTTTCACTCGCCTGAAACCCAGTGATGACTGAATTTGAGGTTTGGTTCAGACAGTTGCTGGAAATAAACAATTTACCAGAAACTGTTTTTACAAAAGATAAGATGCATCAGATCAGATTTTACTGAGTAAAAAGACTGAATTCAACACACAAAATGCTGAACAGCCTTCATGATGATGAAAAACAAACTCATTCTGACTTTCTTTGCAACAGAATGTGAGATTCCGACCTCCATAGCAGCAACACTGTTTGCACAGAGTATGTTAAGGTTTTATGCCTTAGTGCTGACAGGTGTGTTGGTGCCTTGTTAGAACCCAGCCGTGGCTCTACCTGTGCTGCTGCTCTGTTTTCTCTCTGGGAGAAACATCGGTCTACTCTCTGGTTTTATTATGAGGTAAGTAAAACAGCAAACATGTTTTGGAAAACGTGTTCTCATAATGTTTGTGGAAAGAATCACCTGCTTCACTCAGTAGACAGGTTCCAAAGATAAACATAGTTTTCATACAGGTGCACGATACGCAGGAGCATAAATTAAACAGATTGTTCTGAAAGAATGGAGCAATAAGGAGGACAGAGGCGGAGAAATTAAAAGCCTCTTCTCTGGTTTTAAACCTGCAGAGCTTTGTAACAATCAAGCACTCTTATGCTGTTGCGTGCGTAGGAGCCAAGTCATTTCCATAATGCTTCCTCTCCAGCTTAAGAATGAATAAATGAGTCCAACCTACACCCTTGATGAATGCAGTCAGTATAGGATTATGCTGCTCTTGTGTAAATAAACCACAATTTAAACAGACAAAATGAAAAACTGTGAAAGAATTCTGTAATTAAATAAGATGAATTAACACAAAAGAAGTCTCGGTTTTATTTTTGCAGCTTGTTAGAGTTGATAATCTTGTGCAGTTTTCTAGTTCACCATCTAATGCTCCAACTGTGCAAACTATAGTTTGAGGGACAGGGATATATTTGGGAACTATTATGTAAAGGCTAGATTGTCTGGCATGTAACCGAGATATAAGAGCTGATTTTAGGGGTAACAGAGGACAAGTGAACTGGGGAAAGGGGTTATCAGACTGAGGAACAGGAAGGCTGGATGACAGGATGTCCAGCTGGCTTGGAAACACGAAGGCTTGCTGATGTGGAGAACAATGGAGAAACAGGATAGCTCAGCTGCTAGGAAACAGCTGATAGGAAACAGGAAGATTTATTCCGCAGAGAAGGAGGCGAAACTCACAATGAAAGGAGCACATCAATGATTCAAGTCGAGAACTGGGACCATGTTGAACACGGTGTTCGGTGTTAATGTGTTATATCGATCCTGCCGCTGTTTTACTTAAAAGGTTCACAAAAAACTTCACCACTGTGGTGTTTGTTTGTTTGTTTGTTTGTTTGTTTGTTTGTTTGTTTGTTTGTTTTCCACGAAAATGCATTCAAATCAGACCTGGTTCATGTCAACACAGCGTGTAATAGACTGTACTGATTTGTCCTTTTTTCACTCACCACTGTAAAATGTATGATAAACTTGTTTGGCCATCTCTAAATCTTATAGGAGAAATGCACTGGATTAAATTTCTATTAAAATATATTCGTTATAATTATCCAGTTAAATTAAAATATATTCATTTTAATTATCCAGTTCAATTAATATATATTCGTTTCATTATCCAGTTAAGTTAAAGCAGTATTATCTACAGGTTTCTAGCAATGATTTTTGTTCAGGACCCCCTTGGAAACACGACAATACATCTAAAGAGGTCTGTCCTGATAACTGAATTTTCACCAGAAACAGACTTTTAGTTGAACATGTGTCTTTAGTAGCATCTAGTGGCTGGGGCAATAAAGTACAACTCATTGCTCTGCGTGATTGTTTCTAGAAACCATCTGTGCACTTTAAAAAGTAAAAGTACAAGAATGTGTGAATACCCATGACTCCACCTGCACAAACTGACTCAGGTGAGATGATTTAATGATTTAATGATGAATACACCTGAATGTGTGACGTCACTAATGGGCGCAGTGTTCGTTTCAATAGTAGCATTAGCTTGTTAGCTGTATTTACTAATACTAGCTGTTATTTCATATTTATGCAAGCCCCGTCGCGTAATTATTTTACTAACTCATCAGTTTAAGTTATTTTAATTACTGTTATCATTATTGTTATTCTTATGGTGTCAAGTATTTCACTGTATCGGCGTCCTGATCCAGAAAATACACAGAGACAGGTAGGTTAGACAGTCTGATATTTTATTAGTGTTTGCCGCCTTTTACTGAAATAAAACAATTTATAAAAATCACTCTTGTGCTTTTAGAGAACGAGGAATCGTAAATAGCCAAAAAGAAAGCTTTAAACCGTATAAATATCATGCTAATGGACACGGAGCTAGCCGGCTAGCTGTATGTTAGCCTATTGGTGTTAGCTCTGTATTGTTAGCACCCTTAGCAAACCTGCTCTGAATTGGAGTTGACGAATACGTTTGTTTATTGCATTTAAAACATATATAAATACTTTTAATATGTTCAATTGGCCCATGGATATGTTTTTATATGTATTTGTTGATCCGAAGCTCTTTGGACGATGTGTAAAATTGTGTCGAATAAATGTAATTAATAGTTTAAAAACGACAGGAAGACGAGCAAACCAAATTTATTTCTAATGCGCATTTTAGTGGCAAGACAAGTCAGTGCTTCACACAAGACATTAAAATAAACAGGACAAAGAGCAAAACCACAAATTCAATTGCAAGAGGGCATTTAAAAATTATGTAAACATGCTGTGAAATATCTGAACCAACAGAAGAAAAGTAATATGCCCCTGTTTTTGTTTTAATTGCACTGCAGTCAATTTGATATAATAAAATGAGATAATAGGGTTTGGGTGTCAGGGTGAACATTAGACAAAATAAGCATTTCAAACTTGCAAAGCCCATTTAATGTTTTATATTAAGCACACTGTTTCCAATTGATTGCAAACAAACTTTGTGGTTTAATACATGACATGTCTCATAAATATCCTCGGGTAAAGCAAATGCTTCTTATTTTAAAGGTGGAACTCTTGGTTTCTTATATATTTTCTTGTAAACTCTTTTCTTCTCCACAGTCCCAGGACTTTAAGGAACTAGGGTAAATACATCTGCAATAAAAGGTAAATCAGTGCAGGGGTTTGTGTGATAAAGCTCTCAGATGTGGAGGAAATTGACTCAGATGAAATCAAAGCTCTTATGCACCTCTTCACTTGGCAACAGATATGAGCTAGTGGGTGTAAGACCCATGAGAATCCTCCTTCAGTTCTTTCTCTGTGTTACGTCGATTTGTTGATATTAATTTCCTTCTGCACACAATTTGTTCTCATGGCTGGTGTGGTGCAGAGTTTAGCTCACTGTGCTGAAATCTTGTCAGCATTTGAAATCAAATTTGAGCACTGCTTTACTGAAATAAATATAATTAGACTGTCAAGACTTCAAATGCCTTGAAATACTCTTGTAGACACAATGTGTTTTTTCCTTTAGTGGTAGAAGGTTTGTAGGTTGTTTCATCGTAAAAATTACACCTGTCTTTGGGCGAATAAATGCAAGGAGCGTACATTCAACTTACAGCTTTAAATGTCTCAGCTGCTAGAAACAGATACGTTACATCCACATGTAAAACTCAGAGTCAAACAGAGATGTGGGTTTACATGACTGGCAGCTGGTAGTAGGAAGACTAAAAAAAGCATCACACTTCAACTCGTCGGTAAAGATCTGTGACAGTAATATGAAAATTCTGAATTAAATCAAGATTTGAACATTAAAACCTCATTTCACACGTCATAATAAATGCCACATTGGAAGAAGAGGAAGTCTCCAATGATAACTCTCTTTAAAATAGATTGTGATTGCATTCAGATTTTTCTTCCACTTAATGATCTTATCTCTGCAAGTTAACGGGTCCTTGAGAAATAAATGAAACACACATAGACGATAAACAGACTCTTATTTATGACTAATACTCGGCAAGCAATCAGCAATTCTCTTTGACTATAAAATATTGAGAGCAGAAAAAAAAAACCAATTGAACTTTAAGTTTCAGTCTATTTGGTTTAGCTTCTTAAAGCTTGTCGTTTTGTGGTTACCTAAATTATTACAGTATTCAAGGTTATTCTGATCTCTCTAGTCTTGGTTATCTTTGTACTGATATATCTTGATGCAATGGTGCATGCTGTCAGATACTGCTACTTGACCTTCAGGGAGCAGGGTCAGGCCACGCGGACTACTCAAGCCCTGGCTCACTATGGGCCACCCCACTCCCTGTGCTGGGTACAACAGAACTCTGTGCTCCTCACCCCAGTCTGCAACCAACACATTACCATCGGTATCTATACAGATCCCCCAGGGGCAGGCCAAGACTGGTCCCATACCAGCACACACACCTAAAACTCTTACAGTGTTCCAACCTGGCTCGAGGACTTTGATACAAGGCACACGACCGGTTTCATTGCCCCTTTCAGACACAGCTATCATGCCTGAGCTCGAGCAGGCAGCCACTAAGTAAGGCCGATGGAACCCAGTCACCACTGTGCGCTCCAGACGGCACCCTGTCTTAGGTTCAAGCTTTAGTGCGATGAGGGTACCTTTTCGGATATCAGCAACCAGGAACTCATCCAGTCTAGTTACGGTAACACCCCTTGGGGCTTCTAGCTCGTCTTTCGCAGAACCCAACCCCGACCCTCCAAAAGTCTGGAGCAGGCGACCATGTCGGCTGAACACAAGAAGCGCTCGCTCTGCTGCACAGCTGAGCGCAATCAAACCTTTAGCATTTACGGCAATGTCGAAGTAATTACGACATCGTCTTGCAGAGGCATCAGAAGTTGGGGAGGTTACCTGCTGGAGGACATTGCCTCGAGGATCAGTCACCTGTTTGAAGATAAAGTTGCACGATAGTTAAAACTGAATTTTTAACAGTGCAGATATAAAACTTACTTAGACTCACCTGAACACGAGCATTCCCACAGTCCACGATGAAAAGCTGACCCTGGGGTGTGGCGTGGATTCCGCTCGGCAGGGTGAGGTCAGACCGGCCTGAACCCTGCTTTCCAAACTGTCGTATCAGATGGATTTCTCTGGGGTTGAATGCTGCCATGTACGGACCTTCCTCATTCAACTCCTCCAAGGCTGGCTCTCCTCTCTCCCCTCTGCCCCTCTTTTGTTCCTGAGAGGTACCTTCTATGTAAGGCATGGATAAAGACCTTGCTACCATCGGATGCTTGGGGCCAGTCATTTGGATTTTTTTCTGTGGATGTTGCAGGCTGTTGTGTCTTCTGTATGTGAGAGTCTGTCCCACATCACAAACTCTTGGTCCTCTGTTTAGAATCGGCGAAGTAGAGGTAGGACTGGAGTTGAAGTTGCTACACTTCACTTTCCACATGCCTACATTCTCGTTTGTCCCACCGCTGATCAGTGGACGTGTCTTGTGTGTCAAGTCCAGCGCAGACTTTGACAGGCGACAGTTGTAGTTCAGAGACCCTCTATTCATGCTGTATTCATGAGACGGGCTCACGATGAAAGTATAGCTGGAATCCAGGCTGTCGGTTGGGGACGGTGCTCGACCAGAATCACCGTGTGTCCCAAGGGAGTGTTCATCAGACGACTGACTAAGACATGAGTGAGGTCGGCCTCTGGAGGTGAGGTCCAGGCAGCTTTGACTGGTCAGAGGCTCTCTTGGAGCCATTCTGGGAGAGGAAGGGCCAGTGTTGTTGTACTTCAGATGTCTACTGTTGGAATCTAAACCATGTGTTCCTCCTGTGAGCTCCTGTCTTTGTTCAGGCAAGGGGGATGGCCTCCTACCAGACACTCCAGTAATCATCTTCCTCTGATTCCTGGGAGAGAAGTATCTACCATTATTTTTGGTCTTATATGCCTCCTTGCCATCAGTTTCTGTGTTTTTAAGTCCAGAGGGTACAGCCAGAAATATGTCCTCCCCCTGTGGCTGAAAAAGAGCTGAATCCATTTCTTCTTCCTGCGATGATTCAAGGTCAGACTGCTCACCTTTTGGCAGCCAGGGACGTATCCTTGTTGGGGAGAGCTCCTCTGATTCCACATCACTGCGGTTAGAGAGGCTAATCTTCCTCACGACCCTGCCTGTTGGTGAAGTCCATCCTTGTTGAACCTGCGTGCTTTTCTGTCCTCCAGAACTTTGGCGGTTTGTGTCTTGACACTGTATCTCATGTGAGTGGAGCGCACACAGTTGCCCATGTGGCCCACAGCCGCCGACATGCAGACACAGGCTTTGTTCTTGCTCACGAATGTCACCAAAAGCAACAGCATTGGGTTGGGAGCTGGGTTTGAAGTTGACTTTCTTTAGGGAAACTGATATTTCCCAGGGTTGCAGGAACTCTGAGACCTCCTTGAGCAGCAGGTTCTGGTTTGGTCCCTTTTCATCTGGCTGTTGACTCAACTCCTGGATCTGTTGCTGAAGTTGGTCAAGTTTACGGAGCCTTTGGTCCAACAGGGACTGGCTGACGCGAGCTGCTGCCATGTTCTCCCTTTGGACCTGCTCCAGATGCTGCTGAGTGTCTCGATGGTCTTGCTCCACCCTCTCTATAAGGCGGCGCTCTTCTCTGCGTGCTCCCAAGATGGCACGCTCCACGCCACGCTTCACAGATTCAGTTTCGGTTGCATGGCGCTCTTGGAGGCGAAGCAGCTCGGTCTCTGCCTGAGCGAGGTCGCACCGGGCCTGTGCTGCCCAGCATGGAGGAGACTGAAGCAAGAAGGCAGGGGAGCTACCATCTGACTGACTGTCAGGTGGTAGCTCCCCTGCTGGATGATGGGCTGGGTTTGGGGAGGTGGGATTGCCACCTAAAGGTGCCACATACATCATAATGGATTTACTTATTGTCTTGTCACTGCAGTTCCAGCTGAAATGAATAAAAAGGAGACGAGAGAAGATGAAAATACTCGAGCCTCATTGTCAATACCAAACACAAGTATTACACATCATGTTTTTGTGCAGAAGTAAAAACATTCCTCCAAAGCCGTAGAACCTGAACATGAAACGAACAGAATCTGAAATTTATCCCGATGTTTGAAACATAATCTGAAGTTGTTTTCTGGTAAATGAATCCAGTCGTCGACAAATAAGATCATCGGGACTGCCAGCATTAACACATGTCTGAAAATAACCTGTGCATTTTTTTTAACCACATGCCTTTTTGTCCCTTATAGCACGCCATAGTGAAGCCTGCTTCCTGATGCGGCTGTGATGGAAAATAAAAACACCACAGCACTTTGGATTGGCACAAGTCACTCCCAGACGTTAACAAGTCAAGTAAGTAGTTCCATTGACCTGTGGATGAAACTAAGTTCAACAAATGAACCGTAGTGGTTGCAAAATGGGCGGGAACTGACTGCAGGCAAAGAGCCGACTAAAGACATGAGGGATCTGGGCAGTCGCTTGGATCAGGGGTCGGATCAGAAGACCAAACAAACTTCACCACCGACTAATAAATGAAGGAAAACAGATCAAACATTTTCTGTTTGCATGGTTTCATATACAATTTGAACTTTTGTGTAGATTTTTACAAAAATAGATGAAATATGTAAGTAGTTTGGGATTTTGGGGGATTTTTGTGGGACCCACTGGCCTCAATTATAAAGTGTGTTTCATTGAAATAGTTTGATCACAAACAAACTGTTTGAACTGATTCTCAGTGTTTATATGGACTGTTTTAAAATGCAAAATGATGTAGGTTTAAAGATACACTTACAAATGTGAAGAATTATTCATATGATAGCCCTGCATGCTATGTAAGCTGCTACTAAAAGCTTAAAATGGAAGCAGTTCTCAGCCAAATCTCAACTACATTACACTATTCAGATGTGTTTTTTATGTGGGAGGAGAGACAATGGTTCAAACAAAACTTACTCTTCTCTCTCGAGGCCAACAAACGAGCGCTATTTCTCAATATCTGAACCCAAGATGGGTGTTATCAGCGGTTTTTCGAGGCTACAAGAAACAGTCCTGTGCTGAGGTGATCCAGCTATAAAGGGAGGCCAGTACGAGAGACGGAGCTGTGGGCAGAACAAACAAGCCAAGAGGAGGAAAAAAAAGTTCTGCTCTGAGAAGTTTATTAGCATTTCAAATAACGTCAGACAGCCAGAAGCATCCAGAGTGAAGGCGAGAGTGGGAGGTAAAGAGACAGCCTGTGTGTCAACACAACAATACTTCTCCAATCCCCACGACTGCAAATAGACCCGGCTGTGGTTTTTTATTCATGAGAAGTACAAAGTGAGGAGGGGAAATGGTGCTGAGAGACGTCTGTCCGCTGTGTGATATCCTGTGATAATGCAGGGAGCAAGGGGAGTCTTCGTACAACAAACAGAAAGTAAACACATTCAGAAGTCTGGCTTCAGATATCCTCAGCAGCTCAAAGATTTAGACTTTAAAAATAAATCAAGACTTTTTTAATAACGTAATATTTTTACAGTTCTTTAAATCATATTTAAGGACTTTCTGGTTGACATCATTGTCATGTAGAAAAGTTAAAGCTTTAAAGTGTTTGAAACAGATTGAGAACAGAGTGTTGTAACATGTGCCAGTGGAGTTATTTATCTTGCAGGTGATGTGACAGGTGTGTTTAAGGCATGATGCTGCTCCCGCCTCTTTGTGTCTCAGTCCAGCTCTTCTACCTCTTATTACAAACTGCATTATAGATGAGGAAGGTCCAGTTTCTCATCATGTGAGTGCTTCTCTGCGACAGTCAAGTCAGAATAAGAAAACTCTGCATTAAAGCTGCAGGTCAGTCTAACAGAATTACCTAAAGGTTTAAAAATTCATACAAATATCGCAGTGAAATGATGAGAAAGACGTCGATAGTTGTACAGAATAAATTTCGAGCACTTCTGTGTTTACATCGTGAGTTTACACACTCATGTTTACAGAGTGGAGGTTTAATCCAGATTAACTTCATTTAAACCACTTTTAAATCAGGCTTTATAAATGATTTCAAACACAAACTGTCTTACCTGTGGTCAGGTAGCAGCGCTGCGTCAGCCCCATGCTCAGCTCCGCTTCACCTCGTCTTCCTCCTCTCTCTCACACCCTCCTCTCTCTCTCTCTCTCTTTGTCCTGGTTCCCCTCTCGTTGGCTGTTGCTTAGAGACCGCCAAACCGACTCAAGTTTCCTCCGTATGCAAACTCAGAATGAGCTCACGATTCATATTTTCTTGATCTTCAGACTTTGTGTTTGAGAAGAGAATGTTTTAAATAATAAACAGCCAGCGCAGGGAGATTATTCATTCATAAGACAACAGGGTGATGAAGCTGCCCTCATTCAGGATGCATCAGAAATACTTTGGGTTTTGCGCTTTTATTTCCAAAAATAGATTCTGCATTGACTGAATAATCTGTCCGATGTGTTTCTGTGATGCTCTGGTGGCTGAATCTGCATTTTACACTCACTCACAAAAATCAAGTAACCTTTAGATTAAAGCTCCTTTGAAGACGTTTGCGCTATCGTTGGCGCCCTCTCTGGAGTAAAATGGTACTGCATATCTTTTTACTCTAGTAAATCACTTAATTTGTAATTTTCATACAATTTCAATGTCTTTAAAGCTTCAAACTAAGGATAACCATTTTAAAACAAACATATTTTCAGAATTAAAAACAGATTATTTAGATGGATAAATCTACATTTTTGTATCTTTTTTTGCAAAAGTGCTCGTCATAATTTGGTTGCAGACTCTGTATTCATGAAAGCATTTTTGTCTGAAACTCAAATTTATTAAATTAAGGATGAAACGACCTCCTGAAATAGGAAACCCTCACAGAGGAAAGACTGTGACCCTTTCTTTTAAAAGTAAAAGCCAGTTATTGTGTTTTAAATTCTAATTATGAAGCAGTCATTGATCATTCATGCTTCAGTGCAGATGTCAGACTAACTCCTCCTCATCCTTCATCCCTCTGTGTCGTTTCTGTGGAGCTTCAGTCCTTTAGCAGCTCAGCTTTAATCCACTTTGGTTTGTTGTTGCTTAGACACAGCTGCATGTTTGTCCCCTCTCTCTCTCTCTCTCTCTCTCTCTCTCTCTTCCTCTGCGTCAGTTCATCATTTATAGAAGATGAGGGCAAGAGAGAAAAGAAAGTTTGTCTCTGTCATAATTTATTATTTTGAACTTGACTCTCTTTATTGCCTCTGAAGGTGACCTCTGAAGGCTCTTCTGTTGCTGTCAGGAGAAATGAGTCTTTCATTAACTCGTACAGGAAGAGAGAATAAAGCATGCTGTCATTGTTCAGGTCTGAGTGAAAGGAGTAAACAAGCGAGCGGAGGTCTGAACAGCTCTAGAAGGAAAGGCTGAACTGTTTGAGGAGTTCGAGGTCTGATAGTTTGCTGTGGAAGTGGATCAAGTTTTATGAGTCAGCAGAGTCACATTATATAATCAGTGATGTTGTAAAGTCTGCTGTTGAAAGCCTGTAATTAATAATGAGGATACAGAACCTGTCTGAGAGGGCTGTGAGGGAACCTCAGGCCAAGGAGGCTGGGGATGCTCAGATACACTCCTGCAGAGGAGGAAGTACACCGACTTCTTAAGGAATAACACTCCGTCTCAAAACTGTCTGTTGGATTTAGACATAATGAAATATGAAATTACAGAACATGTTCAGGCAGATGCTGAACACACGCTGCTTACCCCAAGATGGATAAATAATGAATGGGATCTGCTTGGAGCGTGTGCAGGGAGCATGTTAACATGACGACATGTTGTGACTGTTTTGTCGTCTGTTATCAGAGTCACTCTCACGAGGGACCACAAAATGTTATCTCCTCTCCACTGAGAGGTTCTTTCTTAATTAGTGCTCCTCCTCGTCCTTGAGAAGCATTTCCAGATTTTAAAGCCACAAGTTTAAGTTTTTGAATGTCTCAGAGTTCCTTTCTTGGTGCTATTTTTGGATGTGAAATAGGTCTTTATACGGGCGGAAAATTGCACAAAATAGCAGTACCACGACTGAATGAAATGTTTCTACAGCTTGGTGCAGGTTTTGGTCTCAGTTGTTAATTTCTCTCTGTAACTGTTCACTGATTTTCCTCTCTGACCCATCTGTTTTTTTCATTTCAGTTTGATGCACCGGAGCCTGAGATGTTGGAACTATTCTTCCGGGAGCTAAATGGTTCTGTGGCCCGTTGTTGTCAGGCCAGAAGGACACATCAGGAGCAAAAACAAAGGTAACTGCAGTACACCTCCAGACCAGTAGAGGGACAGCCACAGGACACCAAAGAAAGGACACGGGGACAAAGGCAGTATTGCTAGGCAAAGAATTTATAAATTAATAAAAACATTCCCTTTGTAGTGTTCTTCTTACAGCTTTCCCCACTTTGTATTTCTGTCCTTTTTTTTTCGTAATGATCTCAAAATATAGAAAAATATTTCTGACAACATTCATCATTACATCACTTTGAGCATGAATTTCATTCTGTCCTGTTGGTTATACCTCTGCATTTTCTCAACCCCTCACTTTTTTTTGTTTGTTTGTTTTACAGTATTTACACATTAAATCAGTCAACAATATCTTTCAGCCTCTAACAGGAGGAGGAGGAGGAGGAGGAGGAGGGGGGAGGGGGGAGGAGGAGGAGGGGGACACCAGAGTATGATTTGCATAGATCACAGGGGAGAAATCAGTCAGTGAGGGAGTCAGAGCTCAAACACAAAGAGTTTCCTGATTAAAGCAAAAAAAAAAAAAGAATGTGAATCAGATTCAAACATGGCACTAAGAGAACAAGACGTGAAACAAAATCCCTTCAAAAAACCCAAACAGTTTCTGAGATGGTTTCATACAGGAAAACAAAGGTTATGAATAAAAGTCAACGCCTCATTTGGCACAAGTCGTGTTTTTTTTGGACAGGGCAGTGGGAGAGCCAATCAAAACCCAGATGATCCCAACTCAAATAAAGTGACAGGTGAACACTTTGGCTTTCTGCTTTCTGTCTGTTCTTAAACCTGAAAACACGCTGAGTTCAGATTGACAGGAGGAGCGGTGGAAATAAACAATGTCAGGAGTCTGTTTGTGTCACATCTCTCAAAGCGTTAAAGTGTGTCACAAAGAGCGTCTGCTGGAAACACAGACGGAAGAAATCAAACAAAAACTGTGACAGTGAATAAAAAAATAACGCTTAGCTTTGGGTTTACAAACCACTTTTGTCAGTTAACATCAGAGTTTAAAGTCAAGCTGAGGAGACAAACAGAAAGTGTTGTTGTTGATATCTGAGGTCTTTACTGGTTATGAAGACTTAAACATTTTCAAAGGAGAAAAATCCTCTGGTTTCATCCGTTACTCCGTCTTAGTAAAAATGATCGACAACCACTGACGGAAGCATCCACCCGAACACCAAAGTGACTTCCTGCCTGTGATTAAAAGTCCGGATGGTTGGAGACGAACAGACGGGGATAATCCAGCTGCTTTTTAAAGGAATAATGAGACTGTGAGAGGATTTGGTCTCCATGGGAACAAAAAGTCATAATAATGAGATAATGAGTCAAATATCAGCTCTTTGTTTCAGGAATTACGATCTATTAATTTGACATTACGATGATTTCCTTCTCATAATTTTGGCGTTTTATCTCGTTTCGAACTTACCGTCTCTGAATTTTAAGTTTTTATCTTAAGTTTATTATTTACAGTCTTATATTTGGACATTTCATCATGTAATTTGGCTTTTTATCTCATAATTAGCCTGATATATTCAAACTTTCTTTTAATTAAATTTTTGACGTACTGTCTCTAAATTTTTTAATATTTATGACTTTTTTTAACTTCTTTCTTATTTTTTTAACTTTTGTATCCCAGATTTATCACAAACCATCTTATAATTTGACTTTTAACTCACAAGTTTAACTCATTATCTCGTTATTTTGACTCGACATTTGTTTCAGGACAGGATAAATATTAAAATCTCCTTTCCTGGTGCAAATTTAACTCTTACAGTACTGATGTTTGAATGTTTGTGTCATGACTCCGTTTCACTTTGTGTTTACTCTCTCACTCCCTCGTGAAGACGACTTACTTCTAACTTTACCACATTTATCTCTCAGATCTCTCAAAATAAAATCATTTAAAAATGTGCGACTGGCAGCTTAAAGAAAAATAATGCCAACATATTCAGCTTTCCCTTTTTGTTTTTAATTGTTTCCAGGTCTTAAAAACCTGCGTCCTGTGAGACCGTTTCGAGGAAAGTTCAGGTTGAGTGAATCTGGAGTTGGATTTGTGGAGTTTGACTCTAAATTGTTGTGGCACAGATCCTGCTGAGTTTGGATGCATATTTTCTCCTGTTTGGCCTCCTCACACTTTTTTTTCTCTCTCACCTGAAGCTCTTTCAGCGCGCGAAGGTGCTGCATGGATAAAGTTTGTTCAGATTGTGAGCCGTGCTGGTTTTCTTATTGCTCACAGAGACGCTCGTTGTTTCAGGTGTTTTGACAGAGAGAGATCATCTTTGGTGAATGAAACTGTTTTTGTTACACAGCGACGGGAAAAAAAAACCGAGTACTGAGAGTCTGAACATGAATCTGTCTTTCCTCTCTGATGGCAGCAAACATGAACTCCTTCTGAAGAACAGCTGAGCGAGGTGAACAGACGGACGGACTGATGGCAGTGGGTAAAACACAGACGTGATTTCTCGACTTGTTTGATCAGCTGACAGGAAACATTCAGAGTCTGCAGGCTGGAGGACGACTCACTAAAACCTGCAGCATGGGAGTGATTTCAGGTCACCTCTAAACCAAAGAAAACTTATTCTACACTATTTATTATGATGTCTTATAAATCCGGCCTTAAGCTGCATGCAGAAACTCTTCAACTAATGCTTTTAAAAAACAGCCAATAAGGCTGTTAGAAAATGTGTCTAAAAATCTCATAGAAAAGTGATTTACAGCAGTGATGAAGTACTAAATTTACAAACACAAGGACCAGGATTATGGCTTTGACGAGCTGAGAGAGACTCAACTCTGAGAGGAAAGATGTCAAAGTGTTTGAAGCGTTTCAAAGATGAAGACTTCACAGGATGGCGGCGCTTTTAACACACATCGTCTTCTGCCAAACTGTGGAGAGAGCGAAGGAAACCCGATCACTAAAAGCGAGGTTATCCTTTCGTGCGTTCAGAGATTCTTTGATTTACAGCCTCAGAATTCTTTATCAAAATTTCCAGATTTCACCGAAACCAAAAAAATTAACGAGAATATAAAAGAAAATCCCCAAAAGTACCAAATCAAAGTCTGAAAACATTTGATGATATCTCTCTCGGCTGAAAGCTTTGACACTGTGTGGCTGCGACTTCACTCGACCTTCAGACAACAGAAAATAAATCAGCACTGCTTCCTCCTCATCCTCACACAAACATCTACACTCGGTCCCCAGCCTTCAGATGAAGAGCTGGTAGCAGTTCAACCACTAAAAACAGGGAGTTAGTGTTAAAAATAGCAGCTTATTACTGTTGCGTGTTCAGTTTGGCTTTTCTCACTCACAGGAAACATTTCGCAGCCAACAAAAAAAACAAAAAAAACAAAAGTGACAAAAGTTGAAATGGAGTTCGCTCCGACGAGCTTCACTTTTAGCTTACAAACAAAACATCTTTAGGAGAAGTCAGTGAACGCCTCATGAGGTCTTTTTAACTGTCAGTTCATAAAACAGAAACTGTTCCTACACTTCGAAGAAGAAGAAGAAGAAGGAAAGAAAAACGTTTTCCTCTTTTTTCCCGAGCAGACTCCTGCGTCTCTTTAAAAAAGACCAAATGACACAAAATCTGAAATGCAAAAAGCAGTCGACTCTTTTCAAACCCCGCCGATGCTTTCATGGCAACAGGTGAGCGGCTTACTCATGGCCTCGAGAGTTGGCATCACTCTCAAACACACACACACACACACACACACACCTGCTCTCACATGTGATATGTCTTGAAAATGGTGCAAATAGATAAAAACTAAAGATTTCAAGGGGGAAAAAAATGCATCTGAAGTTTCCAGTCTGTTTGTTTTTACCAATTAGTGAACGAGGAAGTGGCCCTGACTCACGTTTGTTCCAGTTTTCATGGAGGTGTCTGCAGCCGTGCAGAAATTAAACGGACACTTCAGAAGTTAAAAGGAAAGATTTGGGCTCCCTGTGGGCTTTTCTGTTTCATCCATTCCCTAAAAGAGAACAAAAAAAGCTCTGAGGTGAACAGAAAGGAACCGCTCAACCGTTTTTTTGGCGCGGTGATTTCTGTGGAGGACAGAACCTTCTCCTCTCTGCTGCCTGAGAGCACGATTTTCAGATTGAAAGATTTCGAGTGTCGACTAGCACCAGTACGTGCGCCTACCTCTACCAGCTGTGGCTTAACTGAGTCACATGATTCCAGCACATGGTACGTGTATGTACAGGCTCCCTCCTCTCTGTGTATAGAATGTAAATATAACACATGGTACACAGTTTACAGATGAGGAGGATTCTTCCAGTCTGACAGGTTTCTGTAACATTTGGTACAAAAGGCCGGTTTCCCTCCTGCTGTTTGTGTCGTTACAGTGACGGATGAGTCTCAGTCCTCGTGTGGGGGGGTCCTACAGAGCTCTTTAAGAGCCTAAACAAAGAAAGATGGCGTCTGGGGACTGGATGTGAGCAGTTTACCGTCTATTCCTCCTGGCTCTGAGGGAAAGGCAGACTGACGGCGTGCTCTTGAGCCAGGGCAGCCAGCTCCTTGAGGAACTCGCAGAAGATGACGGCACAGTAGACGGCGTTCTTCACCCGCAGAGCCTCCGCCTGCTTCTCCAGGCCGGACGCCCCGCCGCCTCCGCCGCCGCCCCTGAACAGAGCGCTGTGCAGTGATTGGCCGCCGTCTCGTACGTGTGCGAGGGCGAGCTGGGCGGCGTGTCGAGCTCGCGTCGGGCTGTTGGTGTGACGGAGGATGAGGTCGCCGAGGGACGGCTTACGACTTTTCACTGGAGGGACAAACAGTTTATAGACGTTAAGGAGGAAAACCTGTGAAAACATTAAAATACAAAAACTTTGACAACCTGCAGTCTGAGATTAACAACAGAAGAAGAACAACAGAAACAGATTCTGGGGATTATAAAATCCATCTGTTTGCAAACGGCTCAGAACATAAACAGGTTTATTCCTCTTCTTGTGGAATAAGACGGTAAACAGATGTATATTTGTTATTCAAGCTGAAGAGAGGACTGCTACATGTTTCTCCTGCTTGTCAAAGTCTGATTTCATACTTGAACACTAACTCTGTTGGTTTCCTCACCCAGTGAATCAGAGCGCCTCAGGGTGGGAACTCCTGCGAGGGTATCTGACCAGTCCACTTTGCCTCGAGCCACCAGGTAATGTTGGGCTTTCTTCAGCATGGCAGGGAAGTCCTCGTGGGAGGCTGCGAACGCCTCGATGCGGTTCTTCACAGAACCAAGCACCTGAGGTGAGAGGGGAAGAAGGTTTTTGATGGATACTGTCAGAATCTTCCACCATCACTGAAACGCTTCTGAAACGATGCAGATTTTTTTATTTATTTATTTTTTAAAGGCTGAAGAGTTTTCAGTTTTTAACGGGGCCACTTTTGTCGAACACGGCCTGGAGCTGTTGGACGAGAAGTCAGCACAGAAGTGAGGTGGGCTGGAGGAAGACGATTGTGTCCAAAAACAAAAGCCTTAGAAAGTGTGATAATCAACTTTCCATCTGCTCCGTCTGGAGTGTTGTAGAAATGTGATTACAGGTGTGTTTTACCTGGATCAGTGACTTGACACTGGGCTGGAAGACCATGTTGGTGTTGAGCAGGAAGGAGCGGAGCAGCGGCTGAGGGTAACACGCCAGCTGGGCCACGATGCCCGTCAGCAGGATGTTGACATACAGAGAGTTCTGGAGCATGTTCTCCAGCTTGGCGAACAGAACCACCATGAACGGACCTGCAGAAAGAGAGAGAGAGAGAGAGACAGAGAGCTGGAGCTGTAAGTGAACAAACTGGAGGGAATTCAGAGCAGTCTTTGAGAGCCTTTTGTGGAATGACTGATGTGGCGTTACAGCTGACAAGAGTGTGGAGACAGCAGCAGGGAGCCTTAACAGAGTGAAAGTGGTGAAATGGGGACAATTAAAGTCGGCGTCGCTCTTTAGCAGAGCTGCCATGTGGAGAGCTCTTATTATCCTCTATAACCTCTGAACAGGAACGGCTCCAATGAAGCAGTTTCATAACAAGGAAGGAAAATCGTTCAGACTTTAGCTGCAGCCAGAAATGTTACAGAAACACTTCAGGTGAAAAGCAAAAACAGGGACATACCAGGAGAGAAATACAACAGATTACAGATTACAGATTATAGGAGGAAAAGGTTGAATCCAAAGGTGTCGTCTGACTTAAAAACAGGGATCTGTTCACAGGATCCGTCACTTTCAGTTTAAGTTGTAGAAAACACAGGGATAAGTTTTTGTATCGTTGAAGGGACCTCGGAGCTAAGTGCACATGAAAGAGGTCTGTGAAATAAGATACAACCATGAAGAGCCTCTGAAGCACTCAGCCAGGTTTTTAATCGAATTCTGAAATGGACATGGAGCCAAGAAAAGAAAGGATGGAATGATGTAATATAGATTTTAATACTGGTCAGCATCCCTGCAGCTGATGACGGCCTGAATACAGAGAGTAACACAGAGAGGAGCTCATGACGGCTGAGTTAGTTTCTCCACATCGTGGAGAGACGATCTGCTTCAGTTTGTTTTTATAGTTCAATCGATCCCGAGCCTTTTACAAAGCGTCTGTTTGTGGAGACGGAGCACAAATTCATAAAACGCTTCCAGTCAGCAACAAAGAAGAAGAAGATGACCAGCACACACTCTCTACAAACAATCACTGAAAACCCTCGATAACAACCCAAGGACATACCATCACTGTGACATCAGGAAGAAATATAACTGACTGAATGTGTCTGATGTATGAAATAATTCATGGTCAGGCCCCAACACCACTTAAACAACGTGTGTGTGTGTGTGTGTTACTCTGCAGGACTGATCCCAGGGAGACCAGAGCATCAGCAAGAGGAGACTGTTCAGCTGAACACTGTGTTTGGAAAGTCTGCATTTACAGTCAGATCAGCAGGAAAACTGAACTGAGTTCCTGCTCACATTAGAGACTGAACAAGCCTCAGTGTTTGTGTGTGTGTATATATATACATACACACACATACATATATATATATATATATATATATATATATATATATATATATATATATATATATAGATAGATAGATAGATAGATAGATAGATAGATAGATAGATAGATAGATATAGATAGATGTGTGTGTGTATATATATATATATATATATATATATATGTATGTATGTGTATATATATATATGTATGTATGTGTATATATATATATATGTATGTGTATATATATATATATATATATATATATATATATATATATATATATATATATATATATATATATATATGTATGTATGTGTATATATATATATATATGTATGTGTATGTATATATATATATATATATATATATATATATATATATATGTATGTGCTGTAAAAATTATTCATGAACAGATAATCTGCAGCCTAAAGATAAAAACAGAAACTGCTTCTTGTATAACCAGTTTCATGATGACTTCACTAAGGTCAACACCTCTTATCGTTCGTTTCTTTTCAGAAATCTAGACGTCACAGCTCTAAAAGTGCTCCTCAGCTGGTCTGGAACACCTGTGCAGACTTGGAGTGACATTAATGTGAGTCTCACCTGTGTACGGCTGAGAGGAAGGCTGATTGAGAGGTCTGGCAGGACTGCAGAGCCCCACCGCAGCCCCCTCTCCCTTTGTGTCTCCTGTCAGCTTCGCCTCCAGTGCAGACGACAGCTGCTGTTCCTCCTCCTGCCGCTCGGCCGTCACTGACTCTCTGGCGCTTTCTTCCTGCTGACAGGCGGCTCTGCTGCGCTCCTTCACCCGGTCCTCCAGCTCACTCAGCTCCCTGGTGAAGGCCTCGATGCTGATGCCCTGACCGTTGGAGTCTGCGGGCAGCTGTGGTTCTCCCGGCGCCTGCTCCAGCAGCTCCTGGATCAAACTCTCCACAGACTGTTGAGACTGACTGACTTCTGGAAGCTCTGCGGATGCACTGAGTGGGTTTGAGATGTCGCTGGTCAGCAGTTTGGTGTCAGACGGCTGCTGGGTAACAGAGCTCTGAGAGGCGATCTGGTTGGTGCAAAGAGACTTAGCATCACTGATGTCACTGTTGTTAAAAATGGACTGAGTGAGAGCGGAGCAGCTTTGAGACGGGCACGTGACGAGGGATCCGTTCTGATTCGCGTTTTCATCCAAATACTGCTGCTCCCCCAGGTCCCTCTTCACTTTCTTCACCTCCAGGCCTCTGTCCTGATTGTCTGAGCAGCTGTCTCTGCTCATTGTCCCGTTAAACATAGCCTGGTAGCTAACAGTGATGGCAGACGTGGGAATGTGAGGAGCAGGAGGCGAGGCAGTGTGGGAGGCCGATAGAGGGGCCGCTGAAGATGAAGAGGAGGGTACGAGGCGAGGTACGGGCTTTGGCAGAAGCTCCTCTCTCTGCAGGCTGCGTTTCTTGGAGCGCGGCGTGAGGCTGATGCAGTTGTTTTTGCCGATTGTGACGTCCCACTCCCCGCTGTCCCGCTCCGAGCTGCTCCACTCTGACCGCGCTGCTGCCACGATGGCTGCCCTCTGCTGGCCTGGAGGGGTGTTACTGCTTCCTCCCTGCTGCAAGGAAAAGTGCTCAGGGAACATGGCCATGGAGGCGTTAGAGGTAGGGGGTGGAGGGGGTGGAGGGACTGTGTGTGGGGAGGGGTTTTCTCCATCATAAGGTGCCGACCAGTCGCGGCAGGCCCAGGAGCAGAACTCAATGCCCCGTCGGGCGTCTTTGAGGTACTCCAGGTAGCCTGAGTCCCAGTCCAGACTCTCTGTGTGAGGGAGCTGAGGGTGCATCGGGCTGTCGGGGGAGAGAGGGTGAGAGCCATGAGGACCGGACTGCATGGCCTCCATGCTGGTTGGAGTGGAGGGACCGCCTCCGCCTAATCCACCTCCGATGCTTGGCTGGCGGATGAAGAAGGCTAAGCGGGACGGGGTGCTGGGTCTGTGAGGGGCTGGAGACTCTGCACTTGGACTGTTCAGCACTGGATGACAAAACAAAGACAGTTTCTTTTTTAGAACCATAAATCAAATCTACGACAACAGAACAGATTATTTTAACTCTGTTATCTCTGTTTGTTTAACAGGCAGGAGCATCGTTTATGTCATGTTCACGAGGCGGGTTTGTGGACCCACATTGTGCCTGATGATCCTGAAGGAGTGTTTCGTCTCCTCACCTTTACCCCAGAAGGGATTCTCCTCCTCCCGCTCAGCAGAGGGCGCTGAATTGAACCGGCAGCACTCAGGGATCAGGGACAGGAACTTATCTGCTGACTTTCCATACATGTCGGTCTCCCTGATAGCACGGCGCTGACTCAGCATTACATGGGTGCAGGGCAGAAGATACCTGGGAGGTAAAACACACACACACACACACACACACACACAAACGAGCAGACTTTAATATCTGGTTCACAAAGTAAAGTCTAAATTGAAGCGGTGATCACTGTGTGATGTGCAGACAGACCTGAGAACGAGCTGCAGTATGATGTCTTCACAGTTCAGGGAGAGAAGAGTCCTGAAGAGGCTCAGTGATACCATACAGAGCTGCAGCACAGAGACAGGGACACAGCTCCTTCAGGGAAGAACATACTAATATGTGTGTAATATGTTATCCTTTGCTTCCCTTCAAAGCTTCTTTACTCAGTTTTATCTCCCTGAAGAGACGTACTGACACTTTGTTAACTCTAGAAGTTCTAAGTTTAAGTAGACACATTTCCCTGAGGATTCTTCTACCGACTACAAACACACCACAACCTAATGAAGCAGAAATGTTGACGTTTAGTCTCCATGTTTGTTCTGAAAAAACAGAAACATGTTATCAAGTTCTCGCTCCTCACCCACGCACCGCCCACACAGCCGAGTTTATACGAGGCTCCAAGGAGCCGTCACGTTAACTAACGTATAGAGGTTTTATTTCTGTACCCTGGAGTTGCTGCTGATGCGTGTGAGCAGTGTGTCCAGGATGGTGTCGTTGTCGTGGCGATGCAGCAGGATGAAGCGCAGGAAGGTCTTGAGGAGGGAGGTCTCCGACACGCTGCGCAGGAAAAGGTCAAGGTAGGCAGTGCTGGCGATCATCTCATCCACGGATGACTGCAAACACAGAAAACACACACACACACTCAAACAAGTCCTCCTGGGAATAACATCCAAGATTAAAAACACACTTCAAAGATCCGTAATCAGTGTTTGAGAGCTCGCTCTGACTCATCTCTGGAAGAAACAAAGCTGTGCCAGTAGGTCGGTCCACCCAACGCACCAAGGCTCCTGATTTTTAACATCCAAACGAGCTGGAGAGGGTGTGTTCCTACCTGATCCTGTCACACATGAAGCTCTGTTTACTACCAGAAAATAACTACAATCATCGCCCCCTGCTGTACGCTGCTGCCAAAGAGTCAGACCGTACTTAACGTCCACCCACACGTCCCACAGAGTGACAGAGAGTCTGCAGCCGGAACAGGAGATGTAGCCGTGTATTAAAATGAACTGAAAGAATATATAACCCTCAAAACTACACCATAGAGTTATTAACCCTGCGTTTGACGTATAATGTTAACATTTTATAGAAGAGCTAAACGAGGATGCATCCCAAGGATTTCTTCTTGCAGATTAATTCATATCAGACGGAGCTGTTGATGCTGTTTGGTATATAAACACCTGATCTGATCCATCTGTGTGTGACATGACAGGTTTTTCACTTTTGTTATAACTGGATCTAAAACACAGGAAGAGCTGAAGCTGAAAACTTTATTTCCTGGAAACCTCAAAAAGAGCTCAGGATTGTGGGAAATCTTGATGTTCAAAAAATAGATAAAATACAGAAATCCAAAGTCACAGACGCAGGAGAGGAGGAGACGAAATTCTCTGGTGCAGTGACGGCGTTTCTCTCACTTGATTTGTAACTCGTTATGAAAAAGACGGATCCACAGCAGTGTTGGTGAAACGGTTTGATTCTGATGAAATGCTCGATGCACGTCTCAGTCTGAGCCCTTTATTCAGAGCTGATGTTTTTCAGACTGATCAAATTAAAGAAAATCTGAACGTGTAAACATAACTCTTTGTTGTGTCTCAGAGTTCTTCATAATTTCAACGTTATGGGTAAAAATGACCTCACTTTCTAGTTTCATCTCTGCAGGAAATCAGGTCAAAATCATCACACAAATTCTGAAGCTATGACCATAAACCTCTTCAAAATAAACCCTTAACTTCTTTTCTTTACTCAGAGCAGGTTTGGTTTATAATCCTTCAGGGGTTTTTTCTTTGCTCTTGTCCACTCTCCACCTCTTACCTTGTGCAGTGCAGGGCCCATAACCGGGACGAGGAAGCCGTTGTGGAGGTAGTCCAGGAGCTGCGAGCGCACCAAAGGATGAGCCACCTGCACCACAGCGTTGCAGAACTCCAGCGAGTTCATGAACAGTACGAGTGATGAAACGCCCATCCAGTCCTCCCGCCGCAGAGCGTGCCAGTCGTCCCCCCTGACTTCAATCTTCCTCGGCAGAGAGGAGTAGAGAGCGCTGAGGCCCGTCGCCAACACCTGAGGAAGAAGAGGGACGGGCTTCAGGTGAGAGGAGAAAAAATCAAAAGCAAAAAAAGGCGAGCTGGGGGTTCAAAAATGGGTTTGGAAATATTTGTGATTTTGAACATCTAGTCCAACAGAGAAGACGTCTTAGTTTGTTGATGTGTGGTTAGAGGGAAACAGTGTTGATCATCAAAGGAGGACACGTGATGTAGAGACAAAGCTCGTCAAAGCTCGACATGCTCTGAAAAATCAGAAGGACAGGATAAAACATACATGCATACAAAATACATGAGAAATCAGAAGAAGGCAGCGCTGAACACAGAGTGAGACAGAGTGAGACAGAGAGGAGCACTCGGTCCTCCATGCCACCTCCGCTGGTCCTTCTCGCCTCTAAGTAGGTCAGATTGAAGCTGCTGGAAGGAGGACGAGCAGAAAATAGCTGAGCTGGCTCTTTAACAGCGGAGAGAAGCAGCGGAGGAGAAGATAACGGTGCTAAAGTTTTAAAGGTGAAGAGCTGCACAGTCGCTGGAATTCGTGACCAGATTAGGAAGGACGGCCGTGGCTCAGGCTGTGCTCACACACCTTTCTTCACCTCACTGAGCCACCATCACAGTATGATACACTCTGTGAGAACAGCATCATACTGAACACAGCACCTCCATCAAACCCAGCTGTACAGAACCAACAGAGGCACATTTCCAACCGTGACAGACGCTTATTAGCCTGCAGTTCACATTATATCCTGGATGCCTGAATTTTTCCTTTCCTCACTGCAGACTGTGAAACCACAGTTTCATCAACAGAGCTCATCATCTTTTTTTAAGGATTTTATCCACGTAGCTCCAGAGCTTCCTCTGTGTGACTGAAAGGACTACTGTGCACTTCAAAACCAGCTCAGTTTTTATGTGTAAAGCCTCTTTAAGGTGCAGACTTCTCTGTTCATCACTTTGAGTTCAACGTGTTGATTAGTCGTCCTGATGATGATGTTAATTTAAAGATCTTCACAGGAAACCTTCAGACAGCTGATTGGATGAAGATAAGAAGGACTGTTCTTTCAGAGGGCATTGTCATGTCCTTCCCCTTCCTTTATCTCTCTCCATCACTGATGAATCAGAGTGAGACAGCACACACACACACACACCTCTACTTCCTCAAAGCAGTGTTGAAGTGCGTCAGGATCCTGCCTTTCCTTAACTCTCACCCTGAGCTGTAGGTTTCCTCACGTTAGGATTCAGCTGACTTCTCTTGAAGATCCAATAAACTCTGAACTCAGATATCGAACGCTCAGTTTTTATGGAAACTGAGTGAAATGAAATGTTTCATCCCTGCCTTTCTTTGGGGAAATGACTCATAAGAAGCTGAATCGATGTTTGATAGGAGTCCTGAAGTTCTGCCTCTTTGTTTAATGGACAGATTTATCTGCAGCCTGCTTCAGTCATGATATGTTTCGCCCCCAGCAGCAGCTGTGACTCTCTTAACGTGCACTTCAACAGAAACAGACCCCCCCCCCCCCTCATGGCTGCTTTCTCTCACCGGGCAGAAGTACGAGTTCTCAGCGATGTAACAGGCCACAGACTCGTTGCTGGCTGAGGTAGCCATGACCAGCAGCAGCGCGTCTCGGGCCTGCTGCCCGATGGCTCCGTCCCGGTGGATGAACGGCACGAGGAGGGAGAAGATCAGCAGGTTGGTGGAGCCCTGCTGAGCCGGAGCCGCCCGGAACAACATCTCCAGGACGACGGGCTGCCGGGCCATGGACACGCAGACCTGGAGGTGAGTTGGACACGGTTCAGCCTTAGACCTCATTCCGAGCTGTAAGGGTTCATCTCACAGATAGAAGAAGAGAACAGGTGAAAGGTAAACACACCTGATTGAGCAGCAGGACCAAACTGTTCTCCAGGCCTGAAGGACAACCAAGCTCTGGATCAGCACAGGCTCCCAGCAGCCTCAGCAGGGGGTGGAGGACCGCGGTGTGCTGCAGCAAAGGCTGCTGGGACTGCCCGATGAGCATCTCGTACAGCTTGAGCAGCGCCCCCTGGCTGTCCGGGTCCAGGCCGCGACGCAGGTGCCACTGAACCAGGTGCTCCAGGATGTTCTCAGTGACCACCAGCTCCAGGATGGGGCCCATGGGGGGCGCCGTGGTGCCGCCGTCGGAGCTCTCAGCAGGACGCTCCTCTGCGAGCAGACACAACATCTGGTCGGTGTGATTCCTCACCGCCGTCAGGTCGTCGCTGGAGGACGACGGCTCGTGCTGCTCCAACACCCACGAGACCTGAACAGAAAGAAAGGTTCAGTCTGAATATTCCAGTCCCTCCAACCCGGTCCTGTCCTGAACTAACTCTGCACCTCATGGTTCTGATCCTTCACACGCTTAAGTGTCAGTTTCTGAGAGGGAAACGTTTTATGTGATCTCCTCAAAATATATTACAACTGTTTTTACATCCTGCTAAGAGTTCGGACACACAGTACGGAGTGTTTCAGAGACGTATTAATAACAGCGAAGGATCGCTCAAAATGATGACAGGAGTTAACGTGTCTGAACTGACACGACACCGCTCGCTTTAGAGAAAACAAGTTAAACTGAAGCGTCTAACCGGGGTGTGAGAAGACGGCCAAACTGACAGGATGAAGATTTCACAACACTTCACACAGGAGATGATCTGCAGATGTGTGAGCAGCCTGTGCTGATAAGAGATGAGCTTGTTGTCGAGGTGAATGAAGCCTGATGAAAAAGATGAAACCAAATATTGCGCAACACAAACGGTTTCAAACTTCTGTTTGAATCCTTGAACTCAAACTGTAATACCTCCATCCCTCAATCACAATGAGAAAATAATCGGAGCAAGTTTTTACTCCTTTACACTACAAAAACGAAAATCTAACAAAGTGTTAATGTCTAATTTTTGTTAAAACGTCTTATTGGAGCTGGTAGAAGACACATGTCCAGATCCTGAGAGTCAGAGCAGTAAGTTCACTCAGACCTGCTCTGTGGCCTCTGAGGAAACTCAGCAGTCAGAGTTTGGCACAGATCTGTTACCTATAAAACCTGCAGTCACTGATTGGACAGCAGCCAGTGATGATGTTACTTTAGACTGAAAACACTCCGAGTTACTGACGAGGCCAGCTGGACGTGTGAACGCTCACACAGAGACAATCATTCACTGACAGCGGAGAGAGAGGATTCATGTTCTCATATTCTCCTGGATGATGAAAAACTGGAAGAATGACCCGTGTTAAGAACAGGTGCACCTGTAGCTCACCTGTCTCCAGTGGTTCTCAAACACCATGAGGCAGGTCTCCGGGTCAGCTGTGCACGGGCTGGAGGGAGCGGCGCTCCGGCCTGACCGACTCCCAGGTACCCGGGGGTTAAACCTGCTCAGCCAGCTCATACTGGAGCAGGGTGGAAGGGGGGGGGGGGGGATAGCAGAGAAAGTACCAGAAAAAAGGTCCAGTGATAAAACAGTGAAGGGATGAGGAAAAGATGAGAGAGGAGAGGAGAGAGGGGATAAGAGAGGAAGAGCGGGGAAGAGTGTCTAAAAAGAAAGGAGGCTGGCTGCAGTCGGGCTGTCACTTCTACTCGTTGTACGTCTATGAAACGTTTGCTGTTGCTTCAGAATCTGTGCGACCTGTCCTCCCTGTAGACCCTGTCATCCAGTCTGAAGCCAACACCACTCCATATCCAGTCAGGATGGGCGCTCTGTGCTCTGTGCTGGAAGCAAACAGAAAACAACAAACATCAACAAACCAGTCTGAAGTTACAATGAAGCATCTCAAGTTACAAACACACCTCTGAGATTCAGCAAAACAAGAAACACAAGAAAGATTTAGTGTGGGAGGAGCGCGGACGGCCAAGTGGTCTAGGTCTAGATCCATAAGCAGGCTCAGGCCTGTGGCTCCGGCCCGTGGCTCAGGCCTGTGGCTCCGGCCCGTGGCTCAGGCCCGTGGCTCCGGCCCGTGGCCCCGGCCCGTGGCTCAGGCCTGTGGCTCCGGCCCGTGGCTCAGGCCCGTGGCTCCGGCCCGTGGCCCCGACCTGTGGCTCCTCACTCTCACCCTGTGTCCTGCTCTGTCCACTGTCCTGTCCTCTCACATTGAAGGCAGAAAATGACCTTAAAAAAGATTCAGTGTTGGAAACAGGATTGCTGCTCGGTACAAATACTCAAAGACTAAAATGAGATAATTCTTGTTTCAACAGCTGACAGGAACATTTTTATGACTCCACTGGCAGTTTTCAGGCAACATTTTTGTCTTTTAACATCTTGAAATCAGTCACCTCCTGGACTTGTCAGGTGACTGTGGCTCAGATTAAGTCTAATTAGATTAATGGACATCAACACTTACTTCAACAGGTGAGAACAGGTTACAAAACCAAAGTACACTGCAAAAAGTTCAATCTAAGTGTCTGACCCTCTCACAGAGAGAAGCTTCAGTAAATATCAGGTTTCACTTCATGAGTATCTTCCTTTGAGTCCATTAGTGAGGCTCTTAAAGAGGGATGAGCTGCCTTTGTCTTCAGCCTCGGCACTTAGACACAAAATTTAAAGCTTTCAGAGATCAGGATTTGTCTCTGGGCTCGAGTAAACACTGAAAACACATCTCCAAACACAACAGCCCACATTTCAATATGTAAAACAGGCAGATGTGAGCGCATTAGTGTTTTGGCTGAATTTGAAGATAGTTTTAGGACACATGACAGAAAATAACACCTACTCAATCCTTACAACTGCTGTGTGATGGTCCAGTCCTGGCAGACGTAATGAAGCGACAGCTCTTTCTGACTGAACCGTTTGCTTCAGTCTGCCAGCACTCACCCACCTCGGAAACATCCATTCATTCAGAAATACATCATTTTTCATGAAGAGTCTTTTTTTCCCCTCTGTTTTCCAAACAAACAAAAGTCAGCGCCCACAGTATGGTGTTACCAGGGAAACCACTGGGCTCTTTTCTGGAAAGACTAAATCCAGTCAGCCTTCACGGAGCCTGAGGAGCACGGTGCTGAGGTTTCACGCTTCAGTGTGAAGAGAGAGAGAGATTATTAGTGAAAAGCTTTGGCTAAATCATTCATAAACATCAGATTTTGTTGATTTTGGCATCAAAACTACAGAAAATTAAGTGTTTGATTTATAAATTTGAATCATTAACTATTTAAATCAAACATACTCGACTTACTGACGCACGTAGGAAGCAAGAAATGAGAAAAAGAGCTGATATGTTGTCGAAAACATTACTCTTTCTTGTTTTTCCTTCACAATGAAGCTAAAACCTTAAATCTGTTTTGTGCTATCCAATCTGTAAAGCTCCAAAAATCTCTGCCAGGAGTTGCGTGGTGCTTTTAGTGCATAACTGCGAGGATTATTAGCGATCTAGCGAGCAGATGGATCAAGAGTTGAGATGTGGATTAAACCACAGGAGTGGTTTTGATGTTTGGATGCCTTTTAGTGTTGTGACTCTGAGCGATACCTTCAGTAAAAGCTGTTTTGATCGAGTGTGACTGATGCTGCTGTTTTCTGTCACACAGGACTCTACGAAGACCTTAAAGTTAGAGTTCTGCTCATCTCACTGAGATGCAAACCTGTTTATGTGGCACTAAATGGATCTTAGCTTTTACCTTCATCTCCTAAACGTCTGAGAAAAGAAGAGTAAAAAAACGCTCTGACAGTTTCACCTCCTCGTAAAAAAAGAGGTGTGGATTTTACAAACAGCTCACAAATGTTTTCTGTTATGATTTGCAGCCACATGATGTGGGCTGACTTCACATGACTTGGACTTGGGTTGGACGTTAGTTACACATTCAGCTCCTTCCAGCATGAGTCACTCAATCAGCGCGGCTCCATGTTTTCATTTATTGACCTCACGTCGCAGCTTTCTTTATCCACAGACAAATACAAGAAGAAAGGCAGATCAAATCTAAGTTCCAAACGCTGAAATGATTAACCAGCCTTCAGCAGATGAGTCAAAGGTAGTGATTCTCATGTTAGCAGCAAAAGAAGCAACAAAGAGTCGAGACGTCTCCGGCAGAGAGACGGACTGAAAATAATCAGGCTGGAAACACAGTCGGCCTTCATCCACCACAAATTCAAATACCTTAAATGCAGGTCAGCCGGTCTGCTGCAGAATTCAGGACAAAGCTTTCCACTCAGCTGATTTAACTTTACAAAATCATGTTAAAAAAAAAAGGGTTCCAGTTCCAGGACACACACACACACACACAGCATCATAAAAAACACTCCCAACGTCCAAAGTTCATCAGACAGATTCTGCTTGAAGGAGGCGGGCTCCTCAAGACGAGTTTGTCAGAGGTTAGTGATCAAACGAGGAGCCGTCTAAAGAGGACGAGTCGTCCTTTTAAAGTTCAGAGACTTCAGGAAAATGAAGTTTTCACAGCAAACTAAAAGCTGCACCTGGTCGTCCTCCTCCTGCAGGGAATCTAAACAGGTGTGATAGAGACGCTGAGCGCTCTGTCCTTCACATTCCTCACATTTCTACCCCGTCCCCTTCTGTAATCACCGTCACTGGTCAGGAGACGTGACCAACCTTTCCTACCGACGTGTCCCACTCGTCTCACATGTGTTGAAAAACTAAATTTATAAATAACAAGATGCTCACACCAAAGTTCAACCACAAATCAAACTACAGAAATTCTTGAAAGAGGTCATTAATATTAACCCAACAGTAAATACATTTCTATCTTGTCCGACAAAAACTTCCAAGAATTGCCCCAAAACTTTGGTTTTTTTTTTTTTGTGTTTCAATATACTTTTTAGAGACTGTCATGGTCATATTTTTTGCTGATGAATAATTTTTGGATTTATTTATCTCCAGGTTTCATTCTCATGCAGTTTAATTTCATATTAAAGCTTAACAAAAGCCTTGAGTTTGGAAATTAAGACCATAAGAGCTACGTAAAAGATCTCATGAACCCATGATTATGATTTAAAGGAGGTCAAAACATTTTCAACAAGTTATCTTTGCATTGAAAACTACTGAATTAAATTAGGAAAATGTTGCATGGCAGAAAAATAAATAAAATTTGAGATTGTTTCTCTGGGTTTTGGGAAATAGATCCTTATCTCTTATCACTTTATAACATCATCATCATCATCAGAAGAAGAAGAAGAGGAAAACTCATGGAGTAGACACAAAACGAACAGATCAACCACGACTGCACTAAACCATAATTTACCTTTCTTAAAGAAACATAATAAACAGGTATAAACACTCCGTAAACAGACCTCAGTTGCATATAAAATATGTAAGCTGATGTGTAACATCCGTACAACTGAGTGGTTTATCTCTAATACAATATAATTACAGTGTAAACAAGTCTCTAACAGCTGTTTGCTTCAAACCACAAATCTCTCAACTCAGTTTCAGATTACTGATTGTTTAATTAAGCTTTAATTAAGATTTGTCAGCGGTAGAGATGATTATAAACACACTGAAAAGCAGCATGTACCAATCTCAGAGCCCCTCAACAAGCACTGCAGTGTTTTGAGTCAGTCTGACAGCCTGTTAGCTCACCCAGCTCCTCAGCAGAAGCATCAGATCTACTCCCCTTTGGTCTGATTGATGAAATAAAACCTTAAATTCATAGTATTTAGTCTTTAAGTCCGATCTTTAAGCCATGATCCAGCGTCAGATCTCAACGGACAATAATCAATGCATTTCAATGGAGAGATGATGTAGCAGGCTAGTGGATACTGCAAAGATAATTAGCTTACATGGAAATGTCAGCCCAGTATTTAGTTCTTTTTGTGTATTTAAGTGTACATTGATATTGATTAAACGCAGATTTACTCACCTTTGATATGTTAGCAGTGTGATGTGTTATTACAGAGGTGTAGATGTCCACGGATCCCTGCTAACGAGATGCTAGTGAGTGAGCGCTGCTATGCTGCTAACGGCTAACCGCTGCTGAATTCCACAATGTCAGAGCAATAAAAGCTCGATCGGCCTGAAAAGACCCGAAGACAGCGGGCAGGCTGGACCACACCGAGCCGGGGAAGCTAGAAGATGAACCACTCCTTCATTCTGACCGCTGAGCATCCTGTTAGAGAGAGATAAACATCCCATCAGATGATTCCTCAAACACTCTCCTCTCTCCAGCAGCCATCTTACTGTAGCTCCGCCCACACGATCCTCTGACTCACACCCACCGCGACGATCCTCCTCTGCTCCCCTCTGCTCCTCTCTGCTCCTCTCTGCGCGAAAAGTGCCTAAATTAAGGGTTAAAAAGTTTTCCATCGGTTCAGTGAAGTTAAATGATCAGTATGAGTCTGATTCACCTGTTCGGGTCTGAGTGTGAAGCTCGTCTCAAGCTTGTTTTTTTTGTTTTGTTGTTTTCTTGTAGTTAGATTTCATTTTGTGTTAACTTATAATTTTCTTTTTTTCACGTTTGACAATAACTGAGGAGTCCAAAACAGATCATTTATTGAGAAATAAAAAACACCTGAGATACATAATTTTACCACTCAGTTGATATTTATTCACAGAGCATTACAATCATAACAAATGTTATCTCGAGACAATTTTATAAAATGTAAAAAGTTTAGATTAGAGTCCAGAAATTACTCTGTGATGATTTTTTTGTTCGCAAGACTTTATTATTATTTGTTGTATTTGGTGTTAAAATTTTGTCTAAGTCAGGGGAGCCAGTCAGGAAATTCATGATGAAAGTCGTTTATTTTATTATTTTATTATTTTATTATTTTATTTATTTATTTATTTATTTATTTATTTGCGTGCTTGCTTGCTTACTGAATTACTTACTTACTTACTTACTTGCTTGCTTGCTTGCTTGCTTGCTTACTTACTTGCTTGCTTGCTTGCTTGCTTGCTTGCTTGCTTGCTTACTTACTTACTTACTTACTTACTTACTTGCTTGCTTGCTTGCTTGCTTGCTTGCTTGCTTGCTTGCTTGCTTGCTTGCTTGCTTGCTTACTTACTTACTTACTTACTTACTTACTTACTTACTTACTTACTTACTTACTTACTTACTTACTTACTTACTTACTTGCTTACTTACTTACTTACTTACTTTACTTAGTCTGCACTCTTAAAACCACAGAAAGGCTGCAAAAGTGTAAAACTATCCAACCTCAAATTGCAAACCATAAAGTCCTGATGAACACAAAACCAAACCCAAAACAATTCATCCAAAAGTTGTAATCACAAATCACTAACAAAACACAAATATAATATTCATAAATGATTTTTTTTATTCTTGTCGGTTCTTCTTCTGTTTAAGGCAGGGGTCTCAAACTTGCGGCCCGCGGGCCAATTGCGGCCCCCAGAACAATATTTTGTGGCCCCCTTCCTGAAATCAAAGTTATGTGTTGGTGCGGCCCGCGTGTTTTTTCTTACATGCATCTGGGCGTTTTATATTTTATAACACTTGTGGGCTACCATAGCTCAGGCTCATGACAACAACACGAATTAGCAATTGGTCACTTGTAACATGTTTGTGTCACAGTGCTGTACGGTGTTTGTTGGTGTTTGGATCATGTGTCTTTTTGGCAGCAGCTATCTGTGTTAAAGCTCTTCAACACGAAGAGATGAGCATCTTAAAGCCACACTGAGGGTCTCAGCTGCTTCCTCCCTCAAGACAAATGTTCTGAAGACCTGTTCAGACTGAGACGATTGGATCAGTGGTACTTTTTTTTTTTTTTTTGAATACTTGAAGCCCTTTTTTTTTGTGGAACACTTGATGCGGCCCAGCGTCACCCAGACACTACCTCCAGTGGCCCCTTGGTAAGTTGGGTTTGAGACCCCTGGTTTAAGGGAAGGAAAGAAAATTCAGGCTCATCACAACTTGATGGTTTTAAACTATTTTGTTGAGAAAAACAAACTTTTAACAAACCTTCAATTTGACTGTTAAAGAGACTCAAACTGGGCTGTCACACTGATCTGAATGTTACGTTTTTAGTTGTTCTGAATTTGAAATCAAAGCAGACAGAAACGTCCACAACAGAAGAGTTGAAGGCGTCAAAATGAACAGGTTCCACATGTAAAGCAGATTTATTAAAGTTTAATAGCAAACACCAAATGCACGTTCCACTCTGTCCAGTCGAGTTTGTCCATGCATTAATATGTTTGCATTTTTTTATTGTTGTGAATATTTTGAAATGATTTTCCTTCATTAAAACAAAGAGGATAATCTTGAGTCTGACTCACTTACAGCAGGTTCCATCTTTACATTTCCCACCGTTTGTTTGTTTAAAGGGTCACCTTGTTCCTCTGTGCTCCAGTTGCTGTTTGTTGTCTCTTACTCACGGTGATGTGACCTCTCGGGTTTTCTTGGTGAAGCAAGAATTCCCACAGGACTCCTGACATCTGTTGTGGTTTCCTCCCATAGAGACCAGCGTCACCAGGCAGAGCTCAGGTGAGCTGAGCTGTCTGGAGCAAATCAAAGCCGTCGTCTGATTCATGACCCACGAAGCCGGACGTCTTGGGCACAAAGGAGCACTCGTGATGGTTGAGATGTGTTAGTTAAAGGCCGAGTGTTGGAGGATGGATAAATCAGGGGACGCGAGTATCAGAGGGAACCATTGGCAGAGGCTGCTCAGGTGGCATCGAGGGCAGAAAGAGGACGAGGAGGGAGGAGATGGAGTCAGGGAGGAAGGAAAACAGAACAACTTCATGGATCTGAAGCTGAATGTCAAGTAAGTCACAAATGATCCAGATTATTTTAATTTATAGAGGAGCAGTGCTGCTCATTATATGTTCCTAACTTTAGATGAACTGTTCTGAATGCTGCATTTGATCTCTAACATGTTACAGTTTGGTGGACTTTAGTTAATTGTATGGATATAAGATGCATGCACCAAATCATCACGACTAACACACCTGTGAATCTTCATCCTCTCTCAGCTGGAGAGACTGGTCGGTCGATCCTGCAGAGCAGTTTTATTACGTCTGGCTGCAGCTCATGATCTTCCCCATCATCTACAACACGGTCATCATCATCCTGAGGTAAACAGAAAATCTGTTCATCCACACACACACTGAGATCATTTCACATCCTACTCTGTCTTTTTGTTTCCTCAGGACGTGCTTCTCTACGATCGCTCTGAGCTACCTCCCCGTGTGGCTCACATTAGACTACCTGGCAGACCTCATGTATGTAACGGACATGACCATCACTGTTCACACAGGTACAGACGTTAGGATTCTAAAACTGGAGTTTGTACAGTGCTGTGAACAGACCATTAGAGTAGAGAAATAAATGCATGAACCAGCGTCTCTAAGATCTATTTAACCTCAAATAAGAGCAACCGAGCTGAGCTGTTCTGTTCTCTGCAGGGTACCTGGATCAGGGCATCCTGATCAGGGACATAAACCAGCTGAAGAAGCGTTACCTGCACTCTAAACGTTTCCTCAGAGACGTGGCTTCACTGCTGCCCACCGACCTCCTCTACTTCGTCTTTGGGATCCAGACTCCGATGGTGAGAATCAACCGCCTGCTGCGAATCCCACGCCTCAACGAGGCCCTGGACCGCATGGAGACCAGAACCTCCTACCCAAACACCTTCCGCATCTCCAAACTCATGATCTACATCTTCATTTTGATCCACTGGAACGCCTGTCTCTACTTCGCTCTGTCCAGCTACATCGGCTTTGGGAGCGATCGCTGGGTTTACCCTAACATCACCGACCCGGAGTTCGCCGCCATGCGTCGTCAGTACATCTACTGCTTCTGGTTCTCCGCGCAGATTTTCACCACGGTGGGAGACACCCCGCTGCCGAAAAGAGAAGAGGAGTACTTGTTCATGATTGCAGATCTGCTCATTGCCGTGCTCGTCTTTGCATCCATCGTAGGGAATGTCGGGAATGTCATCACAAGCCTTAGAGACCGGGATAATGTCTTCTTCCCAAACCATGAGCTGGTAAGAAGCTACTAGAGGGTAGACTTTGTCCATTTTCCAGCCAAAATTTGAAACTTTACATGGGAATGAAAGAATGATGGGTAATTCTAACAAATGCTAACCTGGACAGAAAAAACGACTCCCCAAACTCTGGCTATTCAAAAGCCATCATTTGGGATGTAATTTAACTCCAAACTCTGAAATCTTATAATAAGGAAATGAAGATTTTTTGGCTCCACAGAATAACCCCCTCTGGTCCACGTCTCCTTTCCCAGGTTAAGGCATACCTGCGTAGCCACCACATCAGCAAGGAGCTCCGTCATCGCATCGACAACTGGTACCAGCATCTTCACATCAACAAGAAGATCATGAGAGAGAACGAAATCCTGCAGCAGCTTCCTGTTCACCTGAGGACAGAGATCGCCGTCAGCGTCCACCTTCCTACTCTCTCCAAAGTCACCATCTTCCAGAACTGTGAGACGAGTCTGCTGGAGGAGCTGGTGCTCAAACTGAACCCTCAGGTCAGGGAAGAAACGGTGAAACAATAAGACGTATTACGATTTAAAATGTCAGCGAAGCTTTTAGAAAAGAACTGTTTGAGGACTATCTGAAGCTTGTTCATGCAGGTGTTCAGTCCAGGAGAGTACGTGTGCAGGAAAGGAGACGTGGGCCATGAAATGTACATCATCAAAGAGGGAAAACTCGCAGTTGTTGCAGACGATGGCGTGACAGAGTTTGCTGTTCTGAGTGAGGGAAACTTCTTTGGGGAAATAAGTATCCTCAACATTAAAGGTAAGTTAGCTGTCGAGTGCTTCGTATGATGCTAATAAAAGAGAAATTCAGCAATTAAAAACATTTTTCTTTGTAGGGAATAAGTCGGGCAACCGTCGAACTGCCAACATCCGAAGCATCGGCTACTCCGACCTGTTCAGCCTCTCCAAAGAAGACCTGATGGACGTGCTGTCTGAGTTCCCCGCGGCCAAACTTCACCTGGAGGAGAAAGGCAGACAGATCCTCACCAAGATGGGCATGTTGGAGGAGAGTGGGGAGGGGGCGCAGGGAGAGGAAGAGAAAGTTGAAACCAAGATACAAAGGCTGGAGAAGAACTTGGAAATGCTGCAAACCAAACTCGCTCGACTTATGGTTGAACTAGAGTCAAGCAACCGCAAGATGCAAGCCAGGGTGGAGCAGCTGGAGTGGGAGGTGGCTGCTCTGGGGACTGAGCTGCCAGAAGATGGAAGAGGAGAGGATGCAGAAAGGAGAGGTGAAGGGGTGGGAGGAGAGGTGGGCTGGGAAAGAGAAGAGGCAGAAGGAGAAGAAGAGAAGGGTTCAGATGCAAAGGTGAAGCAACAGAGAGAGGGAGAAGACGGTAAGGATGTGACCAAAGAAGGAGACGGAGAGAGCACCAAGAGTACGAAAGAGGACGCAGAGAGGATGGTGGAGGGAGATCAATCAGGAGCGAAGGAGCCAGGCAATCAGGGACGGATAATAGAAGATGAAGAAGAAAAGAGCAAAGACAGAGGAGATGACAGACCTGGGAAAGGTGATGGAGCTGAGATCGAACCTGAAGATGAGACAGAAGAGAAAAGCACATCTGAAGAGGGAGGAGAAAACAACAAGGAGGAATCAAGAGGGACAGAGTCGAAGGATAGATGACAAAAACAACGAAGAAAGAGAAGGGCTATTCAGTTTATTGTTTTACTCTGACAAAGTGTTCATGACTAAAACATCTACTGAGACTCTTTCTACAATGTGAAGTCCTACCACTGGGGGGCAGCATTTCTCCCCACTTTACATAAGTCTGTCCTCCAACAGGACGGATCTCTGACGTCCCCGTTCACAAATATACAAGTTATCTTCTCATGATGTCAGAATGTCAACATTCATTTTCATAAAAGGATATCTTTTCTTTTTCTGCGTTGATTTAATTAACACTCATTGTTTTGTCATCTGTGTGTACTGTATATTTTATTCGTCTCTTTTGAGATTGAAAAAAGTAAAGACATATTTTGGGTTATTGTTAAGAGATGTCAGTCTTTTTTTGTAAACACTTAATAAAAATGGTTTATGTATCATTTTTAATGTGAATTTGTCCCAATGGTTTTAAGGGTCTTTGGAGGTTTCCTCATAGTTTCATCCATCCTTTTCTTATTACTAATCACAAGATCTGTGGTTTGCATTGTTTCAATGCATAGTTAAATTTTTCAGGAGGTAAACGTCAGGCGAGGTGTGTAGGCTTCTACAGAGGTAAGGGTTATACACACATACAATGCAGAGTATAAATCATCTCTCCATCAAACAGAAATAATGAAATGTATGGGTGCATGGCTGTTCAGGGCTTCCATATAATGAAAAAAAAAAATTAAGTGATTAAAGTCAAATGTGCATGATAAGAAATCAAACATTGTAATGAAAGATTGAAATTATTTATTCATTAAGATTATGTATGACTTTGATTGATTTTGTGAATATAACAAAAGGACCAAAAATAAAGGAGAAATTAAAGGAAGTAAAATTGTTAGACTGTAGATAATGAACACATAAACTATAGAGAAATTGTAACCAAAAAAAAGATAAACTTTTACATCCATAAAAACATGGACATACTCACATTCAAGAATAGTTGACTACCAAAACCCTTTTTATCTTTATGTAATGGTAAATCCAACAGGATGAGCAAGCCTTTATAATCAAAGTTATGTATTTAATGCTAAAATATAATTATTGTTATAGATGAATTTTCAAATGTACAGTTTAAAAAAAATCTGAGGAAATAGTGAAGCACATAATTATTTTTTGACTGACAAATTCCAGTTATTTACTAATGTTGCCAAACAGAAAAATGTTTTTTTTAGTGTTTATTATTTTTGATATATTGATGAGAGAATTCCAGATTTCTGGCTCGAATTTGGGAACAAAAACATAAAATCAGTTTGAACCTCTTCTCTCCTGTTTAAGCGAAGGAAAATCAGTCAGGTTTGAGGCACTTTACATGGTGATGAGTGGTTTTCTTATTTTTGACGGATGAATAAATGTTTATAACAAACAACATCCATCAAAAAAAAAAAAAAAAATTATTTCCTAGAGATCAGTCCCTCCCAGCCCAAGATAAAAAAAATGTTATATAAAATAAAGGGGAGAATAAAAATTAAGATTACATATTTTTTTAATGAGAAAAGAAAAAGCGCGTACTGGCCCTTTAATGACGCACGGGTTACGTACTTCCCTGAAGCTCAGCGGGGACACAGGCCCCATCGATTGAACACACATTAGCATTTAGTGATAATAAAGCTCTGTTTGTGTGACATCTTCATGGAGTTCAACCGATAATAACACATATGGAGTGTCAAGAAGACAAGCCGATCATCTACACTATGGAAAACAAGCCGATCGTGACATGTGAGTGTGAAATAAAGAAACGAACTCTTATTTCTTCTGCTTTGACAGTTAGCTTCACTCATTAGCTCCTTTAGCTCAGCTAGCTGGAAGCTTTTATTATCAATGTTAGGGACGTGTGTTTGTGGTGACTGGTGGACTGATTCATACCCTTTAATTATAATGTATCCACATTTACCTGTACTGTAATAACACCTGTTATGAATGTTCATAGAATGAGCTGTGTCTGTCAGGGCGAGCCGGTAGCTACATTGATTATCAGGCCTAGCTAACGATAAACGTCTGCAGCGGCTGGTTCAGCAGTGAGGGGAGAATATCACCTTATTCCTGCTGGACACACTCTGTCCCCCTTCATAGCAGAGCGCACTGAAGCCTCCACATCATGTTTGCCATTCATAAATCCTGAGGAGGCTTCTGAAATCTGCTCGGAGGAGTTATTTTAGGAGCCGGCTGTAGTAGAGGATGACAGCTTCACCTCACACTGTCAGCTGCTCCATTTTTAGGGCTGGGTGGTGCAGAGGTACCCCACTATACAGAGGACTGATGGACTGAATGTGACAAGAATTATATCATCTGGTGCATTAATCACTGGCTCATTATGGTGCGTAATGACGGCTTGAAGCAGGGTGAAGGAACCACCTCTATCAGGGCTCCTCACTGTTGTGTCCCTCTGAATACCAAAATAAGAAGAACATGACACGAAGCCTCAGAGATGAGTCATAAATCATGTTTGTTTGTGTGGCTGCCTATGGTGAGAATTCACACACATATTCTATATCCTGAACTCTGATGCAGATATTATCATTTAGAGACGTGTTTAGATTTTTATCTTCTTTTTTTTTAATAGAAGTTTTCTTTTATTCTGAAAGTCATTTTAACTGAACATGTTTTTCCAACAGTGTCTTTTACATCTGAATCCAACGTTACCGTCCAAGCAAGAGGTGTCAAAGTGCTGTGTTCCTCCTCGTCCTCTTTTTGGTGATTGATTTGATATCAGATGAGGTGGTTTCATCCCTAACATGTCTCTGATTTACGAAACAGCGTGCAGCTTTCTGCTCAGTCTGCTCCTCCAGGTGTCTGAGACTCCAGACTCTGCTGTTGTGTAATGATTATCTCAGGCTGTGTATACAGGCTCATGCACTAGTGGCATGGATAACGCTGGTGTTTGCTTTGCTCAGTCGTGTTTGGTTGTGTCTGATGTTGGTCTTTGTGTGGATTGAGTTTTCTTTTTGAGCGTCGTGGAGCTTTAAGACGGCGCAGTGAAGAATTACTGCTTCTTCAAATGGATGCATCAGCTTCAGTATTCTGCTGCGTTTTAACCGTGCAGTCTGGCTCCAAGTCTCCAATCAGATCTCAGCGTTTTGCTCCATAACCAGCTGACACCTGAGCTAACTCCTTTAAAAACAAGTGTTAGTAAAGAGAAAGAGATTCAAACAGCTCAGTGTGATGTTCAGATGCTCACGTTTGTCCTGCAGGATGTTTGTCGACATGAAGACCGAGGGAGCACCGAAGGACCAGATCCTCTTTGCTTTCAGGGAGTATTTAGAAAGAAAAACTTTGATGTGCTTCGTTTGATTTGGCCCAGTTTCAAACTCAGTCGCTGCTGATCAAACGCACACACTCAGCGACCACGGGTGACAGTTTGAGTGCTGCATCGGCAGAGAAAGCTGGGTCTATTTATGTCGAGTCTGACCGGGGATTTTACAAATCCCAGGTGTCAGTGTTGAGGTCGGGATCACCGAGTGATGATTCTGTAGTGCAGGAGTCCACTGAGTGGAGCCATAGAGAACCTTTCTGTTTATTCTTCAGTCACATCTGATAAATGAGGGCTTTATGTTGGACTTCCTGTCAAACATGTTCAGACTGAAAGTGCAGCATGAGTCAGATTCTTGCTCTGTGTAGTGATTCTGGGGATAAAACAGGACACAGTCTCTGCGTTCTGGTGTGAAAATGTGAGGAGTAAATATTTTATTAAATTTATGCAGCTCCCTAGGAGAGAAAATAGTCGAAGGGCGCTTCAGGACGCTGACCTGCAAAAAGTCTGCTGGACTTGGCCGGGAATCAGGCAGCTCCTGGCAAACGCTCAGCATCCTTCTCTACGATCATCAGAATCTCACCTCAGGCCCTCTGGGTTTGCTGGAGGTGTTGATCTGCCTTCGAACAGAGACGGAGAGGAAGGGACGCGCCTCACTCAGGTGGTTCCAAAGAATCGCAGCGTCGTTACGTTTGACCTTCAGGAAGATGGACCTGTGGAAAAATCCTTGAACTTCCTCCAGGAAACTGTTTGGAGATGTCCGACTTTTTCCTGAACATCAACACGATTCAGTTCTTCGATTAAAATTCGATCAAATTTTTAGGTTTTTGCAGCATTTTTGACCCTTTTCTCTCTCTCTCTCTCCAGATAGAGAGGGGTTTATTAACAACAGCTTTCAACGCAGTCATAAATCAGCCTGTCATATCTTACTGATGTTTCTACGTTGAACTTTTTCACTGGGTTTGAAAAATGTTGGTCACTTTTACTGAATCAGGGAGTTTTGATGTTTCCTGAATGTTTCCTGACCTTTTCCCCTCCAGGTGCTGGAGATCAGAGCTTGTTTACTTCTCTTTATACCTCATTGGCCCAACAACTTCCCAGAGAGCCAATGGAGTGGAGGAGGTGAGTCCTGCCCTGATGACGTGAGCAGAACTTTGGTTAAAGAATTGGAGGGTATAGATGTTACTCATCTCTTGCTCTCTCTCCTCTCTGCAGGACGTACGGCCGTGCTCCAAAAATGATCCACCTTGAAGCTAATTTTGTCCAGTTTAAAGAGGAGCTGCTCCCAAAGGAGGGCAACAAGGCCCTCCTCACCTTCCCCTTCCTGCACATCTACTGGACTGACTGCTGTGTGAGTACACAAACACACAAACACACAAACACACACACGCTGCACAACAACCGCATCCATTCAGTCATGCAGTAATTTGATTAAGAGTACTGGGAAACATTAGTTACAGCATCGTGACAAACTTTGTGTTCCAGCAGCGGGACAATAAAGGGCTGTTCTGCTGAACTCTGCCTCCGTCCTGCTGACAGACGGAGCTCAGAGACTCCGTTTTCATTTTGTGTCGCACAGCTTTGCAGAGGACGACGGTTCCTGTGACGTGTCAGAGAGCTGCATGAATGATAATTAAATTCTTGGTCATAAAAGCTTCCTCATCAAAGTGTGCAGCTGCTGCGAGACTTTGGATGAAATGTCAGTTTGATGGTTTCTGTCATGAAGGTTTGACTCAGGAGTAAAAAACAAACCTTCTCTTCATCACGGTGTAAAGTCTGTTGAGAAAGTTTATGCTCTGCTTGTGTTCAGCAGGAGGTGAAGTCGGCCCGTCCGTCCCCTAAGAATAGACGAGGACTTACGAGCGTCCTCTGGGTGAAAGTAGGCCACAGACGGCTCCGTGTGCATGACATGCAAACTCATTTCATGAGATACATCCGATATGTCAGAACTCTGAGAGTGAGGAGGCTCTGACGTGACTCCACGGCTGTGAAGGTTTGCAGGCCGTGTGTTTGAGAAGCTGTGTTTACCCTGCACACACACACACACACACACCTCAGAGAGAGACTTTTCAAAAACACGACAGCGTTTTGCAGGACAGCAGAGAAGTTTCCTGCGTCTGAATAACTTTACACATAGATTCACTGAATGCAGTGTGAGTGAGCCGCGCTGGGCTGCAGCCTGAAGTGAACTCTGCTTCTCCTCCTCGCAGCTGCTGCAGGAAAAAGGAGGAGAGAAAAACAAGAAGGGGAGCAGGAACCTGCTGCTGCTGACTGAGCAGCTGCTTGGTTTAAGGAAGTGCTGTCATCAGCTTGTGAGTCATGACATTTCCTACAGACTGAGCAGTGAGCCTGACTCTGAGCGCAGCATGAAGACAGAAGAATGAGCTGAAACTGGCTCAGGGTTAGAAGCTATAAATGATCCTCCTGGAAGAGTTGTAACACTCTGGAGGTGTTAGTCACGTCTGCAGCGCTCTGATTATATAAGTGGACTGAATGTGAGCTCTCATGGCTGCAGCGTCTCCTTCTTCTTTTACTACGAGGAGCAGATCGCGGCCTCGCTCTGTAACAGGTGCTGAGGACAGGCTGCTTACGAGGCTGTGACGGGCTGTAAACCCACAGAGCAGCAAACGGTCACGGCTGCGTTCCTTCACAGAGATGATAAAGTCCAGCTTCAAGTTTACTGCAGCAGTAAAATGTGAACGTAAAAGTAGTAACGGAGGATTGAAGTGGACGCAGTTCCTCCACCTGCAGCTGACTGTGGGAGTGAAGGTGTCAGAGCTCAGGGTCGGAGCTCAGTGATTTGTTCAGGCGTCAAACAAACTATGGAGGAGTCAGAAGGAAAGTCTCTCTTTGTTTTACTCGTCACGGCCCAAATCAGAAGTTTTACAGCCATATAAACATTCAACTGTTCAGGCACCTCTCTGCTAGTAACCGTCCACCCGTCACCACCTCGAGTTCTCATTTTGAATATAGTTTCACTTCAGGATCGTGAACAGTTCACACTTGATATGGATGTTTGTTTTTTTTTAGTGCTGTCAGACGATTAAAAAAATTAATCTAATTAATTTCCTTATTTATAATTAATTAATCTAATTAATCTCATTTTAATCTCATATCTGCTTAAAGTACGAAAATAAAGAATTTGAATTCTAGGATATTATAAAATTGTAGTGCATGACTAATCAAATGAAAACACTGAGAAGTGAGGATTTGTAAATCCACATTTTTCATTGGTGAATCAATAAAACCAAAGTCAGGGCAACTTGTCCAGAAAATTCTAAACTCAATCAGACGACTCAAATTACACTTCAAGTGTGTTTTATAAATCAAATTCAAAATAAGAAAAAGGTCGAGGACGTCCAGCAAACCGATTAGGCCTGATGGTTTATTAAAGAATGTCGTACAAATAAAGATAAATAAATTCAAAAATAGAATAAGACTGAGTCTCAAATATGCCATTTCTGTTGTCACCTGGGCTTTGTTTGGTTTGACTGGAGACGCATGTGTGAATTGATGTGCCACAGCCATGTACGGGTCCTCCAGCTGGACAATATCTAAATGTTTGTGTGCTGTGATTAATCACGATTAATTTTTTTAATGCATTCATTTGTGGTGTAATTAATTAATCTAATTAATGCACTAAAGTGACAGCCCTATTTTTTTAAAGTTATTTTCTGGCTTTTTCTGCCTTTAATGAGAGAGGACAGGACGGGGTAGAGGAGGGAACAGGTGAGGGAACAGGTGAGGGAACAGGTGAGGGAACAGGTGAGGGAACAGGTGAGGGAACAGGTGAGGGAACAGGTGAGGGAACAGGTGAGGGAACAGGTGAGGGAACAGGTGAGAGTGAGGACTGATGTGGGAAAGAGCGCGACCTCAACCTCTGGGCATCTGCGCTCAGATATCGACCGTTTTTGAAATAAGTATCATGCAAACTGTTTGTATGACTTGTGTTTGGTTATTTCTGAGTCTGATGTATATTTCTGTAAACTCTGTTCAGTTCATGATGTCATAATGTTTAACTGAGCGTGTGGGTCACTGAACCATCCACAGACTTGATTTGAACATTAAGGAATGGAGCCCAGGATGTGTCTTCAGACCTGCATGAGACCAAAAACCAGTCCAGCCCTCCTGCGTGTTGTCATACAGAAAGAAACAGGCTGAATCCTGACAGCACAGACTCAACAGTCAAGCCTCTGATGATGAAACTCAACAGACCAATAACAAACGTCAACAGGAAGCTGATAAGATCACTTTCTTTGATTTGATTGGTTATGTTAAGTGTGGATCAGACGCTCCGTGTCCTCGTGGTCCCACACGTGAATCTTCCCTTCAGACGAGCAGCTCGTTGTGTCTCAGGGATCAACATGAAGAAAACCTTTTCATGCACTGATGTTTGATTTTTGCTTCCTGTTTATTTTGTGTCACTTCTTTAGATTATTTGACGTCCATCCAGGGTCAGGCAGTGTGCCGTCAGTTTATTTATCTCTGTCCCAAAGTTTAAATCAACATGTTAAACGTTTCTCTGTTTTTAAAGCTTCATGAGGTATTTATCTGTAAATAAAATCTGAAGCTTCTTTAACTGAACAGATTCACAGTCCACAAGTGAGACAGCTGGAGGCTGAATCAGGGACTCATTCAAAAAACGTTGTGCAACATCAGGCCTCCAGTTCCTCTCCAGCAGGGACGCAGTTCTACAACTCCTGACTTTTTATTTGTTGTTACTCCTCCGTCCAGATGCTCACTAAGAAATCTCCAGTCTGAATGTTCTCCAGCAGAAGTTTGACAGAATAAAAACCTGCTGACCTGCATTCCTCCTCCTGATCTCTGAGTACAGATTGTTCAAAGAAGCAGTTCTGTCTCCATCTTCCTGTCCTCCTGCAGCAAAGAACCATTTTTCTTTTCTTGAACGATAAACGTCTATTCCTCTTCGCTCTGCAGGACACGGAGGTGTACAAGTCCTCGGTGAAGGAGGACATGATGCGCTGGCAGAACAGTTTGCGGACTCACGGCTCGGCAGACTGGGTCATCATCGTCGTGGAGACCAACGACATGAAGAAGAAGAACAAGACCAACATCCTGCCCCGCTCGTCCATCGTGGACAAAATCCGCAGCGACTTCTGCAACAAGCAGAACGACAGGTGAGGAGCAGCTGAGAGCGTTTGGAGCCGGAGTTCCTCCTGTGGAGGAGGAGGAGCTGACGTCTGATAAAAAGGTTCTTCCTCTGTGCTGCAGGTGTGTGGTGCTGTCAGACCCTCTGAAGGACTCGTCGCGCTCTCAGGAATCTTGGAACTCCTTGTTGCTCAAACTGCGGACTCTCCTCCTCATGTCCTTCACAAAGAACCTCGGCCGCTTCGAAGACGACATGAGGACGCTCAGAGAGAAACGCACCCAGCCGGGCTGGAGCTTCTGTGAATACTTCATGGTCCAGGTAGGTCCTCAGGAACCAGGACTTGGACTGTAAGACTGGAGCGCTGTGTAGATGTGCTCAGCTGTGTCTCAGCTGTGTCTCATTTGTCTTTCGGTGTGTGTGGCTGTGCAGGAGGAGCTGGCCTTCGTCTTTGAGATGCTGCAGCAGTTTGAAGATGCTCTGGTCCAGTACGATGAGCTCGATGCTCTTTTCACTCAGTACGTCCTCAACTTTGGAGCCGGAGGTGAGTTCAGACTCTGCTTACTGTGCTTCTCTTGGTCTGAGGTAGAATTAGCGCCGCTCAAACTGTTTCTGTTCCTCTCTGCAGATACGGCCAACTGGCTGGGCTCGTTCTGCGCCCCGGTGCGTAGCTGGAGCGGCTTGCTGCTCCGGCGGCCCATCGACATGGAGAAGAGGGACGGGATCCAGCGAGGGGAGGCCAGCTTGTTGGATCTGAGGAGCTATCTGTTCTCCCGCCAGTGCACCTTACTCATCTTCCTCCAGAGGCCGTGGGAGGTCACGCAGAGAGCCCTGGAGCTGCTGCACAACTGTGTGCAGGAGCTCCGGCTTTTAGAGGTGAAACCGCCACAGCCGTCTGTCCTCTTCATGCAGGAGTTTCCCTCTGAAGCTGGAGTTGGATGAAGATGAATGAATGAGTGGTTTTCATCCTCTCACCCTGCAGGTGTCCGTCCTGGAGGGAGCTCTGGACTGCTGGGTGTTTCTGAGCTGTCTGGAGGTTCTGCACAGGATCGAGGGATGCTGTGATCCGGCTCAGCTGGCTGCAAACTGCTCGCACACTGTCGGGCTTTGGGCCTACGCTACTGACAAGGTAACTACATCCACTATTAACAGCCCAGAATCTGCTCCTTCTGTCCTTTGACAGCTTTGCACCATCGTCTGCTCCTTTTTTAACCACGCTGATGATGAAATGCTGTTTGTGCCGTCCAGCTGAAGTCTCTGGGGGAACTCTGTGGCCTGGTGTCAGAGAAGGAGCCCACATCTGATGACCTGAACAGGACTGTGGATCTGCTGGCCGGACTGGGAGATGAGAGGCCTGAGACGGGTCAGTTTTCAGCAAACAGGGTTTTAGATTCCTGCACCTGAGTTTTTGGTGAAGCTTTGGCTCATCTTGTTTTAATTTGCAGCAGTTAGTCATAACAGGTTTGGAAGCTCTCCTCTTGGTGCTCGTTGAGTCAGACATGTTGATGAAAGCTTTCAAACAAAGCTCTTCTCCTGCTCTGAGTGTTTCCTGGTTTTCCTCCTCAGTCAACAGTTTGCAGAGCCCGTACAAGAAGCTGAAGGAAGCTCTGTCCTCTGTGGAAGCTTTTGAGAGGCACTATCTCGTGAGTCGATTTCTTGCAACAGCTTGTAGTGGGCAAAAACAGGAAGTTAACACATTCTCCGAATTCCTGCCCAGATGTTTCTTTTTTTCTGCCGACCTCAGATAAAACTGTCCTGTTGATGATCTTCTCTCCTCTCTCCTCTCGTACCCTCTGACTCCCTCCTCCTCCTCCACCAAACCTGGACTTCCTGCATCAGGAGCTGTCTCACGCTGCGATGGAGATGTACAGAGCCATCGGCAGGCTGAGGTCTGCCCGATTAGTGGGGAAGAGCCTGGCTGAGTTCTACATGTGAGGAAGCTTCAGCTATTCTCAGTGTTTGTGGGTGATTCGGTCTCCTGTGCAGAGCTGTCAGTCACTTTCTTCCTAACACCCACACATTCCTGAGGAGAGGGGCGGATTAATCAGGCGCAGCAGATGAAGACTGCAGCGGGTGGGAGGGAGGGCGCTTTGAAACCAGGAGCTAAAAAAAGAGTTTTAGACATTCTGCAGATGCTTCTGTTGAATTTTAGATCATTTAATGCTCTGAAAGCTTGAGGTTTTCTTATTGTGTTCAAATTAATTTCCACACAGAAAACTGCACACAACCCAATGAGAGAGTAAAGAGAATAAAAGAGACGAGATGAAGAGGGTTAAAAAGCAGCCAGCTCCTCAGTCCCTCCAGGGTTTTGACCACTTTTTTTTGGGGGGGGGGGGATTGTTTGGGGCTAAAATCACTGATTTTTGCGGCAGCATGTTGTGATTCAGAGGAACAGAAAGGGGGAAGGGGGTGAAGCTGTTATGATTGGTTTAATTTGCAAATAAGTTGCGGTGATCGGACAAAATTGCAAGGTGGTCCAGAATTCACAGGGATCGTTGAATTTGCGTTAATTGTTGTGATCAGAACTTCCTGGAGGGACAGACGGAGACGACAGGCCTCAGAAATAAAAATCTGCATCCTGCCAGTAAACTCTGAGCTTTCCTTCGTGTGTATGAGAAGAGGATGATAGATCTGTGTGTGTTTGTGTGAATTCCAGGAGGAAGGGAGACCCCGAGCGAGCAGAAAACTTCCTACAGGAAGCTCTGAAGTCCTACGTGTCAGAAGGATGGAGCCTTCCCGTCACACACACCAGGAAACAGATCGCTGAGTGTCAGAAGCTGCTGGGCAGGACTGAAGAGTATCCAGAGAGAGAGAGAGAGAGAGAGAGAGAGAGAATGAGAGAGAGAAAATATGAGAATGAGAGAGAGCGAGAGAAAATATGAGAATGAGAGAGAGAGAGAGAGAGAGAGAGAGAAAATGAGAGAGAGAGAGAGAGAGAGAAAAGGAGAGAGAGAGAAAAGGAGAGAGAGAGAGAGAGAGAGAGAGAGAGAGAGAGAATGAGAGAGAGAGAGAGAGAAAATGAGAGAATGAGAAAATGAGAGAGAAAATGAGAGAGAGAGAAAATGAGAGAATGAGAGAGAGAAAATGAGAGAATGAGAATGAGAGAGAGAGAGAAAATGAGAGAATGAGAGGGAGAGAGAGAGAGAAAATGAGAGAATGAGAGAGAGAGAGAGAAAATGAGAGACAGACAGAGAAAGAGAGAGAAAACACTTTTAAGTAGAGGATGGTGGAGTGGTGCTGAAGAGTTAAACACTCATTTATATATATTAAACAAAGGAGGCGTGGCCTTCATTGAAAAAGTAAATTCATAAATATTCCATCATAAAAACGAAATCAAAGTTCAAATGATGAGACAGAAAGTCTAAACTCTGATACATGAAGATGAAACTAAGGGATTATCAATCAAACATTTGAGAAAGACGAACATTTTATAAGATTAAACTTCAAATTACTGGTTTAAAAGTTTAAACTATCAGATGAAAGGCTGAAGTTATGAGTACGTCTGTCATTATGAAAGCATAAAAAACATAACTACAGGGTGAAAAATCAAAAAGAAGAGATTAGAAGGAGGGAAAATCTGAATTATGGTGAAATTTATGAGATGGACTAAATCATGAGAACATGGGTTTAATTATGAGAAATAAATGAAAAGACAAAACGATGAGACATTAGGTCAAAATTATGTGATACATTTAAATAATAATTAGTGATAGACCGATGTGCTTTTTTTCTTTCTCTGGGCCGATACCGATTATTGGTAGTGTATGAGGCCGATAACCGATATTTGCAGCCGATATTCATTTGCAGTAAAAGTGAATATATTGGCATCCAAATTTTGAATAATACAAACTCTGATCCTTCACTTTGTTTAAATGCCTTTCAGCTCATGTTTATTGAACATTTTCCAGGCTCAGCAGCATGTCTTCTAAAGGAGAGGAGCAGCTGCATTACAGCCAAAATAACTCAGTTTTGAAGTGAACGATTATCGGCCGTCGTATTAAAAAAAAGGACGATGATGATATGGGTCAAAATGACAAATATATGCACCGATAATCGTTCTGTCCCTAATAATAATATAAACATCCAAATGAATCACTTAAAGTCTAAACGATAAGATGTAGTTTTCACACAGTGAGATGAAAAGTCAGAATTATCAGGTGTCATTTATTAGGAGGTGAAAAAACATGGTTAATAGTTAATATGTGGTTAATAGTGCAAATAATGAAATATGAAGTTGATTCATGAGAAAAAAGTTCAAACAGTGATAAAAAGAGAAAAAAGTCAAAATGATGAGGTCAGAGGTTAAAATGATGAGAAGTTCAGAAATTAAAGATCAGATCCTCGTTCTCCTTTTTCAAAAACAGAAACTTTCACGGAAACTTCCATCGACACTCTGACTGTCGTCCACCGGCCTGGTGATGACGTCAGGCGTGTTGGATGATGTCATGCAGAGGTTTGGGGCTCCTGTGTGGGTGTTTGTCTGCAGTGTGTCTTTTCCTTCACCTTCCGTCTCTGCAGCTACTTGCAGACCAGCGCCTTGTTGGCTGGTGACGTGAATCTGAGCACAGAGGAGAGGAAGCACTTCTGTCAGGAGATCCTGAGCTTTGCTGGGAAGTCTGGTGATGCTGGTGAGTCATCAAACAAACAAACAGCAGCGTGTTTGCAGCTCGTTGTTGTCGTACGTCGCAGCCTAAGCTCCCTCCTCTGCTTGTGTCTCCTCCTCCTCTCAGCCGACGCGGTGACTCTCAGTCTGGGGGTTTTCGCTCAGCTCACACAGCTTCGGTTCCGTCCGTCCACGGCCTCGGTGCACTCTGGAGCCGTGCTGCAGGTGGAGCTCACCCTGCGGTGTTTGATGCCCGTGTCGGTGAGGATACAGCAGCTAGCTGCTAGCATTCACGTGGACCTGGAGCGTGGAGGGACTAACGGGAGGTCGAAGGGCGCTCAGAGGCTCTCCAACCCAGGGACGGTGGAGTTCATCCAGGCCAACTCCTCCACCGGTCCCCCCTCTTCTTCGGTTTTTCCCGCTTTAGAGCTGGATGAGATTCAGGACCGGAGTCCCTCGGACAATTCTTTAAACTCTACAGGAGTGGTGTGTAAAAACACTCATCTGCTCATGCGGTGCCATGACAGCAACTCGCCGCCGGACACGCCGAACTGCGTCAGCCCGCCGACTGTGGCGGTGAAGGAAGGAGGGCAGATGCTGAAAGTTGAGGATGTGACGTTAGAACCGGGGAACAACAGCATCGTCTTCACAGCGCCGGTGAGTCCAGAACCTCTGAGGGATTTTTACCAGCTGGCTGAGGTGTGTATGTTTTCATCTTCTGATCTTCTTCTTCTCTGCAGAGTGGGCAGCCCGGCACGTACACGCTGCGTCAGCTCTTTGCGTCGGTGGGTCAGGTGCAGTTTGTGCTGCCTCATATTTACCCATCGGTCCAGTATGAGGTCTATTCTCAGGAGCCCCAGCTCACCGTGGAGCCGCTCTCAGGTCTGGATTTTTACATATTTAATGACATAAACGTTTGAGTCCTGAGCTCATGATCCGTGAAGCTCCCTGCAGCGGCGGCGTGCTGCCCGTTCTGCTCTAAGCGTGCTCGTGTTTCCGTTTCAGAGCCTCTGCTGGCCGGTCTGCCTCAGATGGTGAAGTTCACTCTGCTGACGGGTCACTACACCGTGAAGAAAGGAGACGCCCTGCAGCTCAGTAACACCGACACCATGCCCATCCTGCCCTCCAGCAGCTGCACCGCACGCATCAGCAGCCCTGCAGGGGGTCAGTCCAGCTCTCTGAAACCCGGTCCTCTCTGAAACCTGGTCCATAATCTTCTAATGATGTTTGAGTGCAGACGAGTCCTCATGTCTCCTTCCTCTTCCTGTCCAGAGCTGGTGGGGGAAAGCGTCCTCTCCATCCAGTCCTCTGAGAAGGTGACCAGCATCAGCCTGCCGGCCTGTCAGCCGTACCACACGCTGGAGTTCCAGCTGGAGGTTCACTGCGTCATCCCGTCTGGGTCGGACCGGCCGCCAAACGAGAGGCTGACGAACGGGGAGGTCCGGCATCGACCACGCAGCTACAGTCACCCTGACACGCCCATGACCGCCATCGACCAGAGGGTGAGACGCTCAGACAAAGAACACGGGAAAAAACCTGCCAGAGAGAAACTTCCTGCTCTGTAATCTTTGAGGAAAATAATCCAGAGCTGCTGCTTTTTTATGACTCAGAGGAAGAACTGCACCTCTAAGCTGTTTGCTGCTTCATTTCTCTGTTTGACTCTTGAGAAGGCGTCTCACTGAAGTCTTGATTCTCTCTGCAGATGTCCATCGACTGCCCGTGGTCCATCTACTCCACGCTGCTCGCTCTCACCTTCTACATCCCCTTTAAGACCAAACACTCGCTGCTTTCTGCTGGTAACAGGTGAGCTCTCAGAGTGTCTTAACGTCTCATTTCAGGACAAAAAAATGTCGTTTTAAATCCTGAAGTGAGACGTTTAACGTGCTGTCAGCTGAATGTGGCTCATATGAAGTCAGAGAAGATGATTTGATTGAATGTGAGACCGAAACTTGTAGCAGTGCATGAATCTGACATGTGCCATGTGACTTCACAGGAAGTACATCCAGGTGTGCGTGCAGAACGTGTCCGACGTGAGCTTCACGCTGGCTGAAGTGAAGCTGACGGAGAAGCAGCAGGCGTCACTGGAGCTGCAGTCCCTCAACACGAAAACTCAGCAGGTGAGCGGCGGGCTGGGGGGGGGGGCGATGGTCCGGTTTTAAAACCTTGACTTAACTGTGTGTGTGTGTGTGTGTGTGTGTGTGTGTGTGTGTGTGTGTGTGTGTGTGTGTGTGTGTGTGTGTGTGTGTGTGTGTGTGTGTGTGTGTGTGTGTGTGCAGCTGTTGTGCAGTAAGCACAGTGTGTTCTGTCTGTGGGAGGTGAGGTGGAAGGACGACCTGCCCTCCTGTCTGCAGTGTGTTTTCTCTGCTAACTTCTCTCCGCTCAACCAAGACATCTCCGCGTTCAAACCGTTCCACTACCAGTTCCAGCTGGAGAGAGTCACTGTGAGTCCGCCTCAACATTCAGCTCCTTCTTCTTCTATCGCTGCATGTTTCTTGTCGCTCTCTGCTGATGAAGCTGACTCGTGTCTCTAAATGTTGGAAACTCAGACTGAGCTCTCTGTGTTTGTGTCAGACGCTGTACAGCGTGAAAGCAGAGATCTTCCCTCCTCCCGGGGAGCAGAACTGTCGCTCTGGCCTCCTCTGCGGGCTGGAGGTGTGTATAACACGACTGACTGAGCCCGGAGAGGGAGAGATCGCAGAGGAGAGCAGGACGGACACTGACGGCCTGAAAACCACCAAACTCATGTATGAAGGTCAGTGTGAGGAAGCTCTCTGCTCAGAGACGGCTCATCTCCAGAGTCTGAAGGGTTAAAAACTGGTTCAATATTTGTTAACATCTTTTACTCACTGCTCGTGTTCTCAAAGGATTCAAACTGTTTCCATCTGTGTGTGTGTGTGTGTGTGTGTGTGTGTGTGTGTCCACAGTGGCTGACAGCAGCAGTAACTGGGCCGTGTGTGGGAAGAGTTCAGGGATGGTGTCGATGCCCATGACAGCGAGCGCCACCCACAAGGTGCAGATCGAGGTGATGCCGCTGTTCGCAGGACACCTGCCGTTCCCCAAGATCAAAGTCTTAAAGTACCTGCCTCACACCGCACCTGTGGCCCCCCAACAAGACCCCGGTAAGACCCGCTCAGCACTCTGAGGACGGCGTGTTCATGAGCGGAGAGAGAGAGAGACAGAGAGAGAGAGAGAGAGAGAGAGAGAGAAAATGAGAATGAGAGAGAGAGAAAATGAGAATGAGAGAGAGAGAGAGAAAATGAGAATGAGAGAGAGAGAGAGAGAAAATGAGAATGAGAGAGAGATAGAGAGAAAATGAGAAAGAGAGAGAGAGAGAAAATGAGAATGAGGGAGAGAGAGAGAGAGAAAATGAGAATGAGAGAGAGAGAGAAAATGAGAATGAGAGAGAGAGAGAGAGAAAATGAGAATGAGAGAGAGAGAAAATGAGAATGAGAGAGAGAGAGAAAATGAGAATGAGAGAGAGAGAGAGAGAAAATGAGAATGAGAGAGAGAGAGAAAATGAGAAAGAGAGAGAGAGAAAATGAGAATGAGAGAGAGAGAGAGAGAAAATGAGAATGAGAGAGAGAGAGAGAAAATGAGAATGAGAGAGAGAGAGAGAGAGAGAGAGAGAGATTTAACTGCAGACAAATGACCACAGAATAAAAAGCTCGTCTGAAGTTTGGACGTTTTGTGAAACATAAATAAAAACAGGAAACAGTGATTTTATAAATCCTGTTAAACATTCAGCTGATTCCACCACACAGAGGAGATGTTTGTTCTTCAAACTGATGAACTTTATTGGAGCTGTTTGTTTTTAAAGGATCTTTCTTTAATCATGAGTGAATCTTTTCATCGATGGCTCTGCTGTGACATCTTTTCTTTAATGAAGCTGATTTCAGGTGGCGTGAAGGAGAACAGCTGTCACACCGTATGTTTCAGCTCCTCTAACAGCCATCATCAGCTCCCATCTTTACCTTCCATATGTCAACACTTTAAAACTGCAAATTCAAATCCTTTTATTGGCTCCTGTCTAATAAATTAACACAAAGTTAAACCTTTCCTTTGGTGGGTTTGACTTCTTGATGTTAAACTCCCCAAAGCTGAAGGTTTTTCCTCGTCTCCAATAAAAGCACCAAAACCACAAACAGCAGCCTTTAAAGTGATCATCTCAAAGGTAGATCAGGTGTTCCAGATCTCCAGCTTTCCATCACACTGGTCTGAGAGGTTTGCTTGGGGCTGGAGACGTGTGCCAATTGGAGCAGAAGCTCAGCGGCTTCATGTTTCCAGCATCACGAGTGGAAACGAAGCAGTTTCTACAGAAACTCTCCGAACACGACAGATCCGTCCTCTCTGTGATCTGTCAGATCTTTCTGCAAAGCTTCGTTTATTTTCAGTCGGAGGTTTTTGGTGTTTGCATGTTCAGATCTTAGAGAGAGGCTGAGGAGTAGAGATGAATTTAAAGACGGCTCAGAGCGTCTCCTGCAGCGTTTTGAGCTCTGTCCGTTGATCCGGGCTCCTCTCTGATTGATTTTTTGTTCTCCGTCTTCAGACAGCTGCGTGGAAAACGACAGCCTCTCCCTCCTGGACAAGACGCTGGACGACCAGGCGGACACGGCCAGCATCCGCAGCCGGGGCAGCGTGCACTCTGTGGGCAGCGGCGACCAGCAGCAGCGGGGCGTGGCGATGCCGCGCCTGGAGCCCTTCAGCCCCGGTCAGGTCTTCAACAACAGCAACACGCGGCAGGTCCTGGTGCTGCCCGCCACGGACGACCACATCATGGAGGTCAACGCCACATGACCCTGGTGGGTGAAGCAAACGCCTCCTTCTTACAGAACTGAACTCAGAGCCTGGACGGACTTGGCTGAGCTTTTACTCCGGGATGAATCGGGTCCATGAGTCCACGAGGAGGACCGGACTCCTCCCTAAGCATGAAACGTTCACTCACTGGAGACATTACGGACGCGCAGTGACGAGCCGATGACGTCTGCAGATCAGATTCAAACACAGAGTTTCCTTTGCCATATGTTGTACAAAGCTCACTGGATGATTTATAGAGATAAATACATAAATATATGAATATATATGGACTGATGGGTCAGACGGGCGCCTGCTGGGCTCCTCAGAGCTGAAGACAACAGTCCTGATTGTCCCATGATGCACCAAAGCCCTGCGTGTGTGTTCGCCTCCATCAGCTACTGAAGTACTGTAAACATGACGGAGTGTGTCCTGCTGAACCTGCTGGTCCTGAGCCTCTGGTGTCATCAGCTCCTTGTTCAGGCTTCAGACTCACAGCTTTCACCTGAGTCACACTGCTTCCACCAAACACGACAGAAACAAACTCCAAACAGTCCTCACACTGCAAAAAACTGAGATCCAAGCAGGAGCTGCTTGTTTTATTTTCAGTAAAAATGTCTTTTAGACTCAATCTGAGCCTCATTCATCAGAGCAGAAACACGTCTACAGATGTTTAAAGACGAAAATCAGCTCTGAATGTTTGTAACAAGTAAAAAAATCCTCCAATGGAGTCAGAGGAAGGTTCTGTTTGGACATTCTACATTTTTCTGACCCCACTGGCAGATTTATTTGGACTTGTTGCAGACGATTCAGAGCTGATTTTTGTCTTTTAATATCTTAAAAATAAAACACGTTCCTGAATGTGGCTCATATCAAGTACAATAAGACAATTTTTACTTAAAATAAAGATAAAAAAAACACACTTGCTTTGATGTCAGTTTTTTGCAGTTTATGGCTTAATTTAATTAAAGTGTCTCATCAGACTTAATCTGATTCCACAAATCCAGAAAAACGTCTTCTTTCAAGATATTCAACGACAAAAACGACGCCTGAATTCCTTTAAAAAAAAAATTCATCTGCCAACAGGTGAAGAAACTTTTCCTCATTTAGTTTCTGAAAGTATAAATTAAGGTCTTAATAAAAGAATCTAAACGAGCACATTTTTCTGATCTGCAGATTTATTTACTCTGAGAAACGATTCAGGCGTCGTTTTTGTTTTTTCTCTTGAAATAAATCCGAACAGAACTTAAAGAAGTCGACTCTGCTCTGGAACATGAAGCAGCAACAACACCAGAGGCTCAGCGTGAGAAGCAGTGTGTGTGTGTGTGTGTGTGTGTTCTGTTGTAGTTCTGTGAATGTGTGTGTGAGAGTGTGTGACGTTTAAACAAGGATCAGCCAACGCACATTATCGTCTCTCTATTGTCTGACCCTTCAGTGGATGGTTCATATAGTGTGTGTATATTTATTGAGTGTGTGTGTGAGGTGTGTGTGTGTGCGTCGCCAAATCTGTGTCCGAGCTATGCACACATCCTGTTAGTTAGGAGACGAATAAATGAGTGAAATAAATCATCACTGGATTTATTTATTCATTTATTTAAAGAAGGAGCGTCAGATACTTCCTGCTCCCTCACTCCTCCTCCTCCTCCTCCTCATCCTGCTCCTCCTCCTCCTCCTCCTCATCCTCCTCCTCTGTACATACTGATCTGTAAATACTGATTCCAATCAAAATCATCTTTGATTGCCAACTATATTAAAAAATCATTGGAACTGACTCAGTGTGGTGTTTGTAAAATCATGTTTGTGTATGAAGTGACTCCAGTTTCAGACTTTCAGACTTCAGTCTGCAGCAGAGAGGTGTGCTCTCCCTGCCTCTGAAACACTTTATGTACTCTGCATTCAGAGGCGCTCGATTCCTGCGTCAGAAACGTTTCTTTCTGGTCAGACATCAAAAAGCATTAAAGACAATCTGCTTTCCAAGCCAAACCTCATGGAGTCAACTGGAAACATGAATATCATGTTTATTTGTCTTACTTTTAATCCCAGTCACCTGTAAATATTATAAATGTTGATCGAACGACCTCATCGTTCCACCTTTTAAAGGTGGTCTGGATCCTGAAACTCTCCAGGATGCCATAAAAACTGACTTCTGTTGTGTATTTCTGTTGTTTTGGTTTAATAATTCACATTTCTCCCCCAAAAAACCCTCCCATCTGTAAACCTGCTGTGATGAAGTACCTAAAACTGACAGCAGGTGGCGCGATCAAACCATGACTTGTTCATCTGCAGAGCTCAGAGCTCTCCTCCTCCTCCTCCTCCTCCTCCTCCTCCTCCTCCTCCTCTTCCTCCTCTTCCTCCTCTCGGTGTTTGATGTGTGCTCTTCATCTGCTGACATGTTGGTGCGCAGAGCTGCTGAAAGTGAGGAGGCAGGTTCGCCTGCATGCTGCAGTAAAACTGTTTCTGACGTCACCAGCAGGGGGCGCCAAAGCGATCTGTGAGAGTGAAGTTTGACCAACTTTAAAAAGAAAATCACAACAAAGCTAAAAATCAGCTCTCTTCTGTCTGTTTGCTGGTTTGAGATTTAATTTAGTTTTTTATGGCAATAAAAATATCATCTACCTCCCCTAAGTTAGAATAAAGTATCCTTTAAAACTTTAACTTCTTTATATAATTATATCCATCAAATAAAACGTTTCTAAGTCTCTAAGTTAAATTCACTAAGAGTTTAGTTGTTTCCTGAGGACCTGAGGCCCGCGTGTGTCCCCGCCCCCCCCCCCCCCCCCCACCTTATCTCTCATTAACATGATGAAGCAGCTGCTCACCGGAAGGACTCTCACCTTCGAACAAACGTCTCGCGCGTTTTGGCGCCGTGGTCCAGGTCTGAGTGACTCCAACATGAACCCGAACCCGGCTCCTCTGCTCCTGCTGTTGGTGTGTTTCTCCGGAGTTGCTCCTCTCTCTCATGTGGAGGAGCTGAAGACCCAGGAGCGGCTCTTCCTCAGCTCCCTCGGGCTCTCCGCGCGGCCCCGGCCGGCGGCGAGCCTCCAGGCCCGGCGTCACGTTCCGTCCGCGCTGTGGAAGATGTTCCGGAGGGCGGAGAACATCCAGGCCCAGGAGAGTGACCCCTGCACGGTGTCAGAGTACGGAGTCCGCGGGAACATCATCCGATACGTCCAGGACCAAGGTAAGCTGCTGGGTCATGAAAACCCGAACCAGAAGAAACAACAGTGAACCCTCAGTTTGAGTCCTAAACTTATCATAATATTTACTTCAGAAAATCTGTTTGTTTTGTCTCAACAAAAGATTTTTTTTCTTTAAAGTGCAGAAATAATCCAACAACATTCAAACTGACAAAATATGAAACAGTTTTAAATTAAAGTTTAGCAACAAAAAGTTGGATTTATTTATTTATTTATTTTAGTTTAGTTCAGTCAAAGGTCACAGACTCACCTCAGGTTGTATAAAGTGATAGAAGTTTCTTGTAAAGCTGTGTGTAGAGTTTGTTTTACTCCGTGTCACCCGCCTGTTCCACATCAGGAGATTTTCTCTCATCAGTCCTGTTTGATTCGTTCTCTAACTGGTGCTGTAAATACATTACAAGACTGAAAACTCTGAAAGTTGTGGATAACTTCAAACTTCTGCAAAGATTGGGGCCTTTTTCTTTATGATGATGCAAATTTAGGACAAAATATTCAGGAATTCACAGGAGAAGATTTTTCAAATGTTACATATAAAATCAGACCTACATTTGCTAATTCTCTGGAAAGTGCAGAATAAAACTAAATGATGCACTTTTGCTCTGGATGGTGCAGATAAAGGACCAAGAGTTCAGGAAATCTGATGCATCATTAGTTTAAAGCTCCTCTCGTTCATAAAGAAATGATCAGATGATGATGATCAGATTTAAACTCAGCAGCACTGCTCCACATGCAGAGCGACTCAACCTCAGTGTGTTTTTATTTATCATGCCCCCCCAACAACCTGACAAACCTTCGTGCCCCCCCTCCTCTCCCCCCCGTGTGCTGCAGGCCGGCTGGTGTCCGGGTGGAGCAGCTGTCGGCTCTGCGTGGAGAAGCAGCTCTTCTTCAACATGTCGGTGCTGCAGCCTGTGGAGCTGCTGTCTCTGGCTCAGCTGGAGATCAAGTTCCACTGGAAACCCTTCAGCCACGCTGAGCTGCTGCAGGGGCCCCGGGCCCTCAGCGTGTCTCTGTACAAAGTCATCCGAGCCACGCTGAGGGGAGCTAACGCTCAGGCTAACCGCAGACTCCTGCTGTCCCAGTCGGTGCAGCTGCAGCCCGACCCCGCCTCCATCACGCTGGACCTGACCTCGCTGGCGGAGAGCTGGAGGAAAGCGGGACAGAACTACGGTCTGATTTTAGAGCTTCTTCCTCTGAGCGTGGATCCAGAGGAGCTGCTTCCTTTCCGCCCCGGGAACTCCCTCCCTTTAGACCCCACCTACACCCTCCCACTGGTCCAGGCCTCTCTGGTCGCCGTGTCCCTCAACCCCCACCAGTGTCGCTCCCGACAGAGACGAAGCGCCGTCCACCTCCCCGTCACTCCCAGCAACGTGTGCAAAGCTCGCCGCCTCTACATCGACTTCAAAGACGTGGGCTGGCAGGACTGGATCATCGCCCCTCAGGGTTACATGGCCAACTACTGCCACGGCGAGTGTCCGTTCCCGCTCAGCGAGAGTCTGAACGGCACTAACCACGCCATCCTGCAGACTCTGGTCCACTCCCTGGACCCTCACAGCACCCCTCAGCCCTGCTGCGTCCCCATCCGCCTGTCCCCCATCTCCATGCTCTACTACGACAACAACGACAACGTGGTGCTCCGACACTACCAGGACATGGTGGTGGACGAGTGCGGCTGCAGATGAGGTCGACCTTTGACCTGACTTCACCCCATGCTGTGAAATGATTGGTCAGATTTCTGATGTGCTTTCACCTTTTTAAAGATTTTAGATGTGTGTGTTCTGACGTCTCTTATCAGCAGCTGATGTTTATAATTTTCTAATAAAGTCGCAGCTGAGGACGAAAGTTTCCCTCAGTCGCTCATTCAGCTGATGGGATAATGAAACGAGCTGAAGGGCCCCAGCACAGGTTGTCTCCTCCTTCAGGGCCCCTTCAAACTTTTGATGGGAAAGACTTCAGAGTGTCAAAGTGCTCCCTGGTACCTACTGAAGGAAGCTGCTCTGCATGTTTAGCATAGAAACGCTGCTTAAGTACGTGAAGCTGAGGTTAGAGTCTTTGAGAGGGGAGGGGGATGGGGGAAAGATCTCCTCAGAGAATTCTGAGAAGTTGAACAAACGCTGAGGTTTTACAGCCATGCAGAAGACGCTGCTACACAGTGAGGTAAAGGGATTAAAAACCTAAATTAATTCATTTAAATTAAATTAAATTAAAATTAAAACCTGTTTCAGTCATTTTAGGAGATGGAAATCTGCAAGAACTGATAAAAACAAGCTTTAAGTTCCAGAATTGAGGCTGCATGAAACCATGTTTTTGACCTCACAGCGTCTGGATGAAGCTTAGGGCGACGCTGGTGTGGACACAATAGTGTGTTGAAAGTAGAGCTGCAACAATTTATCAAATAATCGATTATTAATCGTCAACTATTTTGATAATCGATTGAGTCATTTAGGTAATTATTTTAGAAAAAAAGTCCAAATTCTCTAATTTCAGCTTCATAAATGTGAATATTTTCTTCTTCCTTTGCTTCTCTACGGCACTCCTGAATATCTTTGGTTTGCAAACCAGACATCTGATGATGTCATCTTGGAATCCAAATAAAAACTTTGACATTTTTCACCATTTTCTGAAATTTTATGGACCAAACAACTACTCGATTAATCGAGGGAAAAATCAAAAGATAAATCGATTATGAAAATAATTGTTAGTTGCAGCCCTAGTTGAAAGTGGTGTAAAGAAAGTAGCTCAGAGATGTTTTCCTACAGATGCTGAGCACTGATGATGAGCTGAAAGTGGACACGGCGACGTAGAGACGATGATTTAGAGACATTTTCAGGTGAAATGTCAAATTCTCTTAAAATCTTATAAAATGTCTTAAATGTGATTTTTAAAGGTCTTCAAACGTATGAAGGCGACTTTATTTAAAAGGCCAGTTTATTTGTAGAGCACAATTCATACACAAGGCAACTCAAAGTGCTTTACAGCAACATGAAAATCACAAGATTAGAAAAGAAATGAAAGAATAAAATAAAACAAAACATTAAAACAATGAATTTAAAAATGAGGAGTGCAGATAAAATACTTTCAGTTGTAGTCAAAGCTAAACGGAACTGTTTTCAGCCTGGATTTGATCATCCTCAGAGTTGAGGCCTGTCTCACATCTTCTGGAAGACTGTTCCAGATTTTAGGAGCATCAAACTGAAACGCAGCTTCACCGTGTTTAGTCCGGACTCTGGGCCCCAGAAGGAGACCCCTCCCTGAGGTTCTCAGAGTCCGAGTTGGTTCATATGGCTCTAACATGTCAGAGATGTACTTTGGTGCTAAACCATGAAGAGACTTGTAGACAAGCAGAGCTGTTTTAAAGTCTATTCTCTGGGTGACAGGAAGCCAGTGCAGAGACCTGAGCACTGGACTAATATGGTCGTACTTCCTGGTTCTGGTCAGGACCAGCGTTGCCAGATGGGAAATATAAAATGATCGTACCAGAGCCTCAAAATTATCGTATTTTGGGGGAAATTATCGTACACCCGACAAAATAATCAAAATAACTGATAATGATCAAAACAACTGTCTTATTGTTGTGTGAAAATCCCAACTGATCCCTCTGTTTAGTGTCCTACAGGCACTTTTGTGATCATTCATCGTCCTGCCCCACATCAGCAGCGTTTGATCAGCAGCTCGAGGCTCCGCTGCTCATTTTTCTCTCAACTGATTGACTTCCTCCTGACGGAGCTCCTACGACCGTGATTGGCTGTCAATCGTTCTGAGACGAATGACACTTAAACTATGATTGGCTGGAAACGTCACATGATATAAGATGCATTTAGGGTTTACAGATAAATCCGTCAGACTGGGGTAGATCTGGAACAACCACAGGAAACTGTCAAATTATCGTACATTTAGCCTTTTTTGGAATTATTGATCGTACATCGTACAAATACGATAATTATTGTACGTCTGGCAACGCTGGTCAGGACTCGCGCAGCAGCATTCTGGAAACTCATTCAAAAAGCTTATTCTACCTTTTAAATGTTTAGATTTTTGTGATTTATAAGGTAACTACAAACAAACTAAAGTACCGGAGCAGTGGACTCCACAGCCATCGAGTGAGCTGAGCGCGCTGCGGTGTGTTAAAACCTGCGCTCACAGCAGAGCCCTGAAGAAATCCAAACCCTTCACAAGTAAATCCTGAATTTCCTTCATGTCTTTTGTATTTTTCTGCCTGTATTGATATGAAACGGCTCTTAAACTGTTTTCAGTATGTTTTTAAAAAAAGTTCAACATTTGACTTGAAACCTGCAGAGACCCTGAGGATCGTCCAGACGCTGGCTCAGAGACACTGAGGTGGAGACTTGTACATTCAGACTCTGGCGTATTGAAACTGGCGTATAGACGCTGGGATTCAAACTCTGGTCACAGATGCTGGTTTATGGATACAGGCAGAGAGAGGAGCTCTTTTTTTCAACTATTTTTTGGGGGGTGTAAAAAAACTGTGACGGAGCCGTGCATACAGCAGCTGGAGCAGACACGTACAGAAAGAAGTCTCATAGAGACTCTGACAGACTCGACGATCCGGATCTCGGCCTTCAGTCGTCAGACTTTCCTCTCTGCGGTCTGAACGTCTCACTGACACAAACCAGCTCCTCTTTTTATCTACCAGACAAGAAATTAACACTCTTATCTCACCTTCCTGGCTGATAACACCCCCACCACCACCACCACACAGACCACTGGGGTTGCCATGACGATGGCGTTGTCTCCACAGCAACCGAAGGAGGCTGATGGGTTGTAGTAATTAGTGAGAGAGGAGTAGAGAGTTTTTGGGAGGACGGAGTGATCACAGTTTGGCTCCTTTAAATGTTCCTCTAACATCCTCAGTGAGCGACGCAGAAACACGTCTTCATCACGTATGATCAGACACGTTATTTTCCTCTTCATTTAAAAACCTGTTGGTTCGGAGCAGCAGTGCTCCAGCTCTGGCTTCATTTCAGACTCCTCTGATCACTAAGTGATGCTCCGTCTGAAAGCAGTGCACTATATCTCAGTGGGGCTCTTGTTTCCTTTCCTGTTTACTGTGCTGCCAATTTCCCTAATCATATTGTTTTCTTCTCCTCCTCTGATGTGGAACAGCACCGAGCTGAAACAGAAGATGAATGAAAGAGAGAGAAAGCCGAGTTCGACAGGAAAAGGAAGAAGCCGCGGGCTGCTCGACAGTACTTTGCTGTCAAAGACAAAGTCATTTCCACTTCACCCTCTGGGGCCCTCCGTACACGCTCTATCTCCAGCAGTCAGACTCACTCGAGTGTTTTTCTTCCTGTCTCTGAAATTTCGGTCTCTCTCCCTCGCCTCCTCCTCCTCCTCCTCCTCCTCCTCCTCCTCCTCCTCCTCCTCCTCCTCCTCCCAGATGAAAACTCACTCAGATGACTTTAAGATAACTTCAATTATCTTTAAGCTTAACGTCAGGGAGGAGGCCTGGGGACACGGTGAGCTCCTCCAGCACGGCGAGAAAAAGTAGTGAAGGCTTTTCTCTGAATCTGCTTTGTTTCATCTGCTGTCGCTTTAAGGCTCCCTGTTCCATAAAACCCCCCTTCCCTCTGATTGGCCAGCCCTCTGGACGCCTGTGAGGGGCGGAGCTATGGGGAGACCATGGTGATAGAGGCCTACCCTTCTAAAGTGTCACAGGGGATCCTCATGTGATGACCTCATTGTTTCAGGAAGATCTTCTTGAGGGGGAAGTCATATATACCCTCGCTTTAATATTAGCATCTCCGGACGTTAGCATGTTTATGATAGACAATAAATCCAACTCATTGCTGTAGATTTAAAAATTTACTCTCAGAAAAAAAATTCTGATCACAAAATCAAAACAGTGAAATACAGTTACTTTATTTTTTGGTATCCTGATTACGTAACGCCGTTACATGTGCTTGTTGCTTGATGATGCTTGTTTTTGGGGATTATGCACGACTGAGTTTGGCGTTTTAACGTGATGGAAAGTATCACCTTCATGATCAGGAGCAGAGCTCAGATGCTGAGGGACTGGAATGGTGTGTAACAGCTGAGCTTCCTGTCTGTCTGCTCTTACAGTTTCCTTCTCCCACATGTGCACCGTCAATGAGAAATGAATAATCAATAGCCGTCCAGATGGAGCCTGTGGAGCCGGCATGACTCAGCCCTCCTGACTGGATGTGGCCTCTTTGGTCCATCCGTCTGTATTTCTGTCTCCACTCACTCCGTATCGATCCAGCTCTCCTCTGGGGGCTTCGCTGGGGGAGGAATGACGGAGGCCTTAATGCTGCAGATTACAAAGAGGTTTTAGAGGAGTGTTAAAGCCTTTAGCAGCACATTTACAACCGTTGTTGAGTTGGTTCACGTTCTGGTATCATATTAGAGAAATGAAGTTTAGTCATACTGCTCTGTGTTCTCTTCCTCTTTACTTTAATTCTTCTTAAATGTGTTTCTGATGATACAGAAGCTTAAAGTTGAGAAAATATTCTATAATCAACACAAAACTGTCAAATGTGAAAATGCAGTTTTTTTTTTTTATTCTACATCCTGGTCACTGCGTGACGTAACTCTGTCACAACCTCTCCCCTGATGAGAGGAACGACTCTGACTCGTTTCAGTCCAGGTGTGTGTTTCAGTCCAGGTGTGTGTTTTCACTGTAACCTGAGTGGAGTCGCTGCTTTCAGTTCAGTAAAGGATCTAAAAGGCTCTGACACTCAGAGGACAGTTCATCCATCAGCCAGCAGGGGGCAATGTGGTTACAGCTGCAGGTCCACCGTGGATTGGCTGCTGGACCTGTCTGTACCCCACTGGCTTTGTGTGTGTGTGTGTGCGTGTGTGTGTGTGTGTGAGAGAGAGAGAGAGAGAGAGAGAGAGAGAGTGTGTGTGTGTGTGTGTGTGTGTGTGCGCGCTCTCAGCATGAGCTGGTAGCTGGTTAGCAGTGGGTTGATGCTGAGCCGACCACTGCAGAGCTCACCAGCAGTGAATCTCATGGTGAGGACTCTGTGTGTGTGTGTGTGTGTGTGTGTGTGTGTGTGTGTGTGTGTGTGTGTGTGTGTAGCTCAGTAGTTAGTTTTTCCATTTTATCATTTTTCTTTGGAGCAGCTAAGTCGATAATGTCCAGATCAAACGTGTGCAGATTTTCAAACCTCTGCATATTCATGTCGTAGAAATCCCTGAATCAGTCTGTAAACCAATCAAAACGCTTCGATCTAAAATATGGCATCACGAAATGATGAGGTCATCACATAAAGATCTCTTAACTGGTTCATAACACGTTGGAGCCACAAACACCAATGTCTGCCCATTACGGGTCTCCAGAGGGCTAGCCAATCAGAGGGAAGGGGGTTTGTGGAGCGGGAACTCTTAAAGAGACAGAAGCTGAAATAAGAGTTTATAAAACACCAGGGAGAAAAACAGAGATTTTCATTTGAGCTGTAAATCATGTAAAGATAGTACGGGGGCACCAGATGGACAAAACAAAAAGGCACAATACCCCCTCTTTAAAACCGGGTCATTGACTTGGTCATTTCGGATCTACGAAAGACGAGAACGGTTCTGGATTTTTATTTTTTTTATTGCACTGTTATCTTCTGATGACAACTTATTATTTGTTACCTCAATATAAGAAAGTTTTTTTTTTCATGATATCGCATTAATTAATAACGTGTTTGTCTCGATTTCAACCTACAAGAGCTGCCATGAACGGCTTCCAGCCACTCGGTGTAGCTGTAGTCTACCAGTAAGTTACACTTTAGTTTACTTTAGTGGCTACAGGTTAGCAGCTGAGAGGCTGAAAATCTCCCATCTATTCGGCTGCTTCAGCTAAGCTAAGCTAACGTAAATGAAGGCTAACCTCAACACTCAAATGTGATGTGAGACATAATTAAACTAAAGAGTAACTTACCGTTAAACTATAGCTACAGTCAGTGGATGGAAACGGCTCATGGCAGCTCTTGTGGGTTGAAATCAAGACAAACACGTTGTTGATTAATTCATTACCACGAGATAACAATGCGTAAAAAAAGAAAAATCCATGGTCGTTCTCGTCATCTGTATGGATCAAGTGGCAACCTCCAGTCTGAAAATATGAGGCGATGCTGAAGTGCCAAAGTCTGCTGTTCCTCCAGAGTCCGCTTCAGGCTGTCTCCGGAAGTACCGGAAGTCACAAACACACCAAGACAAAAAAAGACGTTTTCAAGGCCAAAATAAGCACATTTACAGCCTTGTACAAAGAATCGCTAATTTTGCTAACGGCACGCACTGTACGGGGGGTGAATTTTTTTCTAACTCGGCAGATTTGACAACATTGAGATCGTCAGTTCATCCAATCAGAGGCACAGCTCAGATCACGTGACTGTGGAGCGTCCTATTGTTGTTACTGTGGAGACTCAAAGCCCTCCTCATTTCCAATATGGCCGCCTTTGCTTTAAAAGTCAGTTTCAGAAACAGACGGGTGACGTCACGGAGACTACGTCCGTTAATTATACAGTTTATGGTACGGGTGATATTTAATACGTTTGTTATACGTTTTGACAGAAATGGCTCCATCGTCTGATTGAAAACGGTTTAAATATTCAGTTTTACTGCACTGATTTCAACCATGGCTGATTAATGTGTACACGTTTTTAACCGTCTCGCTACAAATAAGTTACATGAAGTTTGTAATCCAGGTGTGTTTCATGCACAAGATAAAGAGTTGTAGTGATCTCAGAGCTCATCTTGTGTTTGATGCTGTTCGTGTCGTGTCTTTGAGCTCTGTTTTGGTCTCCACCGACTCTTCAGACGTTCATTCGACTCTGAGCAGCTCAGGCTTCCTCTCCTCACGCAGCAGGAAGTTAAGAAAACACACAATGACGTCACGTTAAAGTGTGTGTAACATCTGGTTTAGTCTACAGTCACACACACACATGTAACATACATGTAAACATGTGTATGTGTGTGAGTGTTCATGTAGGTTAGCATGTTAATGACGCAGAGGCTTGTGTTACCAGGCAGGATACACACTGATTCCATTATCATTGATTAGGTGACTGTGTGTGTGTGTGTGTGTGTGTGTGTGTGTGCCAAATGTATATGAGTGTGACACAGACTGTAAAAGGATTAGAAATATGGGAGCCAAGAAGTAAGTGTGTGTGTGTGTGTGTGTGTGTGTGTGTGTGGTGACAGCACATTAGTCGGAGTGCTTGTCGTATCAGACGGTATTACTGTACTCAGTATGGAGGTCAATGGAACGATGAGTGTGTCTGCATGTGAGACAGAATAAGTACCCGCCTGTCGTCTCTGACGCCCGCGTGGTCGTCTGAGCGGACTTCAAACGCGCCTCTTAGCGTAACGTCTGGAGGCAGCTGGAAGCTGCTGCATCAACACCGACGCTTTAAATCCTGCAGAGGAGTTTATCAAATGTTAATGTTTCCCATCAGCGAGCGCCTGGTTCATCACTTACCTGAGTTTATCTCAAAATGATTTTTACCTTCAACCAAAACAAAACACAAACATCCATCAGACACAAGCAGAGGAAAACCTGCTTCTTATAAACTGAAACATCTTCACCAACAGCTGATAACGGTGGATTAAAGTTCTTCTTTAGTTCTTCTTCAGAATCTTTAATCTAACAGGACTCAGATCTGGACCAAAGCCGTATGAAGTCAATTTGGAAAAAGAGGCAATAACCTGCAGAGGGTCAGTGACCTGCAGAGCGCCATGAGTCTGACTCTCTGACACGCTTATTAGACGCTCATTAAAATCATATTTGTGTAAAAATTAATGTGAATTCATTGAACTGTATCAGCGTGAAGCAGAAGCTCAGCCGAGCCGTCTGGTTTGTAATTAAACACACACACATACACACACATACACACACATACACACACACACACGCGGCGGCCGAAGGGTCAGGGGTAATTGTGTCACCTCTGGCTGCTGTGTGTCCATACGAGGTGTAAAAGTGTGTGTTGGTGGAACCTGCTGTCACCTCATTACAGGACACCGCTGGCCACAACTCACGCTGACATCCAGAGGCCACATTTCTCCCAGAGTTTTATTTCACCACCAGGAGTTCTCCTAAATGGCTGCAGAAAGTTCTGAGCTCAGAGTTTTTCCTCCTCAGAGCCGTTTCACTTGAAGCTGCTGGGAGCGACTCTTATTGAAGAGCGGAGGAAAGAGCCGAGGACGAGGCAGTAAAACCACAATTTATACGTCCTGATCCTCCTCTTGGCTCAAACGTGTCTCAGAGCAATATTTAGATATTAGACGTTTCACAGCATTTTACCTCAAAACGCAAAAAACCCAGTGAAGAAAAATCAGTTTTTACGGAAACTCCGAGGGACTGAAAAGGCTGTAGTATGTGTGTCAAGCCTGTAGGTGGCGATATAACTGTAGAGTCTTTTGGTAGCCCTTTGCTGAAGAAGAGGTGGGCCAATCATACTGAACGAGTCTAATCTGAGTGCAGATGTGGAGCAACAGATGAACGTTTTGGTTAAAGTAGGGATGCAGTGAAAATTTGCAGAGCGAGATGACATCCATTTTTTGTTTTACAGTCTGTGTGCTGCAGAGGAATCCACATGCAACGATCATAGACTGTTTAATTAATGGACGTAGCCTCCGCGACGTCACCCGTCTGTTTCTGAAACACATTTTTGATGCAGGCGCGGCCATATTGGAAATGAGAGTGAGTCTCCACAGTAACAGCCATAGGGCGCTCCACAGTCACGTGATCCGAGCTGTGCCTCCGATTGGACAAACTGGTGATCTTAATATTGTTGGCAGGAGACATTCTTTGATGCAGGCTGTAAATGTGCTTCTTTTGGTTGTGAAAACGTCTTTTACGTCTCGGTGTGTTTGTGACTTCCGGAGCCAGCCTCAAGCCGACACTCGAGGAACAGCAGACTTTAGCACTTCAGCATTGTCTCATATTTTCAGACCGGAGGTTGCCGCTTGGCAACGACATTTCAATCCCAGGCGATAAGTGATGCAAACTGTTCTCATTACCGTAACTCTTCAACTATTTGGGCAAGAGAAAAAAAAAAAATCAAATATTTCCTGAAAGAATCAGAATCAGAACAGCCTTTATTCACCAAGTGTCTTCAAAAGTATACAAGAAATCTGACTTCAGTTTGAACTGTGCTCACTCTGTACAACATATATGAACAAACACTAAATATCACTAATAAAAGAGATGAAGTAACCTATATACAACCTATATACAAAAACAATAAGCAAGTAATAAAAAAGAATAAATTAAGTGAAATAGTGCAATGTATGTATAAGTCATAAAACTATGTGCGAATTGCAATGAAAGGAATAAAAAATCAAAAAGTTGGGTGATAAAGGGTTAAAACCATTTCACCCAGAAATTACACACAAACACTCGCTAAATTTGAAGTTTTAATTTAAAAAGAAATGCTCATCAGGCTTTGAAAATCAAATATTTTCTCCACAGAGCGTTCAATCTGTCCATCAGAAGCAACACGTCCTCCAACTCGCTCACTATTCCAGGGCTGGGGGGTTCGTTTTCTCATGAATCTGCAACATTTGTGCTGAAATTCATCTTTTTTTTTTATCATCACTGATGTTTTTTTATCTGATGTACATGTGGCAAGTTCTGAAGTGACGTCAGATTCATATTTGATGTCGTTTATTTTACTTTAGCTCTGTTTGAAAGCTTCAGTTTATCCTCATGCAGAGATTCCTCAGTAAATCAGCAGGTATCAGGATCACCTGTGACGTTTCTCCTCTGCTGACAGGTTTGAACAGAGGCTCACTTTGCTTCCTCTCTTTATGTTTTGAGTTAAAGTTTGATGACTCTCTTCCTGACCTCTGACCAATCACTCCCTTCACTCTTTGGTGTGTTTTAGATTCAAACTTCCTCCGACAGCTTTTTGAAAATGTACTCACAGGAGTGAAACCTTTCCTTAATGAACGGCTCGGAGTAACTTTTCCTTTTTGTAAAATCTGCAGAAACACTGTTAGGTTTTAGGTTTTCTGTTGAACCAAGCAAAAAGGAAAATATTTTACATATTTAGTCTTTAATCACTTCTTTAACAAGGTAAAAAAAAAAATCACACATGTGCTCCGGACAGGATTAAAATGACTGATCAGCACTCAGAATAATAAATCAGATCCTCCCCGGAGGAATAAATCCCGTCTGAACGAGGCTTTAGTCCGTCTGAGTCTGAGGTGATGGAGGTGAATCACTGCGAGGAAACCGACTCAGATCTCCGCCCACACCACGAGAGACACAACACACACACACACACACACACACACAGAGGACAACAAGTCCTATATATAGATCTGTGAGGGGATGGACTTCCTATAGGTGTGTGTGTGAAGAACACACACAGCTTCAGTGTGTTCCCCTGCTGGGACTCAGACCAGCATGAGTAAGCAACCGGTCGGATTTACAGCATATTGATTAAATTAGCATTCGTTCCACAGCCTGAATATTAACTCACAGCACACACACACACACACACATTTACATGCACACACACCCCCTTGTCATGACAGTGTGCACACAGGCTATTAGAGCGTCTCACACACACACAGGGATGCACACTGTAGGCGTACACACACCTCGCAGTGATTAATTCCTCCTCAGAGGGAGAAAATTGACTCTACAGAAAAAAAGCGTCCGTCACGCGGCCTGAGGAGCGTCTGGTTTGTAGGTCGGTGAAAAATGGCAGCAGGCGATGATCACCTGTCCACTCCCTGAGGAAGAGAGGCTGTGTTTTTTTTTTTTACCTCATTATTTCTCCAGGGAACACGGACAGAGCTGCTCTACAGAAGCACTCTGCTCACATTTACTCACAAAGACTCAGATATGAGCCGACGCTAAATTTGACCAAAGCTAACAGAACCACCTGAGCCGTCTGAGCCGTCTGAGCTCACTCTCTTTGTCCGTCTTACGAGCAGCAATTAAGAAAAACTTTCAGTCCAATTAATTTGTTGTGGAACGATCAATAAAGAGGAAAAACCAGAGACCACCTGACCCGCTCTCTGGTTCTGGGGTTTCTTTCCAACAGACGTTTAGTTCCAAGACCTGGATGAGTCCGTTTACATGATTCACCATCACAGATTTCTCTCCGATGTCAGATGTTAATATTAAGGCTTTACTTCCTGGCTTTCTAACCTTTAATCCGACTGAGTTAAATACTTGATCTTGATTGGTTAAAACTCCCTTGACATCAGTTATTAACTGACAGATTCTAGCGACACCAGAGACGAACAGATCAGCAGCACATGTGGTCTGTTTGCTTGTTGACTTGTCCTGCAATCCGGGCATCATCAGTGAAGCAGGTGAAGCACACCTGTACATCTTGCTTCCATGCTTTCCTGTCAATCAACACCCGTCTGCTGCGTTTTCAGAATGCACCCAGTGATGTCAACCCTTCAGTAAGGAAAGCCGCTATTGGCCGTCTTAAAAGTCACAAAATGACGCCATCGCCTCATTTGCCTGATTGGCCATTTGCATATAATTTTAATGGACGTTGTTGGAGAGAGGAATGATGTCATGGGGGAGTAAAAAACACCCCAAATATGACGAAGAGGAGAAGAGTGAGGATGGTACATGCTTTCACACCAGTCTCCAAGAGTCTTCAACAGCCCTGTTTCCACCAAGCGGTCCAGTATGGATCAGTCCGGTTTGGTACGGGTCGGATCGGTAAAACCTGATCCTGTTTTCTTTTCTTTTCTTTTGCGCCGTTCCTGGTAGGCGGCGTGTAAGCCGGATGCTGACAGCCTTCTGGGGTCAGATCAGTGCGTCTGGCACCCCAACAGAAGGGAACCAAAAAGTGGAACGGTACGGGTCGGTAATTTGGGGACCTGTCCTGGTTTTCGCCAAAGGAAATTCCACAAAATGCGTGCCGTACTGAGACGAACTGAAGTGAACCACATGGTGGGAACGGGGCTAAAAACTCTGGAGGTTTTTTTTGTAAGGGAGTCACTAAAGGCGTCTGAAAAGTCGTTAAATATGGAACAAAGTCGCTAAGTTTGCAGCACTGATGGCACCGCTGGAGAGCTGAGCAGCCCTCTCCTCATTCATGTTGTTTTCGATGTCCTCTAAAACCTCAGACCTGTTGACTCCAGGCTCGACACATCTCATTACGACCGTTTGTCATTTGGGGAAATACGATCAGGAGTGTTTAATTCTGAAAGTCAACCGGATGTTCAGTTGTAGTTTCAGCGCTGACTTCCTGTGTGGTTCAGTCTGCTCCGTGCAAATTGATGGGTTGCTGCTTCGGCATCCAGAAGAAGTTGAAACGTTGACTAGAGCTGAAACCCATCAGCTTCAGTGCAGAGATGGACTGGAGACTGCCTCAGGTGGACGTGAGAGTGTGACGCTGGTGCAGCCTGCTGGTCTAGGCTGCACAGCCTTGAGGCAAGCCCTGGAGCAGGTAAACCCAACCTGTGCCTCCTTCCTCGCATGTTGTTCCCACTCTCACCCTGTTTCCTGCTCTGTCCATCGTCCTCTCCAGTTAAAGGCATGAAAGACCCTAAAAATGACTTCAGGTTGACGCCAGAGGAGCAGCGGCTTCATTCCTCTCATCTGGAAGTTGTCACTTAGTCGAAGGAGACAGTCTTCCTCTGTTAATGTTTCGGGCTTGGCAAACCAGCGCTGGCTTCAGAACTTTCAGTGGATCAGGGTGCAAACCTGTGACGCTGACAGAACATGAAAAACACCGTCTGTGGGATCAAGATGTACGCCGTGCGTTGATCGATCTGATTCTCTTCAGGCTGTTTTAACACTTTTGTTAAAAAAAGATTATTTGATCTTCTGCTCTTTTATTCACATATGAAAATGACAGAAATGTCTCCTTCACCCTGCGACACTGAACAGATGATTTACCTTCAGCACCTTCACGGCTCAGAAGTTCATGTTATCCACATGAGCAGCGTGTTGAAAACGTTTCCTCCTCCACTTTTCGAGGACTGCCTAAATTTTCCCCAAAGCAACACGACGGTTCAGGCGCTCCGTGTTGAAACGAGTTATCCCTGCCCATCTGCTGCTGCTGGCAGCTTTAAAGCAAACAATCAAACCGTACGTGATTGTTTGTGAAACCGGTGGAACCGTGTGCCGCTGAGAGCCGGATGATTCCGGAGAACAGCGGAGCTTCATCCAGAGGGGGCGGATTTCATCAGACGACTCAAACAGATAGAGAATCAAACTCTGCTGGATCAGCCGTCGTGTTGAACTCGTATTTCACTTTACTTTTCTCTGATTTTATCCTTTTGCTCCTTGAAAAACCAAACAAAAAGATGGACGTTAAAATGTGTGAGCAGAATCAGACGACAGAGGAGGACGAATAGTTTGATTTGGGACAGATTACAGTGAAAACAAACCCTGTTATTCAAGATGCTTCAACCGGAGTGAAAAATGAGGACTTTTTTAAATCAAAGGACCAAACGCTCGGGCGAACCTGTCAGAGGAAAACTTGGAGCATTTGTGACCATTCTGCTCCCAGGCGTTGCTTTAATCCTCAATATTTCGAAGCTCAGGAGAAGATTGGACTGAATCTCCTTTCCTCTTCTCCTCCTTTATCCACAGCTTCCTCTCTGCTGCAAGATGTGATATAATGCAGTTATCACCATGGAGATGGACCTCTCTGGACAATGTCAAGCCTCTCTCTCCCTCTCTCTCTCTCTCTCTCTCTCTCTCTCTGTCTGTAGATCTGACTTCATGCAGTCAGACCCAGAGCAGATGCACGGCTGCTGAACGCCTACACCGGAATTTTAAAAAGTCAAATTCAAGGGCAGGAAAAGAAACGGTGAGAATGCTGAAAGGCAAAGCTTACATAAACATTAGTGTGTTTACTGTAAGGCCTCTGATAAGACGGTGTTACATAAAACAGGACGGAGCTCTTCTTTAAGGAAAACGGTGCCGTGCAAACCTTGAAAAGAACTACAAAGCTGAGAGCAGGCGCTCATTTCTGCTTAACAGGGACAGAAAAGAAACATAAACATGAGCACAACAAAGCTAATCCGGATGAGCTTGATATAAGGAGTGTTTAGACCTCAGTGAACATAAAAGCCTTTATTTACACAGGATGCATCAGAAAGAAGACGTGAGCGTTTATTCCTCTTTGAAAGAGAACTAAAGCTCTGAAATGTTTGCTGAGTTTTCTCCTCTTTTTTTTACTGAAATCACAGACACTCTAAACTTTTCCAGCTGAATTTTTTAGTTTTTCTTCCAAACGATGAACAAACCATAAATTCATCCAGCAGACAGAGATCTGTCACTGAGACGTTAACGAAGCTTTTTACTGAAACCACTGATGCTGTCAATACGAAGGTAAAGATCAAAACTTTAAAATGAAAGAAAGCTGAAGGAGGAGGAACGAAGGGATGAGGAGATTAGGGATGGATGGATGGATGGATGGAAAGAAGGAAAGATGGATGGATGGAAAGAAGGAAAGATGGAAAGATGGATGGATGGAATGAAAGAATTGGTAGATGGAAAGATGAAGTGATTGGATGGATAGAAGATAGATGAATGATGGCTGGATGGAATGATGGATGTGTATGGATGGACAGAATGATGAAAGGATGGATGGATGGATGGATGGATGTATGGATGGATGGATGGATGGAACTTGCAGGATGGATAGATTGATGGATGGATAGAGAGATGGATGGATGGATGAACAGAATGATGGACGGATGGATGGACGGACGGATGGATGGATGAATGGAAAATTTGGAGGATGGATGGAAAGATGAATGATTGGATGGATAGAAGATGGATGAATGATGGCTGGATGGAATGATGAATGGATTGGTGGATAGAATGATGGATGGATGGATGGAATGATAAATGGACAGAATGATGAAAGGATGGATGAATGGATAAAATGATGGAAAAACTTGCAGGATGGATAGATTGATGGATGGATAGAGAGATGGATGGATGGATGGACGGACGGACGGATGAATGGAAAATTTGGAGGATGGATGGAAAGATGAAAAGATGAAATGATTGGATGGATAGAAGATAGATGAATGATGGCTGGATGGAATGATGAATGTGTATGGGTGGACAGAATGATGGATGGATGAACGGATGGATGGATGGATGGATGGATGGATGGGTGGATAGAATGATGGATGGATGGAATGATGAATGGATGGGTGGATAGAATGATGGATGGATGGAATGATGAATGGATGGGTGGATAGAATGATGGATGGCTGGATGGGCCATTGTTGTAAATGGATCGTCAGATGAATGGATGAATGGATGAACAGAATTTGCTGGGATGGTTGTAGGATGGATGGATGAAAACCAAACCACCATCAGCTCAAAGTAACTGATTCCACTTGTTTGAAGTTGTTCTGTTTTCGATCAGACTCTGGTTGGAGGTTTGATCATCAGTGATGACCGATTTAAATTTTATTGATACAGAGAAACTTCTCAGGAAGCCTCTGAAGTCCTGAAACACTGAAGATAATATTTCATCAAAACATGACAGATGATTCACCTCTCTGTTTAAATCTGTTTTTAAAGTATGAATGAAGTTGTATCTATGTGTGTATATCTATATTCATGTATATGTGGATGATCTGCTGTTAGCCTCAGAACCAGCAGTGATGCTAACGCTTTCCTCTCTCCCATTTTGTTTACCTCTCTCGCCCTTTTCGGGGGGTTTTAACCCACTTTTGAGAGGCTGCGATGTGATTGGCTCAGCTGCTTTTTATAGTCCACTGTAATAAAGTACTATTAAATTAAATTAAAGTCTATTAATGGTCCTGTGTGAGATAATAGAGCGGAGGCGCAGGGTTTAAACATCTGTGAGCGTGTTCTGGTCGCTCGGGGAGAACAGAGATGGAGACAGAGATTGAAAGAGAGAGCAGAATGAGAAGGAAATAAGGTCCACTGCGTCCTAGAATAGAAAAAGAAAATCCATTTATTCTGAGAGGCCTGTGGGGCTGGAGGTAGCAGGAGTCCACTGTTACTCTGTACACACACTCACACACATGTACACACACTCACACACACTGATACCACTCATCCTCCTGCAGAAAATGAATTCTCTTCCTCCTTTTCCTCTTTTCCCCCCCTTTACCTTTTTGCCTCTGTCAGCGCTACCACCATAAGTCCAACCTGGGCACAAATCCCATCGTGAACACACACACACACACACACACACACACACACACACACACACACACACACACACACACACAAAGAGTCACTCACCTGGTCACCTGCCTGAGGGGTTTTGATGCTGTTTCACTCTTTGCAGGGGTCTCTGTTTCCTGTCCGCCTGGCCACAGAGAATAGGAGGCCATCAATAATCCTGCTGAGAGGAGAGGCAAACAGAGGAGAGGAGGGGGGACCGAGGAGAAAGGAAAGGGGAGGAGAAAAGAGGGGGGAGAAAAGGGTAAAAGGTGTGAGAGGTAGAAGGCAAAAAACAGAGTTATGGAGGGGGAAGAGTGTCCTTAAAGGAGGACAGAGGAAAGGAAATAAGGAAAGGAAATGGGATAAAAGCAAAGAGACGCAAAGAACAGAAGATAAAGCAAACTAAGGATACAAGGGAGGGACAAAAAGGAGATGAAATGAGGTTAAACCAAAAGGTGACATAGAAGGGAAAGAATAAGGAAGGAAAACAGAAGAAGAAGTGGAGGAAGCAAAAAGAGGGAAGGAAATAGGACAGATGACTGTGATGCTAGGAGAGTAGGAAACAAAGTGGAAGAGGAACGAGGAAGGGAGAGAGGAGGACACGAGAAGGCAAGAAGAAAGGAAAAGGAGGGAGGAAACAAGGATGTTCATCCTCATTCTTCCTGACAATCATTAAACATCAGTCCTCTCTAAAGGTGCTTTTCCACTTCTGGAACTTTACCCAGGAACTAGGGACTTTGTAAGGAACTATGTGCTTTTTGACCACAGGAACTAGGATCTCAGTTTAGTCCAGAGGTCCAGGAACTTTGGGAGGGCCTGCAAACTGAATGTTTCTGATTGGTGGAGCAGCCACTGTGTTTTATTCCCCCTCCCTCCCTCCATCCACATCTAGATGACCCCCCAGCTGTGCTGGACTTGGTTTAGTACCTCCTAATCAACGGTCTTCTTTGAGTCTGATAGTGTGAATGTGTCCCTGTCAGCTCCTAGTGTTCCAGTTTAAATGGTGACCCTGTAAACTGGTGACCTTCATCTGAACGTGTCAGTGGATATCCAGTTTACAGCAGCTGTTCAAACAGAAGAAGTCCTCTGAATGTATCCGTGTTTGGTTTTGTTTTTAGTGTTAAGCTCGTTTTTTAAGCTAAACTCGGGTTGATCTGTTTTCTTTATGAAGATTAAGAAAACAAGCAGTTTGTAACGTCGCTGAAATAACAGGGAAAAAGCGTTTTAGATTTAAAGATACAGACACGTACATGCTTATTATGAGCTATGACTTTTGTTGTCTTTGGCTTTAAGATATTTTGTTTTTAAACTTCCAGGATGTTCTGATTCCTCACTTTATTCAGACTCAGACTTTTTAACAAGCAGATTTACACTCGAGCAGTCCTCAGTTTCCTAAAGTAGTCGGTAAGAATACCTCGACACCTTTGGGAATAAATTAGGAGATGTAGTTAAATATCATCTCTCCTGCCCTCTTTCTCATTACGCCATGCTGAGCTGATTCTGTCCTCCCCATTTCACCTTAAATCCTCCTTTTCCTCCCTCCCTGTTCTGTCTGCTTATGTCACCCAAACTAAATCTTTCTCTTTTTCCTCTACCTTCCTTTTTCCATCCGTCCCCGTGTCCCCGTCAACCTATTTCCTCCTCCTCTTATCCGCTAACCTTTAAACCACCTCTAAACCTTCTTCCAAAGTCCAGAAATACCCTCTGTTCTCCTCCGTGCTCTGAAATATCATCTGTCAACACTGATATTAGCTTTATCTGAAATTCACACCTGAACAGACAGGTTCACGGCAGGTCCACAAGGTTCTAATGCTCATTTTCTAACATTAACCATCTCATTTAATGTTGTCACATATATATATATATATATATATATATATATATATATATATATATATATATATATTTATATATTTTTATATATATATACACACACACACACATATATATACACACATATATACACACACACATATATACACACATATATATACACACATATATACACACACACACATATATACACACACATATATATATACACACACATATATATACACACACACATATATACACACATATATATATATACACACACATATATATACACACACACACACACATATATATATATATATATATATATATATATATATATATATATATATATATATATATATATATATATATTTTATGTGTTTTTTGTTTCAGTATAATGATAATAAATAATAATCTGATGTTTCCTGAGTTTGTAATCTGATCAGGTCCCTCAGATTGATCATGAGAATCACTTCACACATATTTGAGAAGCTAAACGTCAACAAACCACTTGACCACTTTGGGCCTCCGTACTCGCTCATTTACTCCGCGGAAATCACGTGCGCTGTTTCCTTGTTGTGGATACTCAAACCGGACGTGGCGGAGCGCGCATCCAACACACCTTTCTCAGGTGAGCTGCTGAGGAAAAGATGTTTTAGTTGAAAAGATCGAGAGCTCTCAGTGTGCAAGCTTTAATGACTCTATTAAACAGAGAGAGAGAGAGAGAGAGGGGGGGGGGGGGCGGGGGTGATGGCAGGTAGAGGGAGGAAAGTTTGGTGCGTCTGTCCGTGCGTAATTGCGTGAGTGCGTCCACGTGCGTTCTGCCTGAAGTCAGTGACGCTGCGTCACGTCAGGCCTGTCTGTTGTTATAAATGAGAAAATCAGAGCAGCTGATTCTCACCTGCTCTGATTTGAGGAAGGTGGAACCTCTTGAGTTAAATGCAGGTATGAGATTCACGGTTCCACATCAGCACACTCTGTTTTCAGTATCAGGACCTTAAAGATGGTTCAGGAACTTATTTATGACTGAAACCTAAACTTCCACAGACTGACTTGGTGGTTTTTTTCTTGTGGTTGTTTGTTGCCATCAGTAGACTCCTATTAGCTAAAATCCATGAGCAGGCTGTGTTGGGACAGGAGGAGGTGCATGTTCTCATTGTGTTTGTTGTTCCACAGGATTTAAACCTCTCAGAGTCACAAACAGATCAATTGAGGTTGTTTAGCAAAGAAAATCGAGGTCCTGTTTTCTAGTTTTGTTGGAGAGGTTGGCATTTCAAACTAATGTATAAAAATAAGATTGAAAACACGTCGCACGATGTCCTCAATCTGCTCGCTCTCTAAACCAGGGGATGATTTTATACCAGCTCCTCAGCAGGAAGTGATTCAGGTAGATTTGTTTCAGCCCCGCTCCTGAGACGGAAGCGTTTGATTGTTAAGTATTTGTTTTTATATTTTATTACAGGAGTTCATCCTGTTGATTTCAAAGCTCTGCTGTGTGCTGCAGAGACTTTGATTGTTGGGAACGTTCTGCGGCTCGGCCCGGCTCGGCTCTGTCCCTCTGACTGAAAACCATGAATGTTGTTTAACTTTAATCCTTTCCATCATGTTTATTAGCCTACATGTTTTAAAGCCCCTCCAGGCCAACCCTTTTATTGCTGACCACACTGAAAGTCCAGTTTTTTCCACCCACCGCATGAGACCGCAGTGTGAGCGCAGCCGGAGACTGATCATGTCATTTCTTTTAGTCCCTCCCGGCTTTCTCTTCTGATGGAATCCTTTTGAAGGGCACTTCAGGGATAATTGCCCATCTAAAGGAGAACTTTTGAGAAGATGGATGGACTCGTTCCCATCCTGGAAGACTCAACACGTATGTGCTCTGCTGCAGTCCTGAAGTCTGAATGCAGCAGAAACACAAACAGAGCCTGCAGGACGTCTTTCATCCTCCTGATGAAGTCCATCTTCATAAAACCTCAACGTGTGTTCAGGGATAATTGCTTTTACCCGTTTCCAGAGGACAGACAGCGACAAAGAGGACTGCAGCCTCAAAGTTTCATGAAGCAGAGCTCCAATACGAAAACTTAAACAACACAATCAGTTGGTAAAGGAAGAAAAGAAATCAGCATGTTTGGGCAAATCAGACTCTTGTAGTCCACAGTAAATGAGGCTGAACTTTGGAGTTTTGTGTCAGTTTACTTTCAGTAGCTTCACAGGCAGGATCAGAACACTCACAGTTTACTGCATGAAGCGTTTACTGCAGCTGCATCACTTGAGTTTGGCGTCCAGGCTGCAGCCTCGTCGCTCCTCGCCGCTGTTTTTTTTTTGTTTGTTTTTTTCACACAGAAACTGAGGAATGATGAGCTCATATCTGAAACTCTGGTTTGGACGCTGAGGAAGCTGAAAACTCGAGTGCAGAGCAGAAATCTTGCAGCTTGAATAAACCGCCTCACTGCGAGGATGTTAGTCGTGACTGTGAGCGTGACGTGAGTTTAGACCCCCTCCCTGAGAGTCTCACTCCTGCACGGTTCCTCTTCAGTTCCTGGTACGTTACTAAAGCTAAGAGCAAATATTAAACATAAAGCTTTGGTAAAAATGCATGAAGGGTTTCTTCTCTTAAGTTTAGTTTCTTCTTCTTCTTCTCTTGAATATTTAACAGTAATAATAACAGCAGTCATTGGCTGACATCACTCTCTGACATGTTCCTCCAGGAGTGGTCACCACCCTTTCTGTAATTCTGATGTAACCAGCAGTAAGCTTTCAATAATTTCCCATAAACCCCTTCTTTAAAAAACATTGTGCTGGTCTATTTCCTGGTAATAAAACCTCCTCCTCCTCCGTTGCCACCGTGGAGTCACCAGACATCCCGCTACCTGGCAACTTATTTCCACGGAGACGTCTCTCCTCCTCACCTGACCTGCTTTCACTCTGTGATTGGACCGTGTTGACTGCTGAGGCGCCGCTCTCATCTGATTAACCAATGATTACTTGTTAATTAAAATGAATTGCATAATTAACTAGAAGTGCATGTGCGGTCTCAGACGTGCAGTAAAAGTCATCAGCGGCTCCACACAGCGGGAGCAGGGAGGTGAGAAACGGCTCCTCTCTGGCTCTGAGGCTTCAGGGCAGGCGGTGTTTACTGCTGGGGAGCCCCAGGTGAGCTGTTTGTGACGTACCTGAGCTTCCAACAACGTCCCACCTCAATATATTTGAGACACAATGAATGTGACGGAAATAGATTTTTGTCAGTGAGGTGAAGTCAGAAAATGAGAGGATGGTAAATCTTCATCTGGTGAGGAATGATGGCGGCCTCTTTAAAAAGTTGTGTGTTTTATCGTGCTGCCAAACGACAGAACCGGCGCCATAATTTACCACGAGATTGAAGGAAATACTTGATGTCAAAATTTACAACATACTTCTGAATCCCTCTGAAAAAGAGGAGGCAACTGAGGGAACCAGCTTCAGTCAGGCAGTTTGTCTTCCTTCATTAGCAAAGTGAGGCATTATGGGTAGTGTTAGTTATATTATTAACCATAAAACACAGAGTAGACTTAGTCTGGATTAGAAAGAGAGAGAGGGGGACTACATCAGGGCCACTATATCCTGAACCTACTGACACATTGGAGACGAGGAGGAATTAGGTCAGGGCGCCAACGTAGAAGGTAATAGATGGCTACAGCAGAGATTTATGTGCAACACCCTCTCTCTGGAGAGGAATAGAGAGGGAGAGACAGAGAGAGAAAGAGAGATGGGAGGTTGGTATTGGAACTAAATCAGACTGTCAGTTGGTGCTGAATTCTTCCTCAGGCGACAGAGAGAGAGAGAGGGGGAGGGAGGGAGGAAGAGAGATGGAAGGAAAGGAGAGCAGAGCAGCGGAGAGGGAACTGGGACATGGAGAGGGAGAAGAATAATGACGGCAGAAGCAAAGAGGCTGAAAGAAAGATCAGGGCGCTGGAGTTCATGGGGCAGAAAACAACACAGCCAGAGTGAGGACGCGGCGGAGACGGAGAAGCTTTTAGGTGATGTAACTCGCTCCATGATGGAGAAGGAGGAAGAGGAGGAGGAGGAAGAGGAGGAGGAGTTATTTCAGTCTGACAGGGTCCCAGAAGATAAAGTCCTGTTCACTTTGGACACAGACGTAGATCAGTGATACGTTAGAGCTCTCACAGGGCCGGGATGAACATGCAAGTCTACACGTCGAGTCATACCAACACTTCATACATCATGTCTTACATTTAGCAGGCGTGTAACGGTATGCGAAAATTTCCGTTCGATGCATGTTTTTCTTTCCGCTGTTGTTTCACCAGGAAACCAAAATGTTCCCGTACAGGAGACTTCAGTGACGGCGCCGATTTCCAGCTCCAGCTGCTGGTTTGTCGTGGCTGCCGTGCTGCTCGCCGTCTGTTGTGTGATTCCACTTTGTGGATCATGTGGGAACAAACATTAAAGCACTTTTTGTTCTGGATGTACCGTATTTTCTGGAGTATAAGTGACCAGTCAAAACATACTTCATGAAGAGGAACAAACAGTATCAGTGGATTCTAAATTCATTTATTTATAAGGATTTGGTTTGTTTACAGTTTGTTATTTACGTATTACGAAGTATTTGAATATCAGGAGGTTTAAATATTCATCCTGAAGCACCTCATGTCTGTGACCATAGTTAAGTTTCAGTTTCTCTCGTCTATGTGTGGCTCCGCCCCCTGCAGGGTGAGCTTCAATTACAGGAGTTTTGACACTAGTTTGTGACTCAAATCCTTAAAAACTGTCAACAACAGAGAGCAAAGAAGACGAGAGCACCTCATTTATTTCAGATGTAGGCTAACTAAACTAGAGAAGAAGAGATTGTTCAAACTGTTTACAACATTTTTTCACAAGTTCATCTTCTCTGCCGAGTTTGGCTCCAATTTCACGCCAGGAATTGTTCATCTCGTGGTTATCGCAGTGATCTCAGTGTGGTGAATCCTTCAGACTCGAGGAGACCCTGCTCGTCTGCGTGGAAGTTAGAAATTTCCAGAGGTGCGTGACGCGAGAATTTTACTTTTGAAAAGGACGGCGCGAGGGGGCGAGGCTGTTAAAATGATGTAATTCGTCCACACAAAGCTGCGTGGACCTCACAGACGCATCAAGCATAAATCAGGCTTTATTTAGCCTGGAAAGTCCAGTGTACTCAGACCAGTCTGAAGACTCGAGCACTGTATTAGTTTGTTTCTGTGGCTTCTTCTGCTGCTGTGTTTACAGCTAACAACGGCATCAAAGCAGGAAAAGCTAATTATACCTAAAACACCCTGAAAACAGCACAAGATCTTCATGAGACCAGAAGAAACCATGGGGTCATCACATGGGGCTCTCCTAACTGATTCATGACTTGTTTGAAGGGCAGGGCCTCAAACACCAAGGTCTGTCCATAGCTCTGCCCTCAACAAGCCTACAGAGGGCTGACCAATCAGAGAGAAGGAGAAGAAAACCAGTGAGAGAAAATAAAGGGATTATTTATTTATTTATTGAAAACTGTGAATCCGCCAAAGATCCCACAGGGACGCCAAAGGGACAGAATAAAAACTGATAAAACCAAATACCCCCACTTTAAGTTTGTTGTTTCTGTTCTGAAATGAAACGGCAGGATAACAAGATTCAGCAAAATAAAGAATAGAGAACTGTTAATGAGGTAAATTAGATTGATCAGGGTTAAATATATATGATAATTTGGTGAACAGAGCCTGATAGAAATGTCACTGGATCAATCCGGTCACGCTCTTTGACGTAAATCCACTCGGGTATCGATCTGTTTCACTGCAGCCGATGGACGCGGCACACGTCTGTCATATTAACGCCGTTCTCTCGTCATCTGAAACACACGCATGTGGTGTTTCCACCCTGAGACGAGCTCCACACATGACTGACGTCCCCCTCCTTCCCCCAGACATCAGCATCAACCCGTCCTCCGCTCATTTGACAGATTCATGGGTAGCTGTTGACGTCAAATGGCTTCTTGTGCGTTTGCCCTCCAAACATAAAGATGTCTGCTCCACGGACGCAGATCAGTCACAGACGGAGACGAAGATGACAGATCTGAAATTCGACCTGCTAAAGCCAAGTGAGGTACCCAGATCTGTCACAGCAGCCCATCAGTTCAATCAGTCAGTGTTTCCTTCACCTGGTGGTTCGTTGGTGGACACGTAAAGGAGGAGTACGCAGAGTTATACACGTGCAATGAACAACCTACATCAGAAAACAGCTAGCTTAGCATTTAGACCAGCTCAGTTTTCAAACGGCCAATCATGGCACTGAAAGGAATCATGCTCCCAATCAGGAGTTCATTTCCTGTTCTGTGTCCAAACAAACCAAAGTCTGTCTGTCAGGTCTGAACTCCACCCTGACTGTTCACAGTCTGCCGACTTTAAATTAATGAATAAATGCACAAGACTGGACTAAAGTTACGAAATGTTTGAAATCTAATCCAGATCAAATCCAGATCCAGATCAAATCCAGATCCAGATCCTGCTATAAAAACATGCTGGTAATTTTGCTTTCTTCTTATTGTTTCTTGTGTTTTTTCATAAACTGTTGAAAACAAAAAGATAATAGAAAAAAATTGACTTTGAAAATTTAAAAAAAATGGAGTTTGATTTCTTATAGATGTACGATTTTATTAAGTAGAAAAAAAAAATTAGTAATTCTATTTTTTTAAACTTTCATAGTGGCCCTAAAACGCTGTCATGTTACTTTCAGGGTTAATAAATATGTTGGGTTGAGCTGCTGGTTCCCTCAGACTGACCGTCTAAACACACAGACGGCCTCACAGGAATCCATCACAGCTTTAACAGAAGAAGAAGTAATCAAATTCTGGTATTAATTCATTAATGAAGATCAGGCTAACCTTCCAGACACACATGCACCCAGTGTCAGTGAGGCTGTTGGTGTTTTAACTGTTTGAACGCCGTTACCATAAAAACAGCTTTCACACCAAGAGCCAAACAAACTGAAAGAGCTTCTTCACACCTGCTCATTTCGTCCTCCTTCATCCTGATTCACACACACACACACACACTTCAGTATCCACTGTCTGCAGTGACCCTTATTGAAGGTTGTGTTAATGATGACTGAAACAAACAGTGTGTCTTTAGCGCCGATCGATTCCTCTAAACAGCCACGAGTCACATCACCCATTACAATTAGGTTAGAAATATGAGGACTGCTGCTCTCACACACCTCGTCGTTACGTGTGGAAGTGTGTGTGTGTGTGTGTGTGCTAATGAAGGTATTGAAATTGTCATTAATGTGTGATGACTCAACACAAGGGGAGCAATTGGGTTTATGAAAGGCTCATTGCGTCCCATATTTCAGCCTTAAGCAGTATAAATGTTTATGTGTTTTCTCATTGACAAGTCCATTTCAAGCAGCTTCCACAGAGCCGACAGGCCGTAACTAACACTGTGGAGGAGCCGGCTCACTGGGGTTACTCTGACCCAACCCTCTCCTCCTCTGATGGTCTGATGACTCCTTTTAGATCCAAAACACCTTCAGAACAAAAGACCTGAAGGAGGCAGAGCTGTCAACAAAACCTGTGCTCATAGATTTATTCAAAATGACCCTGATCAAAAGTTTTCATGCCCTGGTGATTTTGGTGATCTGATAACATGCAGGCAAGTCCACACAGGTGGGTTTGAATGGCCCCGTTTACACAACAACGGTTTTAGGATGAAACACAAATGTATTTTTACGTTTCAGCGTCTCGTTTACACAGAAACGGCGTTTTTACTGACCTGAGATGCAAACTTTTGGAAACGCCCTCCAGAGTGGATATTTTTTGACATGCTGCAGCTACTGTTGCCGTATAAACAGCACGTTGACAGCACGCTCCACCAAAGACTTGAAGGTGTCGTTGATGTTAAAGGGGGGGCAACAGACGGTACGAAGAACTGGGGTATTTAAACTTTTGATCTGAGTCATTCTGGTCGTTTCTGTCATAAAGAGGAAACGCAGTTTTCATCGTTTATATTCTCTGAAAAATGGCCAAGAAATCCTGAATCCTGCCAGGATCTGTAAAATTATGAGCACAACAGACTCGCAGAGATTTTATTCATCCTGTTGGAGCTTGGGTTTGTTTTTACCCTCCTGAAGTCAAAAGCTGATTTCTCACAGACGACTCAACGTTCATAATTACATCATGTGCTATCTAGTTATGCAGATAGTTTGGCTCAACTTGTCGAGCTTTTGTCACGAGTGGCGCTGAGCTTCCTGCTTCCAGCCGACAATGGAGAAAATTGGACTTTTGATGAGTTCTATCTGTAAAAATTCAACAGCAGCTTCCAGACGTGATGTCCCATTTATTCTGATAATGTTCTCCAGCAGCGTCTGTGGATTATTCAGAACAACTGAGACATTGTCTCTGAGAGGAGACCCTGCTGTTGAGTTTTTAAATGTCAATTCCACTGATTTGAATGCTACAAATGAAATCCCATTCTGCCTCATTGTACCGCCGGAGCTGCAGGAACCTCAGCGGCTCTTATCTGAAAACCTTAAACTGGAAATAAAAGTGAAAGTATCTGCATGACTGGAAAGTAAAGTGTGAGAGTATGTGTTTGCAGAGATTCATGAAGCCCTTAAAGGAAATCTCTCCATCTGAGTGTGTGGATGTGATAAAGCTGCAGAGTTGGAATGCTCTCAGTGCACTCAGTGTTTACTCGGCCTCCATTATCTTTTATTTGTAGGCTGATAGCGTCTCTTGGCAGGGGAGAAACTCGCTGTAAATCTGAGATGTATTTATGCACGGGTATGAGGGACACGCACAAACACCAGCATGAGTATGCAGGTGAAGAACTCGAATTCAGTCGCTTTTATTTCATCGCCAAATTCTGGAAGAGGCTGAAAACAATGAGCGCGATGCGTTCATTAGCCGTGCAGAACGTGAAGACAAACCCACCGTGTGAATATGCACATTAGAGAATCAGCCATGGAAGGCTTCACTCCCAAACACATTTGAATATGCAAATGTTCCCCAGCACAAAAAGCCTTGACAAGCTGTTATTACACGACTCCTGTGGGTGCAGACACAACAGCCTGAAAATATATAACAGGAGGCAGAGCGAGCAGGAGGCAGAGCGAGCAGGAGGCAGAGCGAGCAGGAGGCAGAGCGAGCAGGAGGCAGAGAGAACAGGAGGCAGAGAGAGCAGGAGGAAGAGCGAGCAGGAGGCAGAGAGAGCAGGAGGCAGAGCGAGCAGGAGGCAGAGAGAGCAGGAGGAAGAGCGAGCAGGAGGCAGAGAGAGCAGGAGGCAGAGCGAGCAGGAGGCAGAGAGAGCAGGAGGAAGAGAGAGCAGGAGGCAGAGCGAGCAGGAGGCAGAGAGAGCAGGAGGCAGAGCGAGCAGGAGCAAAGAGCAGGAGGCAGAGCGAGCAGGAGGCAGAGCGAGCAGGAGGAAAGGAAAGCAGGAGGCAGAGCGAGCAGGAGGCAGAGCGAGCAGGAGGAAAGGAAAGCAGGAGGCAGAGCGAGCAGGAGGCAGAGCGAGCAGGAGGCAGAGCGAGCAGGAGGAAAGGAAAGCAGGAGGCAGAGCGAGCAGGAGGCAGAGCGAGCAGGAGGCAGAGCGAGCGGGAGGCAGAGCAAGCAGGAGGCAGAGAGAGCGGGAGGAAAGGAAAGCAGGAGGCAGAGCGAGCAGGAGGCAGAGCGAGCAGGAGGCAGAGCGAGCGGGAGGCAGAGCAAGCAGGAGGCAGAGAGAGCGGGAGGCAGAGCGAGCAGGAGGCAGAGAGAGCAGGAGGCAGAGCGAGCAGGAGGCAAGAGAGCAGGAGGCAGAGCGAGCGGGAGGCAGAGCGAGCGGGAGGCAGAGAGAGCGGGAGGCAGAGAGAGCGGGAGGCAGAGAGAGCGGGAGGCAGAGAGAGCAGGAGGTAGAGAGAGCAGGAGGCAGAGAGCAGGAGGCAGAGAGAGCGGGAGGCAGAGCGAGCAGGAGGCAGAGAGAGCGGGAGGCACAGAGAGCGGGAGGCAGAGAGAGCGGGAGGCAGAGCGAGCGGGAGGCAGAGCGAGCGGGAGGCAGAGAGAGCGGGAGGCAGAGAGAGCAGGAGGCAGAGAGAGCAGGAGGCAGAGAGCGGGAGGCAGAGAGAGCGGGAGGCAGAGAGAGCGGGAGGCAGAGAGAGCAGGAGGCAGAGAGAGCAGGAGGCAGAGCGAGCAGGAGGCAGAGCGAGCAGGAGGCAGAGCGAGCAGGAGCAAAGAGAGCAGGAGGCAGAGCGAGCAGGAGGCAGAGCGAGCAGGAGGCAGAGCGAGCAGGAGGAAGAGCGAGCAGGAGGCAGAGCGAGCAGGAGGCAGAGCGAGCAGGAGCAAAGAGAGCAGGAGGCAGAGCGAGCAGGAGGCAGAGCGAGCAGGAGGCAGAGAGAGCAGGAGGCAGAGCGAGCAGGAGGCAGAGCGAGCAGGAGGCAGAGAGAGCAGGAGGCAGAGCGAGCAGGAGGCAGAGCGAGCAGGAGCAAAGAGAGCAGGAGGCAGAGCGAGCAGGAGGCAGAGCGAGCAGGAGGCAGAGAGAGCAGGAGGCAGAGCGAGCAGGAGCAAAGAGAGCAGGAGGCAGAGCGAGCAGGAGGCAGAGAGAGCAGGAGGCAGAACGAGCAGGAGGCAGAGCGAGCAGGAGGAAAGGAAAGCAGGAGGCAGAGAGAGCAGGAGGCAGAGAGAGCAGGAGGCAGAGCGAGCAGGAGGCAGAGAGAGCAGGAGGCAGAGAGAGCAGGAGGCAGAGCGAGCAGGAGGCAGAGAGAGCAGGAGGCAGAGCGAGCAGGAGTAAAGAGAGTAGGAGGCAGAGCGAGCAGGAGGCAGAGCGAGCGGGAGGTAGAGAGAGCGGGAGGCAGAGCGAGCGGGAGGCAGAGAGAGCGGGAGGCAGAGAGAGCGGGAGGCAGAGAGAGCAGGAGGCAGAGAGCAGGAGGCAGAGCGAGCGGGAGGCAGAGAGAACAGGAGGCAGAGCGAGCAGGAGGCAGAGAGAGCAGGAGGCAGAGCGAGCAGGAGGAAGAGAGAGCAGGAGGCAGAGAGCAGGAGGCAGAGAGCAGGAGGCAGAGAGCAGGAGGCAGAGCGAGTAGGAGGCAGAGCGAGCGGGAGGCAGAGAGAGCGGGAGGTAGAGTGCGCGGGAGGCAGAGCGAGCAGGAGTAAAGAGAGTAGGAGGCAGAGAGAGCAGGAGGCAGAGCGAGCAGGAGTAAAGAGAGTAGGAGGCAGAGAGAGCAGGAGGCAGAGCGAGCAGGAGGAAGAGAGAGCAGGAGGCAGAGAGCAGGAGGCAGAGAGCAGGAGGCAGAGAGCAGGAGGCAGAGAGCAGGAGGCAGAGAGCAGGAGGCAGAGCGAGCAGGAGGCAGAGCGAGCAGGAGGCAGAGAGAGCAGGAGCAAAGAGAGCAGGAGGCAGAGCGAGCAGGGATAGGTTGTTATGGAGGGCTTTGTGGGTGAGGAGGATTTTAAAATGTAATCTGTATTTTGGGGAGATGGATATTTAGACATCTCTATAACCCCAGAGGTCTAAAAACACAGTTTAAAGTTGGAGTCTCTCTGTGTGCAGCAGGTTGGCCCTGACACATCCTCAGAGTCATATTACTGATCAAATCAGGAGTAAGACTCAGTAAAAACTGATCTTTAGTGTTGTAGAGTTTAAGTTTTAAGATAGTTGAATTTATTCAGAAAAAAGTCCGACTGAAGCTGGACGTCTTTTATCTGAATGTACGGCTGGCTGCGCTGCAGAGTGAGGAGCTGCTGCTGAAGCACGGTGGGTCTGTGCAGCGATTCAAAATCAGAAACATGAGAAACAAGTTATTTACGGGCTCTGCTCATCCCGTGTGAATGCACCAAAAACTGACATCAGGGGGCGATTCTAAAATCAGCAGAGGTCCTCGTGTTAAACTAATCCAATTCAAATAGAACTTAAGAGCTGATGCAACCTGATGTGGTGCAAAGCAATGAAATCACACAGAACAGGATTTGGATACGACTCTGGAGGGCATGAAAAGAAAGATCAGCTTTCAGGTTTGTCAGATTGTAAATGTAAAGTGTTATAAAGAGGATGGTTAGATAACCTCTTTAAAAATAACAAAAACACATCAGCTGAGTGAGAATAAAGAGACTCCAAACTATAAGAGAAACATCTGCAGCGCTCACCCTGTCAGGCGTCTCCAGTGTGTAACCCGGGTGTCGTCATCGCTCTGTTTCTTTTTTAGAGATTGTGTTGGATCTAAAAAGCTTCCACACCCACCGTGATAATCCTGTTTGCTCTGCCAGGTCATAGTTTGCTCGGTCCACACCCTCTAAAAGTCCAGAACTCACCGGTGCTCTGTCCAAAAACCACACCAGGAGTTTAGTGCGGTCGCAAGTTTGGAGACGACGCCCGGCAGGTTTCAAGGTTTGAGCCTCGTCTCAGTCTGGATCAGACAGAAATAAAGACTCTAATATATATATTATATATATTATATTATATGTTCTATTTGTTTACTGTCTGTGTCTGAAGTGTGAATGACTGAAAGTGATGATTGGGTGAAAAGTCACAGAAACAATTCATACCTAAAAAACTGGAGCTGCTTAATGACTGACAGGAAGTAATCACTTCACCCGTGATTGTTTCTCTCCGAGGACTTTTTTCCTTCTTTTCCTTTTTTTTTTTTTCTTGGGAAATTAATGCAAACAACATCCAATTTACATTCCTGGAGTAAATACTCCGAGTCCGGCCTTTCAACTCTGTGTGTGCAGACAGCACGCGAGCATCCTCTTCGAGAGTGCGGCGGCGAGGAAATCGGACAGCAGTGAAGGTCAAATGATAATTTGGAGGAAGAAGCAACAATGGGAAAAGGAAAATGAATACACCTCCTATTTCCTGGTCATTTTTGGAAAGGTCAGGGGGAAATGTTGAAAATCCAAGGGGAATGAGAAACGGCAAACGGTCAGGGAAGAAAAAATAAAAGAGGGAATTTGGAAAGAAATCAAAGCTCAGGGTTTTAAAGTTAAATTCTTTAACGTGTCCTTAAAACTGTTCACGAGGTCAGATGAGTGAAAGTCTGAATCTAAGATGAGCTGTTTCTGATTGATGAGCTTTTGGTGCTCACAGAGCCTCTCAGTCCGTCCCTCTGTTGGTTTTATAAATATGAAAATGTGCAGTTAAAAAGATTAAAGCTGAAAAAACTGGATCCTGACACACGAGCCCCTCGTTTGTTTTTTTTATCCTTGAGAGATCAGAGCGCCTCAGCTGGACCTTCTCCTGTTCCTTTAATAAAAACCTCTTTCCTCTTAAAGGATGAAAACCAAGCAGCTGCTGTCGCACGGTTCTGCGCCTGGCTCCAAAAGTTGTCCCCAAACTCACCGTGGAAACACGATTGTTGATTTTGAAATTGTTTTTTGTTGTTTTCACGTTCAGAGAAGTCACAGATCGGTCTCTGTGCAGACTGACGCAGGAACCTCAGGATTTATTTAAGTAGAATAAAAAAAAATGTCTGAAAGAGTCTTTTCAGCAGCCGAGGCCACTGATGACCTGACCTCTGCAGACTGAAACAGCCAAATGTCAAGTGACAATAAAGGAGAAGAGACACATTATGCTTCATACAGTTAAAAAAAGCTGAACATGAATAGATGCAGCTTCTATTCTACTGAGCAGAAAGGTCAAGAACCACTAAATATATGTTCCCACATGTTTCAAAAGATCCACATGGATTCATATTTGAAAATACAACCACTGCAGCCGAAAAGTGATAACACACACACACACACACACACACACACGCACACACACACACACACACACACACACAGGCCCATTCAGCAGGATGGTTAAATGTCATTACAGCTGACAGTCTGAGTGGGCAGAAGGGCAGACAGTCATTTAGTGAAGGGTGCTCACACTGAAGTGTGTGTGATGGGTGTTAACGGACTTCACATCACCATCAGCTCAGCTGTACAAACAGATGGAAACACAACACACACACTGCGCACACACACACACACACACACACACACACACACTACAGGACTTCTTTCTCACACCCCTCTGACGTCTCTCGTCTCCGTTTGTGTTTTCAGGAACTCGTCTGCAGACGTTTTGAGGAACCCTCCATCTCCCGCTTCAGGTATGCTGTGCATGTGTTTTTAGTGACCTCCATCTTTAAATCTACTTCCTGCTCTGTTTAAGGAAACCTGATCGCTTCTGCTGTCAGGTATTCCTTCTGTCAGGTTTAAAGAACATTTTGGGGTTGTTTAGGTTAATTTTTTGCTCTAAGACACCCACGGATCATCTGATGTGGTGGAGTATTTTGCACCGCTTTGGAGGATCCCTCAACAATCATTTTAGACCCATTTAGAGCTGAGACGCCTGTTAAAACACCTTTAAAACCTGAGCATAAACTGTACACACAACTCTTTACACCTGAAGGTTCCCGGGGAGTCGTCAAAGTTCACTAAAACCTTCAGATCTCAGCCTCTTGAGCAGATAGAAACATGAGATTAAAATCAGTTTATAATTTATAATTTTATTTACTGAAACATCCTCGCTTCGCCCCATGTGTATTTTCAGCGAATCACAGCGCATTTCACAAGTCACATGTCTTAAAAATGATGACACCATCTGAAATGACTTGCAGGCTGCATCCTGCCTTGAGGGTATATATGTGTAAATGTTGCGCCCAGCTGAAACAGGTTTTAAAGAGAGGGTATTCTGCTTTTCCAGATTTAAAAAACAGATTTAAAGCCACAGCGCTGGATTTTCAAGCCTCTACATATTCAGAAGTTATAGAATCACAAACACAGAGGTCTGACCCGAGCTTTGCTCTTGACAGCCCTTCAGAAAACTGGCCAATCGGATGAAAGGGGGTTTGTGAAGCGGGGGAGCCTTAAAGGGACAGCAGCTCAAACGGAGCCTTTCAGACATAAGCTGAAATAAGGGTTTTAAAAACACCAGGGAATCAAGTGAAGGCACCACAGAGGGATCAGAGGGACAGAATAAGGAGAAAAAACACACACATTACCCCCTCTTTAATAACTCTAAACAAACTGACTGAGCAAACACTGATGAGCTGAGGACATCTATTTTACCTCTCTCTCTCTCGCTCTCGCTCTCTCTCTCTGGTCTGTGTAGACTTTGCTCTGGGTCAACACATCCTCTGCAGACGGGAGCTGATTCCTCAGAGTCTCCCCCTCTCTTTGTTTTAGTAAAGGCTAATTGGCTCCCTCATTAACAGTATAGCAACCTTCAGCCGGTAATGATGTGGAACTTTTTGATTTGGCTACGGGCTGAAAACACCAGTTTGGAAGTTTGCCGGGGATCAAATTAAGGAGGTGTGGATGAGAGGAGCAGAGAGGAGCAGAGAGGAGCAGAGAGGAGCAGAGAGGAGCAGAGAGGAGCAGAGAGGAGCAGAGAGGAGCAGAGAGGAGCAGAGAGGAGCAGAGAGGTTTTAGGCTTCTGTTATGAATCTGGTGACACTAAAATGTGATTGACCTTGGTGTTTGAGGTCCCACCCCTCCAGTGTGTCATACACTCGTTAGGGGACCTTACGTGATGACCTCATCATTTCAGCAAGTCTCATGAAGATCTTGTTTTTTTTTTTTTTAAATTTACTTTTTTCTTATTTTCAGAACATTGTGTTTGATTTGACATTTGTGATTGAGGGATTTCTAGAATTATGAATAAGTAGAGGTTTGACCTTGGTGTTTGAGGTCCCACCCCTACAATGTCAAGGTCATAAACTAGTTGGGAGATCCTCATGCAATGACCTCTTCAATGAGTGTTATTGTATATTGAATATGTAGAGGTCTAAAACCTGCACGCGCTCAGTACGAACATCAGATCTCCTCTGAGCCTGTTGTGGACGTGCAGGAAGCTCTTTCTCCTTTTTGCCCTTTTTGTTGACTTACCAGCGACGTCAGCTGCTGAAGATAAACGATAAAATGTTGAACTTTATGCGCTCCGTTCGGTTCCTCGACATCCTTTTAAAATGATTAACTGCTTCATGTGACCCAGGTGTGTTTTTAAGATGCGTTTGCTCCGTCAGTCATGAGCCAGAGGAACAGAGATTGCATCCAGGATGTAAATAACAAAGAAGCTGGAAGGCTTTAACCAAGCCCCCCCCCCCCCCCCCCCCCCTCACCACAGAGCTGTTACAGACAGGATTTACAGGCATCATGGAATAATTCTGTTCAAATTAGAGACTAGTGGCGCTGTGAGAAGCTGGATTGTGACTCCAGCCCAGAGCTTTCTGTCTGCCTCGTGTTGTGACAGGTCAGGCATCACCAAAAACAAATTGCTCTGCACCGCTGTGGACGCCTCCTTCCACACAAATATACAGGTGCAAACACCGGCACGCTCTGGCACATGTGGAGACACTTGGCTTCGAGCTGTCCGACTGTTTCTGCCTCCCCTGTTGGTCTTTTTGTCGAGAGCTGACACCGATTCTTTAGCAACAAACATTGAAATTTCCACCTTTGTCTTGTAAATTAAGACTCAATTTTCTGATTTGTATTCTTGATTCATTCTGAAACCTGCAGATGCAGCTCTGTCGAAATGATTTCCAGAGTGTCAAAACGTCTGGTGGTGCTCGTACGCTGCTGCTGGAGTTCATTCCTGAGTGCAGATGCAGTTATTTCCTCCCCGAGCAGCAGCAGACGTTCATAAAGTCTGTTCAGGGCAGGTCAGGTTTATCTTGAGTAAAGAATTTATTTCCACTATCTCTGTCGCTGTCAAAAACAGCACTGTGAGGGTCGGCCATCTCTGTCTGTTCAGAGGTCTATTAGAGCGCAGAGAGAGGGAGAGAGAGAGAGAATGAAAGAGACAAAGCACCATTATTTTACACCCCTGGGTCAATGTCAGAGAGAGCTGCTGGCAAATGAAAGAAGAAGAAAGAAAAGCGCCCTTAAAATGTTTTAGGGGCACTTTTCTCTCCTCTTTTTTCAAAATTTATCTCTTCCACGCGGCTTCCTTTTCTCTTCTTTTAATCAACTCCTTCTCTCATACCCCCAAACTCTGCGTTTATCAGCCTCCATCTCGATCTCACTCTCTCCCTCTTTTATCTCCGTCTCCTCTCTGAAAGCTCGTCTGAAGCGCGGCGGTGTCTCAGGGGACCGCAGACCTCTCTGTCTCCATCAGACCCTCTCCTCCTCCTCCTCGTCCTCCTCCTCCTCCTGTCTTTCTTCTCAGAGTTGTCAAATCAGCAGAGAGCGGTGGGAGCTGCAGTTTTCACACTGATACTCTCTCTACTCCAGCTTGTGACCAGAAATTTGTCACAGAGATGACAAATGGCGGTGACTTATGGCAACCAGATAAGGGAAATTATAGGATCCAGTGCAGCGTTGCTACACGGTGACACCAGCAGCTTGTGTCTGCAGTGTTTCGACTCTGTGGATCACATGCAGGCAGTAGTTACACATTCAGTTCGGTTTCAGTTTAACGAGCAAGTTAACAAGATACATCCACCCTTCTTTTCTTAATCGCTGAACTGAATGGTGCATGAGGCTGACAGAGGAGTGTGAAAACCTGCAGTTCCTCCAGTGTCCACTAGAGGCTGAAAGCACACACACACGTTCAAAAAAGCCGTTTGTAAAGCTGCAAAAGCCGATGATGAGGGTTTATTTTTCAACTCTGAATGAGCAGAACAAGAGCTTCGTGCTCTCTCGACCCTCAGCTCACACCTGCTGCGTGTTCAGCCCGGCATGTATCAGGACCTCCAGACCGAGGAGTTCCCTGGATCCCCACCCCTGGTTCATGTTGGGCTGTAAAAACCTTAAACCTGTTGACTCCTGGTCTGGCTCTGCTCATTATGTCGGTTTGTTGTTGTAGTCAAGATAAAAACCATCTGGTGTATTTTATTTTGAAAGTCATTTGATATTTTCTCCTGGTTTCAACGCTCAGCTTCCTGTCTCACTCTGCTTTGTGCAAACTGATGCACTGATTTCTGAGCTGAGATGCATCTCGTGTGTTTTGGCCACTTTAAAAAAAGCTCTCTGGATTTATGTCACATGAATTTCAAATTAAAATGTGTTAAAAATCACCAAAAATAGAGTCGACTCAGGTTATCTTTAGTGGTGGACTGATCTGAGTTGGTGCACATCGTCTTCTTACCGACAGTTTGCACTCCTGATAAATGACCGGAAATTTCCGGACAGTCTGCCCCTGAAGTTTTTAAGGTTTTCGTCCACGCATCCCTCTGTTACACACGTGGTGTAATAACCTCTGCGAGATGTGAGGGATTGTCTCATAAAGCTCGTAGTGTTTACAAAATATCAGCTTCATTACGCCCGTGAAGATTGCACCGATTATGTCATGAATTTGTCACATGATACAGACGCCATCAACTCCTCCCACTTTGGGGTGACTCCTGAGTTTTCCTGGCTGCTTCATCTGCTCATTTTGTCTTCTTTTGGAGTCATTATTCCAGTGAAAGGTTGTGTTAAGTTGTGTAGTTGGAGTTTGTGTTCAAAATCCAAAGCACTGGTGAGTTTTCCTCAAATCTTCCTGTTTTCACGTGACTAAAATCAACATTTATGGTCATGAGTTTTAGAAACAAACGAGAAGAACTTGTGCTCTGATGGAAAGGATGAGCTCTCAGTGCAGGCACCTCATAGATGAGCTACATAACCTACCACCCCCCTGGACATCATCACCACTTCCTGCCTCTGTTTCGAGAGCTTCATACTGATGACACCATTACTACCTGTTCTACCTCACGTCAGTTAACGACCCTGACAGCCTCTCTGTGCAGATAAATGTGCTGTGAGAGCTCCTTCTTTCACCGGCGTTTCATCAAGTTCAGCTGGTGAAACCTCCGGGAGGCGTCCTGGAATCACCTCCCCTCCATGCGAGCTCTTTCCATCCATCATGCAGAGCTCTGTGAGCTGTTGTGTTCTTATGCAGACAACACAACGCTTCCTGCTGCTGCAGGAATACAGATGTCTTTGTTTTGGCCTCTTACTGACACTTTTCCTCTTCATCCAAAGCAACTTATTCACCTGAACTGCTTCGTCTGACATCTCCTGCGCTTTCTTATGGGAGCTCTGTGCAAAGACTCCCAGTTCTCCCAGTAACAAGACATTTAATCGTGCAATGAAACCTCTACAGCCTCATTGTTTAACTGTTTATGGAGAAGATGAAGATCCAGCTGTTTAACGGCACAAACTGGGAGAAGCTGGCTCTGCCGTCGGGCTCAGAGGCGTTCACCCTTTCCAATGAATCCTCGCTCTTATAACACTCAGTTTAACATCGTCTGTGACAGTTCATAATTCTGGAAATAAAAAATCCTCACTCCCAGCATCAAGCTGTGCACCTGCTTTTGGGTGGACGTGAATAATTCATATAAATTTGACATGGACTGCTGCTTGTATCTGGTCCTTGTCAGAGCAGAATGATAGAGATGGCACATAAAGGCGCTGGTGTGTGGAGAAATAAACCAACAGCCTGCCAGAGGGCGAAAAAACCCAGTGTCCAGGGAAACGCTTTCATCAAGTCCTGCTCATAAAAGACGATTTACGGCCATCTGGGGCTTTGACCAAGGCTGAGGTGTGTTTGTGTGCATATGGCTGTCTGTGTACGGCCGTGTTCGTGAGAGCGTGATCATAACTCACACCGACGAGAGAAAAAGTGAGAAGAGGACCTGGTCAAAACACATCAGCGTGTTTCAGCACCTGAATTTATTTTAACATGGTCACCGACGTGGCTTGTAAAATCTGAGTAGATTTGTTAGGCTATCAGCGGTACACACAAACACACACACACACACACACACACACACACACCTGAAGACCTTGTTGATTTAGTTCCTGCTGGTAACGTGCTCTGAATCCTGAAAAGAGGAAGAGGAAACTGAGCTGCAACATCTTCATTTCCACCAATTAGGGATAACACAGAAGTCACATGATCATTTCATAGTGTAACCATGCCCTCTCTGCATGTCTTGATACAGGTGCACCCATCTGTTAACATAGACAGAGTCTCTATGACCTGTACTGAAGCCGGTCAGCAGGGGGCGCTCCATCAGTTTTTGTCTTCATCTTTTGTGAGCTGTCATGTTGTCTCTTTTTAATGCTGTTCATGGATATGTCGGGTTGCCAAAGAACTACATGTTCATTTTTGGTTGAAATGCCCGGTCCGTTATGAAATAAATATACAAGCTCTTAACGAGATCTTAACGAGATCTTAACGAGACTTGCTGAAACGATGAGGTCATCACATAAGGATCTCCTAACTGGTTCATGACACATTGGAGGCGAGGGCCTCAAACACCAAGGTCTGCCTAAAGTTCTGCTCCCTGACAGGCCTCCAGAGGGCTGGCCAATCAGGGTGAAGGGGGTTTGTGAATCAGGGAGCCTTAAAGGGACAGCAGCTAAAACAAAGTGTTTTAGACAGAGGCTGAAACAAAGGTTTACTAAAACACCAAGGAGATAATATTTTTCTTTTTCATTTTTCTTTTTATTTCAAGCTGCAAATCATGTAAAGATACTGTCAGGATACCACTAGGTACCCTCTCTTTAATGTTAGTCATTAAAGAAGATTCTAGTTTCAAGCTGGGAATTATTTAAATATCATCACAACATGTCTTCAGATAATAATTACATCCAGAGATGCTTCTCCTTCACTCACTTTTGGTGAGTGTAGCCTTGGCCAGGAGGACTTGATGTCATCAGGTGGTAACCAAGATCATTGGGTGTTTCAACCCTGAACCACAACACCCTCCCATTGGCGGGCCGGCAGTGGTGGCCAAATCACTGCCCATCTCATCCTCCTGGCTTCCAGCTAAGCTCCTCTCTCCTGCTCCATAACCAGCAAGAGGCTCTCTCTGCTGCCTCCCCCATCCTGCGAGCTGCTGCCTTTCTCTCCCTCCCTGTCATTCCAATGGCTGTGAGCATCCTCCACACCGACTGGGCAGGGAATCCTCTACAGCCGACCTCGACTGGGAACAGCCATGCCTGCCATCCTTTCCCCCTGCAGTCATGCAAGAGATCCTGGTATTTGGCGCTCTTTCTCTCAAACGCTTGCTCACAACCCTCTTCCCATGGGACTGTGAGTTCTATGAGAATGATCTTCTTTGCCTCTTCAGACCACATTACCACATCTGGCCTCAGGGTTGTCTGGACAACCTGGGGGAACTGCAATCTTCCCCCCAGATCTACCTTCATTTCCCATGATTGGGCCTTTTGTAGCAGGTTGCTTCTTGTTGTTATTGTGGTTGGCGGCTTTTGACCCTCCCGAACAAACTTAATAGATGGCATTGTTTTCCCATGTGGTTGCCGTTTTTTGCATCTCTCCTGCTCCAGGGTGTTCGCGAGTGCCATGAGCACCTTATCATGGCGCCACCTGTATCTACCTTGGGCAAGTGCTGTCTTGCACCCTGATAGGATGTGTGCCATGGTACCCCTCTCCCCGCACAACTTGCACAATGGGTCCTCCCTCAGGCCCCACTTATGCAAGTTTGTTGGTGTTGGTAGTGTGTCGTATACCGATCTCAGCAGGAAGGAGATACGGAAAGGCTCCAACCTCCACAGATCTCCCCATGTAATCTTCCTCTTGGGTAGGTCCCATGTGGTCCATGCTCCCTGGGACGCTAGCTCCACTGCTTTTGCCCTTCGACCTTCCTCCTCCAGGTTTCGGACTTCCTCCTGGATCATGGCTCTTCGGTCCTTGGTTCCTGCCTTCCCCCATTGCTGGATGTGGGAAGTTCCAAGACCCTGTCTTCCTGTGCATGATGTTCCTATGATGTCGCGTAGCTTCAACATGCTTTCAGCTTGTGCAACAGACGAGTCAGCCGCCCACTTGCGTCCTGATCTTGTGAGGATGCCTGCATGCCTGACTTGTTCGTCCTGGGAGTCTCTGTATGTCATTACGACTCTGCACTTGGCAACCTTGAATTCCTCCACCACGGATGACAGAGGAAGTTGGAGCTGCCCTGATCTTATGTACAGGCCTACTGACGTGAAGCTTGGAGGGATTCCCAGCCATTTACGGAGGTACTTATTGATCTTCTTCTCCACTCCCTCAACACTTGTCATAGGAACCTCATACACTGTCAACAGCCACATGAGTCTTGGCAGCAATCCGTGTTGGTAAAGCCATGCTTTGAACTTCCCTGGGAGCCCCGATTTCTCGACCCTCCTCAACCATTCCTCTGTCTGCTTTTCTGTTCTGGTGATGCTGTTCCTATCGGTAAGTGAGTCATCAAACCACTTTCCAAGGCACTTGATTGGACAATCCTCGATCGATGGAATCACTTCTCCTTGCACCTCCAGCTTGAACCTGTTTGTTACTTTGCCTTTCCTGATCACCATTGCCCTGGATTTCTTTGGCTTGAACTTCATCCTGGCCCATGTTCCAATTTGGTCCAGAACAGTTAACACCCACCTCGCCTCTACATGGGTTGTGGTCGTCACAGTCAGGTCATCCATGTAACCTCTTATTGGGGGTTGTCGGATGCCCGAATCCATTTTTGGGCCTCGAGCTTCCTTCCCAGCGGCTGTTATTAGGAGGTTCATACCCATGATGAAGAGGATGGGGGAGATTGTACAGCCAGTCACGATTCCCTTTTCCAGGGTTTGCCACTGTGTTGTAAAATGGGCCGTTTGGAATCGTAGCTGGATTCCGCCAAAGTAACTGGTGATCATTCCCTTGATGTGCTGCGGGATAAGGTAATGGTCCAGCGCTGCATGGATGAGAGCGTGAGGAATTGATCCATAGGCGTTCGCCAAATCCAGCCAAACAACTGTTAGGCTGCCTTTGCTGACTTTGGCCTCCCGGATCATCTGACTGAGAACTCCAGTGTGTTCCAGGCATCCAGAAAAGCCTGGGATGCCACCTTTCTGGATAGCGGTGTCGATATACCCATTCTCTGTCATATACGAGGTCATCCTCTTGGCCAGTACAGAAAAGAAGATCTTACCTTCTACACTTAACAGTGAGATTGTTCTAAACTGGTCAATGGTTGAGGAGTTCTCTTCTTTTGGCACGAAACAACCTTCTGCCCTTTTCCAGCATAATGGAATAATGCCCTTCTTCCAGACCCTCTGGAACAGCTTCCACAGCCTCCGGAGGAGCATTGGACATTGCTTGTATACTTTATAAGGTATACCGCTTGGACCGGGTGCAGATCCTGTTCTGGCCTTCTTCACCACCTCTTGGACTTCCTTCCAGGATGGTTCGCTGATGTTGAGCTCTTTTCCAGGTGGATCAATGCGGTCAATGCTAGGGTGGGCATGCAGGGCCTGATCTCTGCAGGTGTCATTGTGGGTCTCCCTCAGGAACGCCTCCACATCTTCTCTGGGGCTTGTTAGCCGTCCAGATTTTGCTTCACCTAGCAGTGTTCTGGTGAATCGGAAGGGGTCTTTGGTGAACTGAGCTCTTTTGTTCTCCCTGTCCTTCCTCCTTTTCCGAGTGCATTCTGCTCTTCTGAGTCTGCAGAGACGTTCCCGGAGTTGACTCGTCAGGTCCTTGATGCCCTCCCTTTCATCGTCCGGGGCTCTTTTGAACCGCTTTCTGAGCGCTTTGATTTCTTCCCTTAAACGTCGGATTTCTCTTTCTCTTCTGCTAGGTTGGTGAGCGGTCTTGATGTTAGCCTTCTTTTCCTCAATTCCGAAACGCTCCCTTGCCAGGTTGTAGGTTATCGTTGTGAGGATGTTGACTTTCTGCTCGGCTGCCCCTGCTAGTGTGGATTCTAACACTTTGTCGAGATCTTGGTCTAGTTGTTTCCATTCCTTGGTATTGCCCATCCTCGGCCATTTGATTCGTTCCCTCGCAGGGTGGGTTTGGCTCTCTGGGGAGGAATTAGGTAGGTCCCTCCTGAGGTCTTGAGGTGACACAGGTGCTGAGAGATCTCCAGTACTGTGGGGTGCTTCCTGCCTGGAGCTCTCCTGCGTCTCACCAGCTGCTACTGTGCGCTGCACCTGTGGCCCCTCCTTTCCGCACTTGGTCCTGGCCTGATGTACTTTAAGGCCTCTGGTGTTCTTGCAGGTTTTACCGCAATGGCACTTTACTTCCAATGCCTCCCCAGTGAGAGTTGTTTGTGTCAGCCTTCTCGGTAATCCTAAGTCCGTTATCCTGGCCGTTACCGTTGTGTCTGTCCTGTCGAGTCGCTCATCCTCCCCCCCTCTCGGGCGACTCTGGGGGTATTGCTCTGTATAACTTTCAGTAGCTTGATTTGGTGCCCTCTTACGAGTGCTGTGCACCAGGTTGCTAACCTAGTACACCCACGCCAGTCTTTCCTGGAGGTCATCTGTCTTTCCAGCGTCACCGAACTTCCTCGGTTTCCATCCAGACTTTCCTGGAAGTCACTGGTTTCCCAGGGATTTCAGATAATAATTACATCCAGAGATGCTTCTCCTTCACTCACTTTTGGTGAGTGTAGCCTTGGCCAGGAGGACTTGATGTCATCAGGTGGTAACCAAGATCATTGGGTGTTTCAACCCTGAACCACAACACCCTCCCATTGGCGGGCCGGCAGTGGTGGCCAAATCACTGCCCATCTCATCCTCCTGGCTTCCAGCTAAGCTCCTCTCTCCTGCTCCATAACCAGCAAGAGGCTCTCTCTGCTGCCTCCCCCATCCTGCGAGCTGCTGCCTTTCTCTCCCTCCCTGTCATTCCAATGGCTGTGAGCATCCTCCACACCGACTGGGCAGGGAATCCTCTACAGCCGACCTCGACTGGGAACAGCCATGCCTGCCATCCTTTCCCCCTGCAGTCATGCAAGAGATCCTGGTATTTGGCGCTCTTTCTCTCAAACGCTTGCTCACAACCCTCTTCCCATGGGACTGTGAGTTCTATGAGAATGATCTTCTTTGCCTCTTCAGACCACATTACCACATCTGGCCTCAGGGTTGTCTGGACAACCTGGGGGAACTGCAATCTTCCCCCCAGATCTACCTTCATTTCCCATGATTGGGCCTTTTGTAGCAGGTTGCTTCTTGTTGTTATTGTGGTTGGCGGCTTTTGACCCTCCCGAACAAACTTAATAGATGGCATTGTTTTCCCATGTGGTTGCCGTTTTTTGCATCTCTCCTGCTCCAGGGTGTTCGCGAGTGCCATGAGCACCTTATCATGGCGCCACCTGTATCTACCTTGGGCAAGTGCTGTCTTGCACCCTGATAGGATGTGTGCCATGGTACCCCTCTCCCCGCACAACTTGCACAATGGGTCCTCCCTCAGGCCCCACTTATGCAAGTTTGTTGGTGTTGGTAGTGTGTCGTATACCGATCTCAGCAGGAAGGAGATACGGAAAGGCTCCAACCTCCACAGATCTCCCCATGTAATCTTCCTCTTGGGTAGGTCCCATGTGGTCCATGCTCCCTGGGACGCTAGCTCCACTGCTTTTGCCCTTCGACCTTCCTCCTCCAGGTTTCGGACTTCCTCCTGGATCATGGCTCTTCGGTCCTTGGTTCCTGCCTTCCCCCATTGCTGGATGTGGGAAGTTCCAAGACCCTGTCTTCCTGTGCATGATGTTCCTATGATGTCGCGTAGCTTCAACATGCTTTCAGCTTGTGCAACAGACGAGTCAGCCGCCCACTTGCGTCCTGATCTTGTGAGGATGCCTGCATGCCTGACTTGTTCGTCCTGGGAGTCTCTGTATGTCATTACGACTCTGCACTTGGCAACCTTGAATTCCTCCACCACGGATGACAGAGGAAGTTGGAGCTGCCCTGATCTTATGTACAGGCCTACTGACGTGAAGCTTGGAGGGATTCCCAGCCATTTACGGAGGTACTTATTGATCTTCTTCTCCACTCCCTCAACACTTGTCATAGGAACCTCATACACTGTCAACAGCCACATGAGTCTTGGCAGCAATCCGTGTTGGTAAAGCCATGCTTTGAACTTCCCTGGGAGCCCCGATTTCTCGACCCTCCTCAACCATTCCTCTGTCTGCTTTTCTGTTCTGGTGATGCTGTTCCTATCGGTAAGTGAGTCATCAAACCACTTTCCAAGGCACTTGATTGGACAATCCTCGATCGATGGAATCACTTCTCCTTGCACCTCCAGCTTGAACCTGTTTGTTACTTTGCCTTTCCTGATCACCATTGCCCTGGATTTCTTTGGCTTGAACTTCATCCTGGCCCATGTTCCAATTTGGTCCAGAACAGTTAACACCCACCTCGCCTCTACATGGGTTGTGGTCGTCACAGTCAGGTCATCCATGTAACCTCTTATTGGGGGTTGTCGGATGCCCGAATCCATTTTTGGGCCTCGAGCTTCCTTCCCAGCGGCTGTTATTAGGAGGTTCATACCCATGATGAAGAGGATGGGGGAGATTGTACAGCCAGTCACGATTCCCTTTTCCAGGGTTTGCCACTGTGTTGTAAAATGGGCCGTTTGGAATCGTAGCTGGATTCCGCCAAAGTAACTGGTGATCATTCCCTTGATGTGCTGCGGGATAAGGTAATGGTCCAGCGCTGCATGGATGAGAGCGTGAGGAATTGATCCATAGGCGTTCGCCAAATCCAGCCAAACAACTGTTAGGCTGCCTTTGCTGACTTTGGCCTCCCGGATCATCTGACTGAGAACTCCAGTGTGTTCCAGGCATCCAGAAAAGCCTGGGATGCCACCTTTCTGGATAGCGGTGTCGATATACCCATTCTCTGTCATATACGAGGTCATCCTCTTGGCCAGTACAGAAAAGAAGATCTTACCTTCTACACTTAACAGTGAGATTGTTCTAAACTGGTCAATGGTTGAGGAGTTCTCTTCTTTTGGCACGAAACAACCTTCTGCCCTTTTCCAGCATAATGGAATAATGCCCTTCTTCCAGACCCTCTGGAACAGCTTCCACAGCCTCCGGAGGAGCATTGGACATTGCTTGTATACTTTATAAGGTATACCGCTTGGACCGGGTGCAGATCCTGTTCTGGCCTTCTTCACCACCTCTTGGACTTCCTTCCAGGATGGTTCGCTGATGTTGAGCTCTTTTCCAGGTGGATCAATGCGGTCAATGCTAGGGTGGGCATGCAGGGCCTGATCTCTGCAGGTGTCATTGTGGGTCTCCCTCAGGAACGCCTCCACATCTTCTCTGGGGCTTGTTAGCCGTCCAGATTTTGCTTCACCTAGCAGTGTTCTGGTGAATCGGAAGGGGTCTTTGGTGAACTGAGCTCTTTTGTTCTCCCTGTCCTTCCTCCTTTTCCGAGTGCATTCTGCTCTTCTGAGTCTGCAGAGACGTTCCCGGAGTTGACTCGTCAGGTCCTTGATGCCCTCCCTTTCATCGTCCGGGGCTCTTTTGAACCGCTTTCTGAGCGCTTTGATTTCTTCCCTTAAACGTCGGATTTCTCTTTCTCTTCTGCTAGGTTGGTGAGCGGTCTTGATGTTAGAAAAGTGCTGAAAATTTATCACCTTGATGGTTATTTATTTGAGCAGCGCTGCGCTGAAGGTCTTCTGACATCATCAAGCAGTCATTGGAGAGTGATGTATCCCCTCCTCTGGGGGCGGGACTTAACTGAGCTCTGTGTCTGTTTATTTAATTTTTTTAATAAGTTTGATATTAACTGGCTCAAAAGTTTCAGGAATGAAAAATTAAAATCACCCGCTGAAAAATATGCAACACGTACAGACGGTTATCTTTGGGAAATTCGGTTGCAGTGAATGTTCGCAGTGACATGCTCTAAAAGAGAGGAGGTAAGAAGTGTATTTGCATCCCACAGTAACACAGTATATAATGAATGACTTCCTCTCACTTCCATTTTTATTCACTGAGCATGCAAATGAGCAGCGACTGCATTTGCATCTCACCTGCCTGAACAAGCAGGAATTAGCAGAGACAATCAGAACACATGAGGAGTGAGAGATGAGATGAGAACAGCACCTCTCCCCAGGCTGATAAATAATACAACACAGCGGCTTTTTAAACAGAGTACACAGCCGTTTAAACACACACACACACACACACACACACACGCACGGAGCCCCAAGCAGACGTGATCACACGGTGAGGAGCGGCTCGAATCCTGACAGATATTTGTTCATTATGTTAAAACAGGGATGACACAGGAAGCTGACTACAGAAGACAACACTCCGTCACAGCGGGTCTCTGTACGGGAGGCCGTGTCGCATGTTGATACATGAAGAGGAACTTTAAAAGCTTCCTGCCAACATCTCATCCTCACTCTTTCATGATTTGTTGTAAAAGTACGCTCAGTACATTTTCATCAATCCGTCCGTAGGAAGTTAAAGGAAAGAAAACGCTGTTTGGATTTTGGGAGTGTTGCTGTCCATGGTGCTGAAGAGAGCTCCATTCATGGTAACCTGATTTATTCAACAGTTTGGGTGTATTTTATAAATGATGTCAGGAAATCAAAACAGGATGCGAGTCTGAGTACGAGGCGTTAAAACCATCACCTCACACGAGTCTTTAGTTACACGTCTGAGGATCTCACAACCGGCAGAATTCTAGCAAACGTCAAAAGTAGACTTAAGATTAAGAAGCCAACTTCCAGTTTCAAGTGATGACTTTTAAGCTGTTAATAACGAAGCATGCATTTGCATCATTTTACACACTAACAATAAGTTTTTCTACAGCTCCATAGTAAATCCCTCACATTGAACCAGAAGTTTCTAATGGCAAAAAGATTCTTAGTAATCAGAGAAAACTGTAAAAGGCTCCTACTGTCCGTTTTTTAAATACAAGAAGAGTTTAATATGAAAATTGTCAGTTGCAAAATCTCAGTGAGGTGCTGGTTTCCCCCGAGTGGTTAAATTATGCGCCTCATGTACAGAGGCTACGGCCTAGAGGCAGGTTAAGGTTCAGTTTCAACCCCTTTGCAAATGTCAGTCTTCACCCTGTCCTCCCTGCGTCCCCTCTCACCGTCCTTTCTCTCTTTAAAAGTATAAAGATCCCATTGTACTCCTAAATGATCATTTTTTAAAAAAGTGTTAACAACAACCACAGACCATTAGACCTCATCCTAAAACTGAACACAACTATGATGCTAGAGGTGGGATAGCTAGTTCCCACATCTTACTGAATTCCTGTGATTTGCTGATATTTTAAGGGACATGAATTAAAGCGAATATTTACCGACTGAAATAACTTCCAGCTGTAATAATATTGGAGAAAGTAGATTCACATCATTCCAAATCAGACGTCTTGATTGTTTACCAAACTTCATTCAGTCCTCTGTATGCACATTATGATATAATTAAACCTGATTACACCAGGCCAGTATTAGATAGTAGCTGCAAAGGATCAGGTTCAGGTCAGCTCGAGGTTTATTTGACCGAAGAAGCGCCATACGCAACTCGATTAAGGGCCTGTGTTCACCAGTGGCGTTCTTCTGCACTGTGAGGCATATTTGCTCCTTCAAGAGGAACTTCTTCAAGGTTTAGAGCTGCTGCTCCTCAGTTCCTTCACTTACAAGAAAATATAAAAGAGCGTTTTAAAACAGACCCAGAGGTGTGAGTGGAAATAGAGGTCAAAAAAGGCCATCAGTGGACACAGGCTCTAAATATTGATCTCATGGTGTTCTACCATGGACGCAGCATGTGTTTATGATGCATAAAAATTACTCTTTTATGGAAGTGAGGTAACTTTTGAATATGACCTCCCTAAAACACACAACACAAGAGAAACATGACGTCATTCAGCTTACAGATTCATCCTGTTCTTGCAAACAAACAACAGAAACCAGGAGCTCTCAGTCCTCTTATCTTATTGGAGCTGCGTTAGCTCTTGGCTGAGCATCACAAACCGCTTCTCCTACCTGCCAGCATCGAGCTTCAGTGACTGCGACTGTCAGGAGGTTATAAACTCAACAACAGATTCAGTCACGGTTTGAAGCTGTGGTCGTGGACAAACTTGAGTTTCAAGCTGCGCCTGACTTGGCAGGAGACTCGCTCTGATTCAGGTTGAAACTTAAGATCAAATATCCCGTCACACACCCACTGGTTGTATTGCTGAATGTCACTTTACGGCCGTGCTGACCTAGATAAAGCCTCAGAGGAAAAATGGTCTGCACCTTCACACTGAAGCCATGTTTCAGTTTTAATTAGAGAGGAGAACTTTATCTCTCCCCTCTCTCCCTCGCTCCGCTCCCCCTCAGCCACCTGGACTGGGCTGCGGCAGAATGTAAATTGGGTTCTGGGCCTTAATTGGATACTGTACATGCTGGGAAGGACCCTACACACACACACACACACACACACACACTAACACACACAGGTCTGATGCATCACATTTAAAGGTTGCAGTGGAGGGTACTGACGGGAGATTGCTGGATGAGACTGGCTTTGCAACACTGAGCAGGTTGATGCTCTGATGCAGCCCGTACCCCTCTTTAATGGAGACAAACACCAACCGCCCAAACTAGAAAAGCTTCGTATCTATAAGATTAAATCAGCAGTTTGAGTATAAGTGTCAGCCCATCAGTCATGAGTTGTGACGTCAAGCTGTACATAATAAGTTTAACCATCGACACGTCTTAAACCTGCATCCAGTCTCATGACCAGCAGGGGGCATCTCCACCGGCTGCAGTATGACGTCTGACTGCAGAATCTTATTCAGTCTGTCACATGAAGAAGGGATGAATTTTCCATTCATATGATTAAACTTATATTATCATGGCTTCAAAAAGATGTTTCTTTACAATTTAAAGAACTGATGAAAGGAAAAAATGTCACATTTAAATGCAAAGAAAGCTTCTTGCATCCTCTTGAAACATGATCCAACTGATTGATTCAGCTTAAAGAGGGGGTATTGTGCTTTTATTTGTGTCTTTAATTTGTCCCACTGGTGCCCCCGTAGTATCTTTATTTTTTACAGCTCAAAAAAAAAATCTGAATTTTTCTCTGGTGTTTTTTAGAATTCTTATTTCAGTCTGTATGTGAGAGCTGCTGTCTCTTTAAGGCGCCCCACTCCACAAACCCCCTTCCCTCCGATTGGCCAGCTTTCTGGAAGCCTGTTGGGGCAGAGCTATGGGTAGACCTTGGTGTTTGAGGCCCTGTTAGGAGATCCTTCAGCAAGTTCTTGTGAGGATCTCATGAACGGAGCGTTTTGATTGGTTTACGGACAGATTCAGGGATTTCAACGACCCATGAATACGTAGAGGTTTGAAAATCTGCTCATGAATAGTTTGAACATCCAGGATTGTTACTTCATATCCATGTTTCAACGATGATAAAGCAGAATACCCTCTCTTTAAATGCAGCAACATTGAGGTCGTGAACCCTGTTGGTGAGAGAAGACTTTGAATGGGAGGTTTCTGTGGTATGTCTGCCACATTAGTCTGACTGATCCTGGCTGACAGTCAGCGACTCTGTGGCCGGCTTTGAGCCCGTGCTTCAGCACATCTTTGTCTGAGTCCTGCGCGGCGTTCATCACTCGTCTGGCACAAAGACTCACTCGGGACTGCTGAGAGGAGACGCTCCGGCAGCCCGGCTACTTCAGGAAGAGTTTAAAGAAACACCTTTACTTTAAACTCACAGGTTGGACTAGAAGAGAGTTCAGACAGGTCCAGAATCTGTCCGATTTGAGATATTGTGTGTGTGTGTGTGTGTGTGTGTGTGTGTGTGTGTGTGTGTGTGTGTGTGTGTGTGTGTGTGTGTGTTCTTCTTTTGGAAACTCTTACTTGCATGCAGCCAGTTGCCTCAGTGAATTTGGCGTCTGACAGTGACAAACTGTTGTTTATTCTGCATTTGTAGGGTGCTGTGTGTGTACGTGTGTTTGTGTGTTTGTGTGTGAGTGTTGATAAGCTAAGGTAGCACAATCACACACACACAAGCACCTGCACACACACACACACACACAAACACACCAGGAGACACACAGACACCCACTGGGAGATGCTTCAAAGCGTGGCATCGCTGTCGGCTGTGTAGCTTTGTGTTTCATGTGTCCTCTATTTTTCACCCCCCCCCCTCTCTCTCTCTTTCTCTCTCTCTCTCTCTCTCTCTCCTCCTCCCCCTTTCCTCCCTCTGTTTTTTATTAATGTCCCAGATGTGGCGGTGGCACACGAGGAGCTCATTACACCCAAGACAACACACAAAGCAGTGATTTCCATATTCAAACATGTTGGTAGGAGGCGCTTTCATGTAATATGTAACCAAACAAAAAGTGTACAGCTCTGGAAACTAACAATGCTGCTTGTTTGACAGTTTCCGGTCTGTGTTTGATTAGGAGAGGAGGAAGAGGAGGAGGAGGAAAAGGAGGAGGAGGAAGAAGAGGAGGAGGAGGAGGGGGGTCATGAATTATATAACTTCTAGTAAGGCTTGTGTAAAAGTTCAGCTGTGTTTTAGGGAAGGGAAGAGGGGACCAGAGGTGAAGTGAGGATGGTGAGATCAGAGAAACGAGTCAGGAAGAGGTGATGAGGGCAAGAAAGTGAATGTGGAGGACAAGAGGAAGGAAAAAATGAGGACATACAGACAGAGTCACAGGGTGAAGAGGAGACTGACCTGGAAAGAAGAGAGAAAAGAAGAGATACAGAAAAAGAGGAGATGAGAGTGTTGGACAGAGAAGGAGAGAAGACAGTGTGCTGGAAAGTGAAAAAGAAGAAGAGATGGAGAAAGTGATGAAAGGGAGGTGAGAAAGAGGAGGAGGAGGCAGACATCAGGAGTCAGAGTCACTTTCGTCAGAGAAAATTTTGTGTTGATCGGAGGTGTGAACACAGCAAATCTGACAAAACTCTCCCAGAAAGCCGTCCAAGAAGCGAGGTGACTGTGTGTGTGTGTGTGTGTGTGTGTGTGTGTGAGTGTGTGTGTGCGAGAGAGAAAGAGTGTGTGTAAGTTGCACCCTAGGGGACAGTCAACCTTTCTAGTGAACAGTCTTTATCAGCCTCCTGTTTGGGTTTGAATTTCCAGATCATGATCTGCTGTTATTCAGCCTCTCTGGAACATGACGCTGAGGACGGAGATCCAGATCCAGATCCAGACTCCAGGTCTGTTCCTGTGTGGTCCCATGTTCTGGATTATGGATCCCACAGGCTACAAGTGTTTTTTTTTCCACTTCTGTCACATGATGCTGTCTTTACTCTCACATTCAGGCCCAGCACAGCGGCGTCAAATCCTCTGAGAAGCTCGCTGAGATCCAAACATCTACGTGGATCTGAACCGTTACTTCATTCAACAATGATTCAATGATCCATCAGACTCTAACAGGGCCTCACAACAATCGCTGAAGTCCTATTGGTTAAAAAACGGCTGGTTAAATCACTCCGAGCAGCAGCCTGTGGTCTGAAAACATGAGGCAGTGTCCGCTTGAGGCCTCAAACCTCACCTGTTCAGACTCACCTTCCTCAGCTACTTCCTGTTTCTCCCTCATCACCTGCCTTTCGGCCGACTCTACAGCAGCTTTGAATATTTCGAAGAAGCGCTTTAGAAATGTGATGATTCTTCTTGTGTTATCATGCAAACCCCAACCCAACTCTAAAGACGTCTTTGGTCTTTAGTTTTTATTTGACGTTTTAAATTTCTTTGACAGAAACTCTGGATAGTTTTGAAATGCGTTTCCTTCTGTTCCCATCCTTTGGTTCCTCTCTCTGTAAACCTCCGTCTGTTTCTCCTGGTTTATTCCTGTGTTTGTTTCTGTGGTATTATGCTCAGGTATTATGAGCAGCTGCTGCCGTATTATCAGCAGATATGAGCCGAGCAGACCTGCTTGTTTGTTCAATCTGTGGTCTGCAGCTTCAAATCAAATCTCCTGTAATTAGCCGCGTGGTGTGTTGGAGTTCGGGGTGTTCTCGGTGTGCTGCGGGTCTGTGTGAGCGTAAACACAGAGCCAACATGTGCTGGGTGCAGTGTGTGTGTGTGTGTGTGTGTGTGTGATCCATATGAGGCTGGTATCAGTGGCTGTTGGAGGATATGTTCCCATCACATCAACACGTCTGTCACGTCCATGACATGAAGGCTGGAGGGGAGTGATGGGATAGATTAGACTGTTTACATGGGGCCTGTCTGCATGTCTCAAACATGTAATTACAGTAACTCCAGCTTAAAGGGAACATCACATCAGGCCTCTGAGTCTGCAGCTCAGCGCTGCTGTTCATTAGAGCTGCAGACAGCAGGAGCAGATGTTGTTCAGGAGAACAAGGAACCTGCTCAGAAATCTTGCTTCATGGCGTTTTAACTTTCTGACCCGAGAGGAAAACAGAAACACATCCATGTTCCAGTTTGTTCTGTGGGGACCAGACTTCCAGACTTTTCTGGCCCTGTTCTTGACTCCGGCCTCCTGGCTCCACTCATTAAGCCGCTTTGTTGTTGTTAAGTGAAAAACAATCTGCTGCCATCGTGTGTTTTATTCTGAAAATCAGCCAGATATTTGACTCTTCTTTCGGTGTCTGACTTCCTGTCCTGCTGGATCAGCGGTGTGCGGGTTGATGCTTCGTGCTCCTATTAATAAAATCCATCACCGGTTTCTGCAACCAAAGTTTATACAACTCAAATTACTCGTATGTAAAATCAAATTTCCCCATTGAAATGAATTGAAATGCCATTAATTTGATACAGACTCCCAAAACAAAACCCTGTTTTTTTTTTGTTTTGTTTTAACATGTTTTAAAAAAGAAACCTAATAATCATGAATATTGTATAAAAACAGAATCCAGTGTAACGTGCTGCAGTAAACTGGTTTTATTCAGTCGAATGTTCAGCTTTAATCTCAGAGATCAGACGACCTGATGATGCTAACGGAGGTGGAGGAGAAAGGCTGAACTGAATACCTGAATCCGATTGGCTGATTTTTACCCTTTTTTGGTTCTAAATGAGTTAGCCAAATAGCGCTGCTGCGTGACTAGTTGAATCTTTTTCCGGGTGTTTCTTTTGAATAAAGTCTGAAAGTTTTTGCAAAATAACTGCAAACACAAAACAAACACGACACTGATGCTTCCACTGCGAGCTGACCGCTTAAAGCAAACAGGAAAGACGCGGGGTGATGGGCGGATGTTTCAGCGTTCATCATGAAGCTAGCTGGCACTCGAAGCAAAAAAATGGTCTGAGAGACGGCTTGAATCTGGAAAAACACTTTAGTTGGGACACTCGTAAGTCACGGTGATCTTGAAAATTTCTTGCCTTTTTATCGCGCTTTAAGACTTAAAGATAATCAGCCGACAATGATAGAAAATAAACAAGTTGTGGCCTTTTTTCTCTTCTTTTTAGGAGCTTGACGTTGGCCAGAAACTAAAGCTAAGTTATCCACACACAGATATCCCAACGTGACTCTTTACCAAATGACTGACTGGCCGTCGGATCTGAAACTGAGCCGGAACTGTGACCAGAATTGAAACCGATCAGATTTGGTCCTGTGGTGGAGCGGAGACGTACCAAACTCAGACTTGGTGGAATTTAACCGCCAGTTCTCTCAGGAAATTCGTCCAGCTTTGACATGAAGCCACATTTTTGGTTTCGTACTCCAAATTTGTAACACCTGGTGGAAATTTAAGGCTGCACAGTAGTTCAGTGGTTGGTGCTGTTGCCTCACATCAAGAAGGTTCCTGGTTCGATTCCAAGAGGCTTTCAGGGTGGAGTTTGCATGCTCTCCTTCTGCATGAATTGGCTTCCTCTCATATTCCAAAAACATGCTCATAAGGTTGATTGGTCACTCTAAATTCAATCCACATGTAAGCCCTGTGATAGGCTGGTGACCTGTGTTGGCTCCGCCCCCTTCCATATCCACAGATGTCAAAAATTCACTCACAGGTTGGAACTGAAAGTAAAAAAAAATCTGGAGCAAATATGAATAAACATTCCTCCTACAGTCACATCCATTTTTATTTATTATTGAAGCGCATGAAGGTTTTTATTTTGCATGCTGTTGTATGATGTTTACGATTTATAAACGTAAGGACTGAATATTTCATCTCATTTCATTATTTGAACATGGCTCCTTGGCTCTGGTGGAGGTTTTATGGGTTTTATAATGAACACATTGTGAAGTCCGGGCCCTCAGATGACTGTTGTATTTGTTGTGTGACAGGTTTTGTGTTAAGAGACAAAGAAAAAGGATGGGTAACAATAGAAAACTGTCTTTAATGCTGCTGCTCCGAGGTTTTCTGCTGTGTTTGTGAATGCTGACGGCAGAGCAGGAGCGTTTAAGAAAAGCCTTTTCTCTCTCTCACACACACAAAACAGCCACAGAGTGAAGCTTTTCTCCTGGATGCTTCCACACTGAAGAGCAATTTCAGCTCCGATTAGAGCGGATAAACGGCCAAAACGGAGCGAGAGGAAGATGTTATTTCAAATTTATTCACATTAGCCTGGACATGGCCTGAAAGGGGCCAAGTAGAGGGAGTAAATCAGACAGTGAAGTGCAGAAATCTCCCTGGAGACGGATCAAGAGAAAAAGAGACAGTTTCTACTCATTCCCTCTCGTCTGACCCTTCCTTCACCCCCCTCCTCTCCCTCGTCTCACCCCTCTCTCTCTCTCTCTCTCTCTCCGGCTATGTGTGTGTGCCTCTCAGAGCTCCACACACACAGCTTTGGCATGCAGTCACACGTAGCCTACAGCATGCTGGGTACAACACACGCTGCCGTACACACAAACCCTTCTGCATGGGGTTGTCGGTGTACGTTTGGATGCAGTTGTTGGGTTGCCAGCTGGTGTTGCTGGTTGCCAGGTTTCTGGCGGCTGGCCGGGCTTGTTTACAGCTGCGACCCACACCAGAGCTCTGCGCCACATGCTCCGCCTCTGATGGCCTTCATGGAGCTCTGTCAGCAGAGAGTGTCCTTGCTTTAAACTTCAGGAGGTTTAACAAAAAACCACGAGAGCTGTCACAGAGACCCATCGGACAGGAGAGGATCACTCCTCTGACAGGGTCTGTTAAGGTCTTTTTGAAGGAGGGTTAACAACCCAAGTAAGCAATCCGCTGACTAAACATTTAAACATGATTTATAACTCAAAAAAATCTTTATATTTCTCTCTCACTCATGTTTTATAAACTCTTATTTCAGCCTCTGTCTGAAACACTTCATTGTAGCTGCTGTCTCTTTAAGGCTCCCCGCTCCACAAACCCCCTTCCCTCTGATTGGCCAGCCCTCTGGAGGCCTGAAGCGGCAGGAACTTGGTGTTTGAGGCCCCACCCCTCCAGCATATCATAAACCAGTCCTTATTTGATGACCTCATCATTTCAGCAAGTCTCGTGAGGATCCGGTGCTATTTTTAGAACAGAGTGTTTTGATTAGTTTACAGATGGATTCTGGGATTTCTACAACAGATGAACATGTACATGCTCAGTCTGAAGGTCCAGCTTTGGTACTTTATATCCGTGTTTGAAATAATGCCCCTCTTTAATCTGTTAGCTACGCTGCAACATTTAAAAACTGGGAATCTCTTAGTTCACGCTAATCAGCCAGCTGATGAATCAAAAACGATAACTTAGCTTTAGCTCTTTAGCTTCTCTTGTCCAAACATGGCAACTTCTGGCTCTAAGACAGAGAACAGGGCCTTTATTTATTGACCTAGCTTTAATCATGAGTGACTGAATGTCTTTTAGTTTTAACGGTTAAAGAAAGAGCTGCCAGGTTTGAAGTGCATCCTGGGATATTTTTTTTTCTGTTAACATTTGAAAACTAAGAAGAAAAACAAGGCACAGAATAACACACTCATGATGAATTATAATGAACAGTAGAGTTTATGATTTGTTTCTAATGAAGCAGAGTTTCTGTCTGAAGCATACTGAAGCTGTGAAGCAGCTCACACACACTCGATGGTGTGTGCTCCTTTGTGAAACCACAGCCTCTCAGTCTGTCAGTGCAGCGTCTGTGTTCAACCTCAGTCCTCTAATGTGGTCTCCACGAGCCGCCGAGGAGCTCCTCTCCATCCTTTCTTCTTCTCTCCCTCTTTAATCCATTCACGCCCACTCCCCCCCCCCCCTCCTCTCTCCTTGGCCTTGATATCAAATAAAGATGAAGGTGTCGCTCTAATCGACATTGTAGCCAATGAATCATTTAACAGTGTTAGTCTAACATCCCAGATTCCAGGTCAGTGCGTCTCACTACACATCCCCCTGTCAGCCAGCAGGGTTTAGCCCGCCTCGTCCTGGTCCTGCCTGGTCCTGGTCCTGCCGGGTCCAGCTCTGTCCTGCCTGCTGCAGACTGGCAGCGCTGCTTCTCTGCTGTTGTTGCCAACCAGTAAATGTTGTTTTCTGCCCCGGCCGTCCCCCGGGCACCCAGCCCCGACGTGTGTAGAGAAATGCTGAGCGGGAGGAATGTTTCAGATGAAAGCAGACATTTACCCCTCAGCTTAAGTTCAGTTAGTGCTTTTTCTTTTTTTCCCACTGATTTCTGGTTATTCGATGCAAAGTTTGGATTTCCTGCTGCAGCTCCAGCTTTAGTTTTCGGGTTACTTCAGGTCATATGCTCCCTTTTTACCTTACCGTCCTGCAGCGCCTTTTCTTACTCTTTAACACACATTAGATGGATTTTTTACACTGTTACAGCTGATACTGTTCAGAGGTTTCCCAACACTGTGTGTTTCAGTCTGTTTTATTCAACATATTCCTGATACTTTTAATCCATACAGACGTTTAGGAGCTGAGCGTCTCCAATGGTCTGAATTTCCTGCAGAGATGTGTTTGATGAAGTGAGGAGTAAACATTGTGTCCTTAAAAGACCGTGAGCTGAAATTCAGACGACTCAGAGGAGGAAAAAGTTTGTGTCTAAATATAAAGTTCATGTTCATATTTTCATTTCATTCGTGATATTTGTTACCGAACGTGTTTCCAGATTTTACAATAAGCTCTAAAACTACATTTCCACTTTCTTGGGTTTGCATCCAAGGTCTTCTTACACCTGAGTGTGTGAAAGTTTTTCTTTGTTTTTTTTTTTTTGGTGCAAACGTTCACAAATTCCAATCCCGATGAAATAAGTTGTTTCTTTACGTGCCAAACATATAACTGTTTATACCTCAGTCTGTGTTTTTGTGCATGCTTCTGTAACAGTCTGAGTCCGTGTGTGTGTGTGTCTTTTGTGTGTGTTTGGTGTGTGTGTGTGTGTGTGTGTGTTTGTTTTCACTGCAGCAAAGCAGCCAGTAAAAGTAGGTCAGGAGAGAAGGGCTCCCTAGAAGACGACGTGAACTCGTCACCTTGAATTGCGTTGCAGGCTGCTGAGAGAAGAAAGAGGGAGAGACAGATGAGAGGAGGAGGAGGAGGAGGAGGAGGAGGAGGAGGAGGAGGGGAGGTCCAGAAAGGCAGGAAAATAGAGAGAGTGAGAAAGTGAGTAAGAGACGCACAGCGTGGAGGAGTGAGGACAAACAAGGAAAAGAAGGAGGAGGTGAGAAGAGACGCAGAGACACGTCCTCCTCGCTGTCTCGCTGTCTTCATCACCGGAGTCAAAGCAGAAGAACTGCTGCTCAAATATCCTCTGATACAAGTGAAAGCTGCTCCCTCACTTTGTTACCTCAGCAACGGATACAACCAACGATAGAATGAAAACGGAGAGTTAAGTTACTTCAAGAATACTCTCTGAAACTCATCTTTATTTATAAATCATCCTTCGTACATTCAGACATGCAGCTCAAAGTGCTTCACTGAAGAACAGAGAGTAACCCTAACCCCCTGACCCCCTGACCCCCTGACCCCCTGACCCCCTGACCCACTGACCTGTGAGAAGAGTCCCAATAAATACTCATGAACTAAAATCCACATAATAAGAGTTGAAGAGAACCATCAAATCAGTAAACCAAGAGAAAAATGTAAAATGACTTAAAATTAAATAAAAAAATATTTATAATAAAATTAAAGAAATAAAATTAATCAAAATGAGAGAAAATGAATTAAAAATTAGATAAAATATAAATTAATGAAAAAAAAAGAAAATTGATTAAATGAATATAAATAAAAACAAATTGATAAAAATAAAGAAGCCAAATGTTGGTTTTTCTATTTATTTTTAAACGTGTATATTTCAATTCTCCACCATATTTAAATCAAATACTCGTTCCTTATACATCCACATGTCCAATTAAACATTTAAACTATCCCTTCATCAGCGTTCTCAGAGTTCAAAAAGCTCCAACTGACTGAAAAATCAATCAATCAATCAATCAATCACCTTTTATATGAATTAAATGCTGTTTTAAGTGATTGAAATTAAAAATATATGTTCAATTAGATGATGGGAAAAACGTCCAGAAAGCTTCCGGATGAGATCCTGATTGACGTCTTTCAAACTCTGAAAAAGGAGCAGACAGATGGAGGGATGAAGTAAGGATGAACTCATCTGATCTTAAACACAAACCCACTCTGGGATCGACTCAAACTTCTCGGTCTGGGAGTGTTTTCGTGTAAATATTGTGTTCCGGGAGTCGCTCTGACTCCTCGTGGCCGCCTTGTTTCTTTCACTGAGCTGCGAACATGATAAGTCGATTAAAATGAAGGTCACAGAGTGACGGACATGCAGCGTACGGGAGGGGAAAGTGTGTTTTCAGGGACCATCAGAGTCATGCCTCCACATTTAAAACTTGAAGTTCAGATGTTTTTTTTTTCAGTGAGTTTAAGAACAGAATGTAAATGTAGAGTTTGAAAACACTAACAGCAGTTAGAATGTGCAGGATTTACCCCAAAGTTGCTGCTTGCGTTAAGTGAGAGTGCGCCAAGGCTCGAGCTGTCAACACTCACTGATGTGCAGCTCTGAGCTGAGGCGACACGTGAAAATGTCTGATCCTTGTTCCTCCTCAAAGATCCCATTTTCACTCCAGTGATGTTTCAAACAGCCTCTGAGAGACGGCTCGTCTGCACACGCTCAGACCGTCCTGCAGGTTTTTCATGAACGTCTGGATTAGAGTAACACGTGGTTACACAACGCATGTTTTATACCGTATTTTTTTTTATGCCACACGGATCAAAAACAAGATGAAAATCTACACACAGAGAAGCCAGAGTAAATAAGAGTCACATGTACGCGTGCAGCCATCAGAGGAATCACAGAGATGAGCCCTCCTGCTGCTTTGTCTCTCGGCTCTACATGCAATCACCATGTTGTGGCACAGAGCAGAAAATGACAGTAATTCAGGTAATGAGAGTGAAATAGCGGTGATAAGAGGCAGAGGCTGAGCTGTTTGAAAACTGGGAGGAAAACAGGAACGAGAGATGGAAAAAAAAAGAAAGAAAAAAGAGGAAAAAGTTGCGTCCAGTGCTGTCGAGGGGTCGTCAGACATGATCTGAGATGATTTCTGTTTTCCTGACCAGGATGTTTCAAGTCTGGTCCGCTCTGAGCCGACGTGAAAGACGGTGAAAGAGCCGTCAAAGCTGCTTTTATCACACGGTCTGACATGATGGGCTAACTCAAAGACAGAGCAGCAGACAAAAGGAGCTGAGAAGATCAAGCAGGAGGAGCTGGTTTGGCTGAAAATGTTACTGCAAACATTAAAGAGGGGGTGTTGTGATGTTTTTCGTCTGTATTCTGTCCCTCCGGTGCTGCTGTAGTAGCTTCCCATGATTCACAGCTTGAAAAAAATCTGCTATTCTCTCACTACTGTTTTGGAAAGCACTCATTTCAGACGCTTTGTTTTAGCTGCTGTCTCTTTAAGACGCCCCCTTCCTCCTGATTGGCCAGCGCTCTGCGGGCTCTTAAAACTCTTTCACGCTCTCTGTTTTTTTGTGTGTATCTTTCCTGCGTCCAGTGAGGTTCCTGCACACGACGCTTCGAATTGAGATGATTGATCCCTGCTCAGTTTTTAAAGAGGCAGACACAGGAAGAACTGGATGTTGAGTCTTTTTTCCCTCCACGTTGATGGTTTTAGAAAAAGCTCCAAGAAATACAAGAAACTGAAAACTGTATCAAATCATCTTGGAGGTGGTTTGAAATTTGAAATGTGATCCTGATTGAATATCTGAGCACACGCCTCCTCCAATGTGTACAGCGCTGTCCTTAAGAGGATGATAATGTGATTGCATTTCTTACGCTTCCTTCAAGGAGCTCCATCAGAGTCTCATTTGAGTCGATGATGTTGAAATCACAGCTTCCAGTGCAGATAGACAGATATTCAGGTTTAGAGTCTGGGTGCTGCGCCGATGTGAAACCTTTTGTTCATATAGAGAAAAATATCCAAGCCTGAGGAAAGGAGACTCCTCACCGCTTTCAAACATCACTGCAGTGCAAAGAGGCCTTAAAGCAGAGTGTTTATGCTCTTTACTTGCAGAAAACACTTCCTGGCTCAGGCTCTTCTTTGGTGGACACAGTTTAAGCATTCAGCACTATTTTCTGTTTGTCCTGCGGTGCAGGAAGTCTCTGAGAGTCGTCTGAATCAAGAGGACAGATTCTGTTACTCCCCATTAAGGATGCTGTGTATGTGTGAGCACTAATTAGCCTCCATTACCTTGGATAAGAGCTGCAGAGAGAGGAGAGCATCAAAATTTAATGAGCCTCTTGTAGCCGCTCTGAATATTAGCTGTTTTTAAATGCGCTATCTAACTCGTCCTCACTCGCTCACTCGGACACACCGCTGGTGCCTTCAGATAAATAGGAGAGATGGTCGATACAGGTGATATTAGTTCAGGGGGAAACATCATGTCCACTTAAGACGGGCCGCCTGTTTCTGGCTGAGAGCCACTTGTTAGACAGATTAGCTTACAGAGACTCTGATGAGGAGTTTTGGTGGCTGTGGATGCTCTGTGGATGCTCTGTGGATGCTCTGTGGATGCTCCGTGGATGCTCTGTGGATGCTCCGTGGATGCTCCGTGGATGCTCTGTGGATGCTCTGTGGATGCTCCGTGGATGCTCCGTGGATGCTCTGTGGATGCTCTGTGGATGCTCCGTGGATGCTCTGTGGATGCTCTGTGGATGCTCTGTGGCTCTTCGGGGATCGCTGCGCTCACAAAAATAACTTTCCTCAGGGAATCTCACTTTCTGTGATCACAGTGTGTAATAAGAGCCCGTCGTCTGGGATCACCAAGAGCGAGAGGTTTCATTAGCTGCTTCGTTGGGCTCATACTGAGGGGAACTTTATGGGCTGGGTGCAAAGACGTTTGATAAACCTCACAGATCCAGAGTGAAACTGCTAAATTTAGAGGTTTGCTTGTAACTGTTCATTCGTTCCTGTGAGGCTCCAATTAATGCTGAAATTAATACTGATGCATCTTTAAAGAGGGGGTATTATGATGTTTTTGATTCTTTATTTTGTCCCTCCGGTGCAGCTGTAGAAGCTTTCCATGATTTACAGCCCAAGAAAAATGTCTCTGTTTCTCTCTCTGGTGTTTTAAAAACACTGTCTCTTTAAGGCTCCCTGCTCAACAAACCCCTTTCTCTCTGATTGGCCAGCACTCTGGAGGCCGGCTTGGGACAAAGCTATGGGCAGACCTTAGTGTTTGAGGGCCCAACAGGTCATGAGAAAATATTGATCTGTTATGAAGCTCTCGTGCTATTTTAGAGCGGAGAGTTTTAAAGGTCTGCACTTGTTTGGGATGGACATGCAGCATTGATTCCTTAAACCCATTTTTAAAAAATATTGAAATTAAAATAATGTTTTTAAAAACAAACTAAACAGGTACATTTTTCTTACCTCATTTGCAGACTTGTTTTTTTTACTCTTTAGTGATTCAGGCGTCCGTTTGGTCTTAATATCTTGAAATCAGACATTTTTCTGGACTTGCAGGTGAATGTGGCTCATTTTAAGTCTAATGGGACATTTTTAACTAAAAATGCTTTGATTTAAGGTTTTGCTGTGCTGCAGCTTCTGTGAGATCTCAAGTTTCAGAAATCATCAATAGAAATATTAAGTACCAAATCGTTTAGTGTGTGTGTTCGAGGGATTGAGATGTTAAAGACTGGTGCTGTCCAACTGTTGTTGGTTTTCTCCCTGATCAAGATGTTTATTTTCTTCATTATTTCAGTTTTGAAATGTTATTTCTTTTCTTTTAACCTAAAAACTCCTCATTTAAATTCAGCAGATTGTTCCAATTTGCTCAAAATAATTCTCAATTCTTCTCAAATATCTGATTATCAGACTTTTTCCTGTGTTAATGTGATCTTTCTCTGCTCCAGACGATCATATCTTAATCCTTCTCCTCAGATTTTCAGTCATTATGCTCCAAAAAATCATCGACCAAACACTCAAGTCTTTTTTTAAAATTGTGTCTTAAAAGGTTTTTTTTTTTTTTTTAACATAATTTTGACATTTTCCAAAATGAGGCCTCTGCTGCGCTGGAGTCTGCAATGTTTGATGAGTGTCTGATAAACCTTCATACAGACCCACACACACTGCAGAGAGACAGAGCGTCTGCCTCCTGGGCCACTAATGGACACAGAGAGCAGCAGAGATCAATACGAGCAGACAGAGAGAGAGAGAGAGAGAGAGAGAGAGAGAGGAAGGGAGAGAGAGGGAGAGATTAATGGACCTTGCTGGTGGCTTTAGTTTGTGTTGCACATAGTGTGCTGAATTACAGAGGGAAATTAGGCGTGAGGCTGTGTGTCTACATATTTTCGATATCATTAATGGTGTGTGTTTTCTCACTCCTGCAGCACAGAGTGTGTGTTTAGCTGCTTCTCATGCAGACAGTGATCGTATCTTACATCCTGTCTGTTTCTCTCAGCTGATAGACAAGAGCCTGAAACACTCAGCTCTTATACCCAAATCATGAGAGACATGCTCGTGAGCCGAATGTGCATCTAAGCGAATCGTCCTTTATTTTTTTTTTAACCTAACATCTTCTGGCCTCGTGCTTGTTGCTCCCTCTGACAGGAGACAGCAGCAGGGGAGAGACAGAGTTGTCCATACTTGTCAGATAAAATCTGGGCTGCCTGGTAGCCAACACTGAGCAGACTGTAATCAGGTTGAAGCTTCGCTGTGAATCACTCTTTAGAGGTTCAGGAGTGTGAACAGAACAATGTCAGGGGGAAAGTCAAACACTGGAAAGCCCAGAGAGACGTTTTCAAGGTGGAGGGCCGGGGGAGGAAAGGTTAGAACGGATGGAGGAGTCTGTAAGTGAAGAGAAGAGAGATTCATCTCAAAGAAAATCCCCGTCCTCTTCTTATCTTCTAACCATAGACTGTTTAAAACGTGCACACACTCTCTGAGACGTCACCTTTTGTTTTCTGAAGCCTGACAAAACCTGATGTGACTTGTTGTCATTCTGAAAACACAAACAAATGCACACTTCCTCCTGATATTTTTCCCCCCACAGGCTCCTATGAGCAGAAATAAAAGAACAAATCCTCAATCTGACACCACAGAGGCTGGATTTCAACCTGGAGGATATACAGCAGGGCTGACCATGACGCTGTCCGTGGTGCTGAAAGTTATGAAACCATAACTCACTTCACCTGCTTCCCTCCAAACTCTGTGACCAAAACCGAGCTTTCAAAAGAGAAATGATTCTGAATCAAAAGTTTAACGAAACTTTAACCTGTTTTTCTTTCAAACATGCACGGATCATTTCACACTAATGCCGCCCTGTTGTTCACAGTCACGTAAACTTTACGTCTCCCCTCAACTCTTTAAAAACCTGAAACCGGCTCTGACTCCTAATCCATCAGTGAGAAAAGAAAAACTCCCAGATTGCCTTTTTAATAGCTTCCTAACTCCCTGATTTAATTTGTTTGTGGAGGAGGCTGGAGCTGGAGGAGTCGACATCACGCTCAGTTCAGCGGGAGTTTTTGACCACTGCCCCTTTTTTTCTGCGGGGACATTAATTATCTTTATATGCCAGCGTCCCCTCCTGTTTGTCTTCTCTGTTTCTATCAGAAAAATGGATCAAAGTCATTACACTGAATGATGAGTATGTTCACCCAGTTTACACAGGAGTTCAATTACAGCGTATAGATCTACTTTCAGCTAATGTTTTCTGAAGACAAACAAACCTTCAACTTAATGAGCAGCTCGCTAGAACAAATTTGGACTAAATTGAATTAGACCTCGTGCTGAGGCCGCCCATGCTGAGTACTCCTCACACTTGGTCGTTTGTCAGTGCCACCGCGGCGATGATGTGATGATGTTAACATGACTTAAAAACAAATCTGGCTGAGTATGGAGCTCAGGACCTTGTTATGAAATGCTGGATGTAATTACAAGTCATTTTGAGTCTGGTAGCAGTTATTGTTGCTATCATCACACAAACAAAGCAGCAGCCACTTCGCTGATGAACTGGAGGATGCTGCCATTTGTCACTGTCACACACACACTGACACACACTGCGAGGAAAATACAGAGTAGTACAAACACACACACACACACACACACACACACACACACACACACACACACACACACACACACACACACACACACAAACACTGGATAACATAGGTCCCAACATAAACCTCATTTATGGGTATATTTCTTTGAGACTAACTCTTTGTGAACACATCATTGAAGAAAAGTAACTCCAGAGAATCAGCGTTTCTTTAATGATTACATTCAGGGTCAAATCCTTCCAGAAAGGGTTTGTTTTGTTTTATTTACTGTATATATAAACTGCATATATAAACCACCTTTCATTAGAAAAACAGCTCCTAAAGAATCCCAATGTTTCAGCTATGTTGGTCTTCATATGGAGATAAATACAACTTTACTCTAACTTACTGTCCAGGCTCAATTAGAAAAAAAAAATACTACTTGACTTTTCTTGTAGTTCAGGTTGAATGAGGGCCTGTGTCCTCTAACATCATATGAAAAAATACAATTTTATATAACTTACAGTTCCTGTGAAACTAGGGCCTGTCTCCACTGACATTAAATCAATTAACATAACTTTACTTTGTTCCAAAATAAATAAAACTTGTGTTCACTTTCATTTTTTTAAAAAAAGATCGACCTAAACTACTAACTGCTCAGGTGAGATTAGGGCCGAACTTATTTGGACAAACATACCTTTACATACACAAACAGAAGTTTAATTCTACTCACTCTTCAGATTCATTAAGGACCTGTTTCCACGAATGCAAAATGAGAAAATATGTCTTTACTTTTACAGACTGTTGATGTTCAGTCAGGGTCTGTCTCCACTCCAATGCTTTTTCCATAACATAGCTTACCTTTTACTTACTGTTCAGCATAGTTAGGGCCTGTGTCCACTTACATTTACATGAATAATAAAACTATATTTAATTTACTGTTCAAGTTTATTTACGGCCGGTGTCTATTTACATTATATCAATAAATATATCTTTACTTTGAACTTACAGATCAGACTTTCTTAGGGCCTGTCTCCACTAACATTAAATGCATAACTATCTTTTAGTTTATACAAATAAATACAGTGTAACCTTTTCTTATAGTACAAGCTTAATAAGGGCCTGTTTCCACTAATGGTCTAAGAATAAATTCAACTTTGCCTTTACTTATCGTCTGTGCTCAGTTAGGGCCTGTTTCCACTAATGGTCTAAGAATAAATTCAACTTTGCCTTTACTTATCGTCTGTGCTCAGTTAGGGCCTGTTTCCACTAAAAGCAAATATTAGTTTAAGTGGTTTAAGGACCTGTGTAACCTTTAAAACCTTCCCTGTGGTTTATTTGCCCTCAATGGTTCCTACCTCAGATCATGAGTCTGTTGATCACCAACATTTAAACCACTTCTGAGTCAGAGTTTGTGATGGACTGATTTAAAGGTCCAGAGTGAAGGCAGCTTTAGTATTTTTTTAGCTTTAGGACCCTTTAATGTCAAACTGTGAGGACTTCCCATCACAGCCTCTCGTCCTCTGAATCCTCACAGCGCTGTTCTCATGAAGTAAACGGTACATTTAGTTCAGAACACATCATTTGTTCCCTGGGCGTCTTCACATGTGCTTGTTTCTTCTGTTTTTAAGCCCCTTAGGATTGAGTGACTGCATGCAAGGACACTGTTTGACTTGGTAACAGTGTGAGAAGAGAAGACAGAGCAGCTTTCAAGTTGCTATAAAATACTTGAACCAACCATCGAAGGTGTTTCACTCCAGCTTTCTGTGTCTGAAACACGTTTATTGAAGGTGATATTTTCTCATGATTCCAGTTGTCGCTTGTTCAATTTTTTTATTTTGTTTTTCAGGGATTTTCTAGAACTATTATTTCCAGGGTGGGCTTTCCTCTAGATCCCCTTTGTAAACTGTGTGTGTGTGTGTGTATGTGTGTGTGGGAGGGGGGGGGGGGGGGGGGGGGGGGGTACACTCACCTTCACCCATTTCTTTGACCCAATTTCAGCGTTGTGTCCCCGCTGCACCTTTGAGCTGAAGGAAAAGAAATCCCATTTAAATCCCCCAACATGTCTGACCTTCTCTGCTGCCCCTCAACACACACACACACACACACACACACACACACACACACACACACACACACACACACACACACACACACACACACACACACACACACACACACGCTGCATGTTGTCCTCTTTCTGCCTGGCTTCACCACAGACTTTGGGTAAGAAGAGTTGAATTATTCAGGATCCCCCCACTCGCCAAATCACACACACACACACACACACACACACACACACACACACACACACACACACACACACACACACACACACACACACACACACACACACCATCCTCAGGTCTTTTACAGGACTGGAGTAGATTAAAGCAGAGGTGGAAATTACAAACCACTTCACAGATTGAAGCATTCTAGTCTGATCACATCTTCACTTCCTCTCCTGTTCGTTTCTCTCGCCTCTTTTTGGAGCGTTTTTTCCAGGCGTCACACCAGCTGACCTCCAGTTCAGTTTCATCAAAGAGTGTGTGTAAGAAAACACACCATATGCACCATAACTTAAGGCAGCTTGTGTTATATTGTGTGCACGATGTGTTGTGTTGTTGTGTGAGGGGTCGTTCATGGTGAGAATCATCACCAGCTGTTACAGATATGTTTAGGTTTTATATGCAGATTTAAAGGGTCGATATTTACATTTATATCATCAAGACTGATTAAAGATTAGGTATTGGCTGATCACACCATGAGCTAGTTGATGTTTCCCGTGCAGGTGTCGGCACCAAAGCAGCTCAGATGTTGCGTAAGCTGCTGATTATTTGGTGCAAAGTTGTGACTGTTGTACAGTTTCCAGACAGACCCTGAGTCACCGTGTCTGTTGCATAAGAAGTCAGCTGTCATAAACTAGACTGATTCCTCTGGATTCGTCACTTAATTTAATAAACATCCTCCCCGGTTTACTGAATCATGCTGATTCTTCCCTCCACCGTCCTCCAAAGGTGACCACATCATGTTTCAGCCAGAGAACAACAGCAGCATTCATCATTTCATTTCACTACATGCCAGAAAAACAACAAAGTGACAAAGCTGTCTGGCAGCTGGGAGAGTTATGTCCTGCGTCTGTCTGAAGTGAGGGAGGACATCAGGTGTTTTAAAGAGGGAGGATTTATCGTTCAGGAGACGACGTGCTAACCCCGAGACGAGGCGCTTTTATTTCCTGTTTTCAGTCGTCAAAATCGTCCTCTTTAATGAGAACCGGGATTGTTCCCTGACCGACTGATTTAACCACTGTTCCTCCGATCTAACCTGATAAAATTAAAACATTTAAACGTTAATTAGCTGCAGTTTGTAGAAAAATGGGCAAATTATGTTGTCCTGATAAATGCACAGCTTTGACTCCAACCCATGTTTGTTTGTTTTTTTTTTGACTAAAAATATCTTTTTTTGGCCACAATATTTGTGAGGCAGAATATTCTTTCTCATGGAAACTCTAGTGGACACTTAAGGAACTGCAGTACTTACACTATCACATTAAATTAATTGCTTTCCACCCAAAAATGAACGCACCGTTAACTTTAAAGAGGGGTAATTAGGCATGCATGAGATCTTCACCAGACTCACTGACATGATAAGCTCATCAGATACGGATCTTCTAACTGGTTCATGACACGTTTAAGGGGTGGACCTCAAACACCGAGGTCTGCTCCTGACAGACACCAATCAATCAATCAATCAATCAATCTTTATTTGTATAGGGCCAATTCATAACGTGTTATCTCAAGACACTTTACAATAGAGCATAAAGCTCCTCATTTTAAGGATATACATATATGCATAGATACATATATACATATAAAGATACACATATACATATATATACAAATATATACATCCAACACCCAACATGAATCCATATAGCCAATCATGAATCCCTCCATCATGGCGGCAAGAAAAAACCTTCTGTTAAGCAGCAGGAAATCTGGAATGTGAACCCCAGTCTCAATCAGAGTGAAGGGGGTTTGTGGAGCGGGAAGCCTTAAAGAGACAGCAGCATTTTCTAAAACACCAGTGAGAGAAAAAATGAGATTTTTTTTAAAGCTGTAAATCATCTAAAGATACCACAGGGTCACCAGAGGGACAGAATAAAGACCAAAAAAGGCACAATACCCTCTCTTTAAAACATCAGTATTGATGATTATTTATAACAGAAGATTTATCGTTCCATCTCATCCTCCAGCCCGTACGGATCAGTTAAATTGGGCTGATTTTATATGAAAAAATATCTGATTTACAGAGTCGTTGTTTTATTTCTGAGACGTTTATAAAGAGCAGAAAAACCAGCCCAGGCTCCTCCATCTATTCACAAACTCTCTGGTTTTCTGTCCCATGAGTTTCTCTCGAATGAGCCGTTTTTCGGCTGTAATGATGAAAAGTTACAAAAAGCCTCCAAATTTTTATTTTTAGTCGCCAATATGGATTTTTTTTTCTGTATGCCAACAAAACTGAAATAATCCGAGCGCTGCTGAGCCTAAATATACTCTCAGTGTTGTGCTGTCTTGTCATCTTTGTCCCTCGACATGCGTTTCTCCTCCTGCAGCACTCTCCGTCTCTGGGTTGTTATTTTGGTTTCAGTTTCTCCCCTTAGGCCCAGCTTATCAGACAGACCCTGAAGTATTGATGCCGAAATCCCCGTCTAGATTCTGTGCACCGCTCAGCAGGTGGCTGCACACTCACGCTCGCACGGATTCTCCTGAGGGACGACAGCAGAGGAAGAAACAGGGAGAATAATACCCCTCCTGCCCGCGCTCGTATGGAATTAAAGAGCTTTCTGTCTTCTGTTTCAGATTCTTCTTTAACCTCCAGCCATCCTTCCAACAAGACAGATTTTGTAGCCTGTGGTTCATCACAGCAGGCTACACACACTCACACACACTCACACACACATGGATGTGCACTCAGATAATAATGGATGAATCCTTGGCTGCCAAGCATTGCAGATGTCACCGCTGGGCTGATGAATGTTCGCTCTGCCAGCTCACAAACAATTATTTTTTACAATAAAACTCCTCTAATGGCGCGACTGTACCTCCAAGTTTGTGAGACAACAGTGTTTGTGTTTCACGTCTGCATTTGACTCTTTAGATGGTGAGAAAAATGGCGTGATGAGCGACCGTGGCTCTGAATAAATCAGCGTGAGAAGCGGGTTTGTTGCTGTATTCATAGAGATAATTTAAGGAGACTTCATTAATCCTTTTGTTGAGATTGAGGCCCATTCATTGGATATATTTTCATATTAATTGAAAAAAAAAAACCTGACACCAGTTGTGCCAGCACTGTACCTGTGATGTTCTGTGTGATGTGCATGTTTGATTCTATCAGAGGACCAGCACCAGATGGTCGTTTTATGTCCCGATAGCGTCTTCCTCACAGTGTTCAGACGTGGAGACGAAATCCAACAGACCTGTGGCAGATATTCAGGCAGAGATATGAAAAATACAAGCTAACTACCTGTGGCACTTATTCAAATGAAGGACAGATGGTGGGAAGCAGATAGAGGAGCGGCGAGATGAGAGGAGAGGGCGGGATGAGGAGGGTCCATCCTGCGTCCTGATGCGGTCTGATGGTCGTTGTCGTTGGACGGTTCAGAGGAAATTTTTTCATCAAAGACGCGTTTCTGAAAATAAATGAAATATTTATCGTTTTTATTAACTTGTGATGCTTCAAAATGACTTTGAGTGAGACAGTGAGCCACGCAGAGAGGCCGTCTTCAGGAGACTGGAGCTGTTAAAGACCCTGAGCTGGACTCTGATCAGATCAGTCATTCGTCTGTAGTGTTTGTTCAGAGGGCATGAAGAGATGTGGGGTGTTTTTTTTGGCATGTTACATGGATGTAGTCTCCATGATGTCAGCCATCAGTTTCTGAAGCAGAGTTTTGAAGCCTGCCCTCGTTGGGGACCATGAATTGCTGACTCATCCTGACTCTGGTTGGTTGAGGATGAGGTAAAGAGGCGGGACTTGCGCCTCTTCGCCAACCTCAGGGTGCATCAGCCATGCTTTTTGACCCTGGCTGTAAACATGTTTATCTCTGCTGTATGAACGGGTGTGTCTGTGGTTTCTGCTGCTCCTGCAGCCAGCCGGCTCTTCTTTGGGAGCCGAGCCAAAAGATCCAGCTCTCTGAGAAGAGCCGAACTTCCCGTCGCTACCGCACGCAGAATGAGGCAGTGAGTCAGGTCTGTCGAACAGCTTTAAAAGTTTCAGGCCAGAGGGGTTTGTTGGATCTGAGTCGGTGCTTTACGTGGACCAGAACGCCTCTTCTAAAACTAACTTCTTGGACCGACCCATCAGGACTTCTTAATAACTGCCAGAACTCCTTCCTGTCCTCCTCGTATTGAAGTCTCTTCTGGCAATTCATCATGGCACCAAAAATACATTACCCACGATGCACCGTGTGACACATGCTTCCTTTCGTAGGCGTTACATGACGCTCACTCGTCTGTTTTTGCCAGAGAGTAATCACAAGAAATCAGAGCTGCTGTATGAACAGAGATGGAGAGTCAGAGAGCAGATTTCAGACGTTAAAATATGAAGATGAAGGACGGATCACAGCCTCCAGCAGTCGCTGCGGCTTGGTGCAAACTCTCAGTTCAATGTTTGCATGTGAAACTTTCAAAATAAACCTCTAAAATGATTCATTTACCCATTCTTGATTTCTAGTGAAGTCTTTTAATCATTTAATTTTTCCAACTTCACCAAACGAAGACGTTTCTGAAGGCCACAAGTTTTTATTCTCAGGAAAGAAACTCCCGTATTGAGCCCTGAAAGATTTGGAGAAGAGGTTTTGGATGGAAAGAGGGGCACAGCTGAGGGCTGGGTGGATGGACAGATAGATGGAAAGATGGAGGGATACACAGAGACGCAGTACAGACAGGAGGTGAGGAGGCGGAAAGCAGTTTGAGAAGTTTGAGACGGCACAGCAGAGATTTTCAGAGGGGCAACTGTGCATGTGTGTTCACGTTGTGTCTATCCATGTGGAAAGCTGATAACTGGTGTGAATTTATGTGTGTAGGTGTGTGTGTATATGTGTGTGTGTGTGTGAGTGTGTGGGCGGATACAGAATGTGCGATAAGGTTTCTGGTTCACAGAAGTTTGGAGAAAAATCACCAGAAGCACAAAGTAGAAAAGTGCAGTTTAGAGGATTTCAAACTCAAATTTGGCTGTTTTTCACAACCTGCTCGCAGCCCGGCTCCTGCCTCACACGACCTCCATGGAAGAGGGGAGCGAAGTCTTCCAGTAACATGATGTCATCATCGCTGAATAAAACATGCTGCAGTGGAGCAAGACTTCTCTGTTGGAGGGATGATCTCATCGCTTTACAGGAAGAAAATCCTCTGACATGGTTTTAACGCCGGTGTCAACGCTTTATATCACATCAGATCCAGAAGAGAAGCATGGCTACATGTAGGAGGAGGGGTTACACACACACACACACGCACACACACACACACACATACAGACAAAGGATGACTCATAAAACATCATTAAATCTTAAGAACTCTCAGATTATGTCAGATTAAGTTTGCAGCACCAAATCTCTGAACTCCCTCGTCGAGCTGTTTCCCTCCTCTGAGTCTTATCAACGCTTACCGTGTCGTGAGTCATCAAAATGTGTCACGAAATGTTTTCAGGTGTAAGTTTTCTAAAATGGCAGCCTGGTCCATGGTTTAAAAAGACAAAATAATTCTTCGTCAACTTGAAAATCAAGAAGTGGTTCCAACTGTAAGGGATGCGGCGTCCAAAAGAACCGTCAGGCTGTGATTTGTCAGATTACGGGACGTTGACTCAGGCTCGTTCTCACCGCTGCACAGGGCGCTAAGTTCTGCGTGTTTCTGAGGGCACTTTAGCACGACCACTGTTCCTCTGATGACTTCATCCTCCATGTTTGGTGTTGAAATCCAACCATTAAACACTCGTTAAGGTGGGTTGGTCCTCTCTCTCTCTCTGGGGGTCGAGCTGGAAGAAGCTGAGGAAGCTGCTCAGCATCGTGGACTCTCACCCCCCCAGAGCAGCTTCAGTGGTAGACTGAGACCATCCGTCTTTTCTTGTCTTATCTTATGTTATCTTAGGTTAGCTTAGCTTAGCTTAGCATAGTTTAGCTCTGATCACTGTAGCACCTTTTTTCATCCAGCAAAATGAGACAAAGGATCTCGTTTATTGACGGCTGTTTATTTTGTCTGAGTCGAGTTGAGTCGATTCCTTTCTGTATGTTACAGTTTGAACAAACTGTTCATACTCCATGTCTTGGAAGTCTTTATAAGCCTATGCGGTGACTTCCACTACAGAGTCATTACCATTTTCAATGCAGTGCTGCGTTCATGTTTGCAAACTACAGCCTTGTTCTTTTGTTTTGTTTATTTACTCTGATTCTCTGAAGTGTTTTTCACTAATTTGATAAACTTACAGATGATGAAATCCACTAATTCTTTGTCGTTTTTATGCTGAGGAACATTATCCTGAACCTGAAGGCCTTTTTTATACCAAGTCTTGTGGTTTACCTGATCAGAATTAACATAAGTAGTTTGGAAATGTTCCTCCATGTTTTTATTTTCCCATGACAACATTTTCAGAGTTTGTACAAATTGAAGCTAAACTTGGGATTTAAATGATTTTCAAACCTTTAAATTCTGTTTTTAAGAACATTTAATGTTGGACTTCAGTCTCAAAAGCTGAATCAGCTTCTTACCTCAGAGAGTCTGTCATCTTCCAGCTCTGGACTTCTTATTCAAAGCAAAGTGTGACCTGAAATACAACAAACCCTGATTTTTATGTCTTATTTTCGCCGTTTGAACTCTGAAAGTGATGTTGTGTTTCTGTTTGCTCGTCTCAAAGATGAACACAATCAGAAATGCAATAATGACAGTCGAAGCGTGACGTGCAGCCAGTTCACTCATCTCAGTTTGGCACAATGAAGCCATAAAAAATTACCCAAGAGTGGCACAAACCGGCGCTCAGAGCCAAACTGTGCAGGTGCCAAACAACTGAAACGCAAACAGAACAAATAAAAAAACAAAATCAGAAAACAGAAAAACGCAGCAATCAAAGCAGGAAATCTGACATGAAAATGGTCCAATCAACTTCTCTGCTGATCATTTCAGCGAAGCAATCAACTTAATGAGAGCGAAGACGAGGAACTGAACACGCCGTAATTACAGGAGAACATCTCGACCCCCTGCTTACACACCCGGGGCACAGGAAGTGACACGTGAGAGCGGGCGATGCTTAATTACTATTGACACTCGACTGACGTCCCACCTCAGCCGCTCCCCGCGCTAAAATAATTAATGCTGTAGCAGTCATCCCCGTCCCTGTAGCCATGGCGATGAGAAGATTTTCCCCCGGGTCCCCCCCCCGGTTGTCAAGCAGCAGTGAGCCAATGAGGAGAGTACCAAGTATCTGTGTGTGTGTGTGTATCTGTGTGTGTGTGGTTACAGTATAAAGTCATTAGGGATGGTTTCAGGTGAAGCTTTGAGCTGCTTCAGTCGTGATGCTGAACCTGTGATCAGATTAAACAAACAGGAAACTCACAAAACAAAATCAAAGCTTCTTGAAACGTGAACATTTAAATCAGGAAGGAGTTTGACTGAAGTGCAGGAAACTGCAGTTCACTGAGCGTCCACTAGAGGCTGTGACTGAAAGCAGAGAGATCTCTATCAGAGCTCACGTCAAGGAAGCAAACAGCAGCAAACTGTGAAAGCTTCTGTGTTTTCAGCTCCGTGGAGCTCGTCTCATGTTCTTCATCGCTCTGCTTTTTGTCTTTGTCCTCCTCAGGACTCTCTCCCACTCTCCACATGACTGTCTCCTCCTCTTCCTCCTCCTCTTCCTCCTCCTCTTCCTCCTCCTCTTCCACGTCTGTTTCCTTCACCGGCTTTTACGGATTAAATCTCGATGAATATGGGGGGCAAACAATTTGAGACAATGCACTTGAAAAGGATTATGGGATACTTGACATTTGTGTGTGTATGTGTGTGTGCGTGCGCGCATGCTCATGCGGATCAGAAGGTGTCCTGGTGGTCCTCTGTTTTCTGTTGGACCCTCTAATCCTTTTAAATCAGCTTTGTTAATCCCACTTTCTCCTCACAGCTTCACAGGCTTCATGCAGGCACATACGAGCCGTCACAGCACCGAGCCGGCGGACAATCTTCTTCCGTCTGCTCCGAGAAAAATGGACGTTTTTTGAAATTAGCTTGTTTGCTGGGTTGGAATGAAAGTTTTCTTCACTGAACATCCAAGACTAGAGTTAGAGTCTGTCCCAAACCAGAGACTAACAGAGGAGGAAACGCAAAACTAGAGTCACATTCAAAATTCACTTTCCTGAACAAACTTGATTTACCTGAATAAGTACATGAATCTCAGTGCTTCTCGAGCTGACCTCAACGTTATAAAAACTGCCCCTGCTTGCATTAATCTGGGCCTGTTCCGCCTGGTTCTGATAAACTTTGGACTGAAGTTTTTAACCCATGACTCGTCATGAATGTGTTGAGAAAGTTGGATGAGGTGGACCAAAGAGGAGCATCAACTGGGGCAGAAAAAACTTTCAAGCAGCTGTTAGAAAACAACACGTGAACTGCAAACCTGTCTATCTGAAAAACAGTAAACAAAAACAATATTTGAAGTTTCATATTTACATTTTTTCAAAACTTGAAACCTTAAAAAAATCTGGTTATTATTTTTGTTTGATTTCTAAAAAGTTAAAAACATTTTTTTTTTAGACGTAACGAGCAGCTGTTCTAAAAATATTACAAATAACAACAATAACATGTAGTGCTCAGATGTTTATCTTTGGTTTTTTAAGAGATTTTAGCCAACACAGCATTTCTACAATGAGATATTTGTTTTAAACTTCAACATTTTTTGGGCGGAAATAAATCTTTCATGTGTTCAATATTTATTTACTCTGAATTAATGATAATAAAAATGATAACAATAATCATTTTAGATCACTTTTCAAAAACCAAGTGGGGCACCAAAATAAAACAGGCAGATCATAAAGACATTCAAGTCAAGATAAAGAAATAAAACACTTTATAAGACATAAAATTCTCCTGAAAGAACTCTAAAGGGTTAAAAGATGATTAAAACAGAATAAAGTCAAATAAACGTATTAAACTTATTGTTTCTGTTCTTTTAACAGGAGTCTTCGCTTCACACCAGCACAAGAATCTGTTCCAGTGTGGACTGAAGCCACCTGAGGGACTCTGGACGGTTCACTGGTCAGTTAAGTGGTTTAGACTTCACCTTTCAGACCACTCCTAAAATACACCACCAATGCAAAACTGAGGCCAGATTTTGGCCTCACTCTTTGAAGAGGTGTGTCATCCACACTTATACACAGACAGTGGTGCAGCTCCCTGCAGAATTGGGTTGAGGAGTGTGTCCTGTGTGAGAGTATAGCTCAGTTTTTAACACCGTCTCCAGTTTGAATTTTAAAGTTTAAACAGTAAAAACTTCTGATAATCATCTTGTTTTCGTTGTGTCTCTAAGAATTCATGAGTTCACCTGTTTTCACTTTGTTAAACCCCATTGTTGTTGTTTTTTTTTTTTGTGTGACTCTGGTGAATAGTGAGATTTAAAAATGTGAAATAAATTGAGTTCAACTTGCAGAGATGTAACGGGAAGAGGGGGAAAAGGACGAGGAGTGTGAGATATAAAGCAGCTCAGCCCCTCCCCGGAGCTGCCGCTGGGATTTCTTTTTTGTTTTGCAACTTTGCCCTTTTTCTCCTTCACCTAATCTCTCTCAAATATTCTCTCAACTCTCTCCCACCCCCTCACCCCCCTTACTCCCTCTCTCCCCTCTTACCAAAGATCTGTTTATGGAAGCAGAGCCTTTGAACCCCGGCAGTCTTTATAGTTCAGAGGCTGCGAGGTGGCAGCTGCTAATGTCAATGCTAATGATGCTTCCCAAACCTGGTGAAAACACCTCCACACTGCCAGCTCTCCCCGGCCGAGGTGCCAGTCCTGAGTGTTTGTTTTGGAGGATTCAGGTGGGGTGAAGGTCTGGGGGGGGGGATTTGGCACCAAAAAAAGAGACTCTTTTCTGTGAATACTTTGAAGGGAAACAAAGATGAGACAAACAGCCCAGAGTTGCAGAGCTTTTTGAGATGAGAGGCTGCATTCTTCAGCTAGCTTGTCAACATCAAATTAGCATGGCAGCTGGAGGCCTCAGGGACAGAAACATTGGGAAGCCCCTTTCTTCCCCGGCTAAAGAAATCCTGAAGAGTGACACAAAGCTGCAGGGAGGTGGAGGATCATAATAAGGACAGTTTTTTATAGTGAGTGTGTGCAGCTGTGTCCTCTGTCAGACTCCGCCCTCCTGCGAAGGATGCCGCCTGTCCTTAAGGAGGCTGAAGGTTAGCACGCTAAGTCTGCAGGCTGCAGAGGATTTATTGTTAGTATGAGTTCATGCTTTGGCTCTCTCTGCTCATTAACACGAATATGAGAGTGTTGATAGAAGGTGGAGCGCAGAGTGCAGATCAGATGCAGGTGTGAAGCAGGTTGACGTCAGCTGCGTGCCCCTGGTACGAGGGGAGTCATGTTCATCTGTTTATTTACAAAGCTGGAAGCTCCATCTGACTGCTGACGTACAGCTGGACTCCGTGTGAGTGCAGAAATGATGTTCATCTTCTGATCTTAAAGATGATTTTTCCTCCTAACAGACGTCTCTGTTCAGTTTCTCCACAGATGACTCACCGTACTCTCCTTTACACACATCTTACATCTCCCCCGTTTTCAGTAAAACCTTTCCCTGCAGCTGAAATTAAACTCTGCCTGTCTTGTTTCCCTGTACCCCCCCCCCCTCACTGTGTCTATTTTCTGACTGGTATTTATCTTCAGTCAGTTTATGCCGTGGTTTAACCTAGTTTTCTATTCCCCCGTTAGCTCTGCTGTTCTTCACAATTAGCGTCCAACACTAACTGGCTCTTAGTTAGCAATTAGTGTCCTCTCCCACAATGAGACACTTCAGTAATAACTGCAGGTCTCTCCGCTCTCTCCCAACTGAAGAAAATACATAAACACATCAAAGCAATTCAATTAGATGCCCACAAAACACAAAACACAGATTATTACATTAAGCAAATGAGGACGCGAAGAGCATCTGAGCCCGATGAGGTAATTAACACAACCTCTCCACAACATCCAGGAGAGGGCGCCGTGCAGAGGTGTAGGTATAAAGTAGGTTCTGTTTAGTTCTTTTGGGGACTCGTCTAACTTCTATCAGCTGTCGGCCAGAAGACGAGCAGGAAACCTCTGAATGTTGACCAACAAACGACTGTGATGGCGAAGTCGATATCTCACAAACTCAAACTAACAAAAGATGAACAAGAACAAAAACTCCTTGGAGTGATTGTGTGATGGCCCAGAGGTGACGAGTAAAAACATTAAACCTGTTCTTGAGCCAATTTTCAAATATACCAACAATGTGAAACATCGAATCAATGAACTCATCCAAAAAGGATCATGTGGTCTGGTTCTGTCTAACAATAATCACAAAGGAGAGATTGTTCTAAAAGTCAATCCTAATATCCCAAAACGCCAACATTTGAAAAACGTCCCCTTGGATGGAGTGGGCATCTGAGGGATTAAAGTGTGTTAAATTCATCTGAGAAAAACAAGAAAATGTCGTTTTTATCTCATAAATTTGATATTTTTTATGAAATGAAGTGCCTCAGGTTTAGTCCATCAGTTATCCAGTTTTTAAGCACGGGCCTGATTGTCTCTTCGGTCAGGGTTCCTCAAACTTTTCAGCCTGTGACCCCAAAAACAGCGGCGCTGGATACCAGTGACCCTCTGCCTACTGTAGTCACATGTTCCTGTGTTTCCTGAAGGAATCTGTCTCCACTGATTCCAGTGTTATACTGGTTTCATCACCTCAGGGGTCCTCAACAAAGAAATGAGGGAAAAAAACATGTTTATGTGGTTTCATATCAACTTTAACCCATATTTTAGTTTATATTTTCACAGTAATGGAATAAATATGCAGTTGTAAATGATTTTGTAAAACATCTCACAACTCAAACTTTGGGAACTTCTATCTTAGTCACCACGTAGCCAGCCTGAATACATTTCATCCATCCTCTGTAGCTTACTGGATTCATCGTCTTAAAACTGTTAAACTTGCTCTCACAGGTGAGTCGATCCCGGACGAACACTGCAGAGTCTGTGCTTTAAAACAACAAAATTAAACTCATACCAAACATCATCATGTTTCTGAAAAGACTCCCAATGCCTGAAACCCAATCCAACATAATACTGGATTAAAGGAATCAGTCATTACTTCGCTCATAATTCTGAGATAATTTTCTTATTAATGCAGAAAAAAAGAGAAAAATCTTCGTCTCTCAAATGAACTCTAAATGTATTTGGAATATAGAGTCTCTTATGGGTTTTTATATCTAAACGAGTTGGTGTGAAGGGGAGAGACTCTGCAGTATGTTATAGAATCAGGGTTCAGCACCACGGACAGGGGCAGCTGTACTGCCGTAGCTTTGATGCTCCTGTTGGACGATTGAACCGTTTTAATGATGGATTTTGTTTTGTTCATGGGCGCTTGGTCCAGTGGGAACGTTTTCTGACTCTTAGGAGATGGGAGTGATGGACTTTTGAAACATGGGAAAGGGTAAAACAAGCTGAAGATGCAGGACGTGGGTTTCCAGACTGGCAGAGACAAGAAAATAAGGGCTTACAGATTACAAAACGGGATTTGGTTATAGATGGTTTTGAATAATAAGTAACAGAAGAGTCAGACTGACACGACACTTTCATTCAATACTTTCCAGTTTCAAAATTACTTTTTCACACGTTCACTTCACGATCCTCCCATAGGCCGTGTTGTTTCCAGTTAGCACAGCTTTCATGCATTCCTGCATTTCGTGCACCCCTCATTAAAAGATTCCCACTCAGCCAGAGAGAACGAAATGAGATGAAAAAGGAAAAGTTATGGGTTAAAAAAGGTTTTAACGGCTGGTTATCTAAAAGGCAAAATGTCAACACATTCCCAGCCTGAAGGCAGAATCCCAAAATCAAGAGCCACCATCTTTTTATCCTCCGGTGCAGAACTCAAACACTGAGGCAGTTGGCAGTTGCATAGCAATTAGAGCTCAGATAAATCAATACCTCCCAGGATGTGACACAGTGAGAGAGCCTCCTTTCACACAAGCAATGAAGTATTAAGGCTGCTGAAAAATATATACTTATAAAGCGAAGGGCGCTGGGGAACTCTGCGTTAGTCATCCTGCTCTTTAGGCAGTCCAAAGCCAGTGAGGAGTGTCAGAGGACGGGTTTCATGAAGTGACGCTAATATAAATATGCGCAGGTGGCATTTGTTTGAAGGAATAGAGCTGTTTCTAATTATTTCTGTCTTTGAAGGAAATACCAACCGTAAGCTGTCAGAGATACTTCTCCTTATGTAGGGTTCAGATTTTACAATCTCAGCCCAATTAAAATCCCATATGATGGGTGTGAAGCTTCTGTTATATGGGAATAACTCCAGGCTTCGCTACTTTTTTTTTTTTTTTTAACTGCGTTTCCACTGTGGACAACAACTGCCATCACACGGCCCTCCTGCAAAGATTTAGCCCAAGTGAAAGTTTTAATAGGATGAGTAGAATCACATGGGACAATCTGATGCAAAGGGTTTGAAAAGTTTCCTGAGAGGGTGAACTCAAGGACTATTAATATGATGCACAACTATCTCTAAAACACCTCTGAGTATCTGCTCTATAGCTGTAGGAAACCTGGCCAATCAGAGTCTCTAAAAGAGGAAGAATCAGATCTGAGAATGTGGACATTACATGTTAGTATGAAACTGTAAATTTTATTATATTTCAAAGAAAATAAAAACTTTAATTGGATGTCTTTAAGTCGCATGGAACCTTTTCTTTCTTGCTGCTGCCTTGTGTCACGTGAAGGGTGATGTTTCTTCATCCTCGGCACTTTTCATGAACAGGTGAGCAAACTAAAGGTCTGCAAATAATGACCTCCCTCTTAATATAGGCCACATTAGCATTACATTAACCTTTTTAAAATGTGTTTATGTGCGTGTGAGGGAGGGGGGGGGTGGGGGGGTAGAGGAGAAAAGGGTCGAGCTGTTTTCCTCTCACACTCTTCGATCACCTTGAGGAATATGTGGAGTCCTCTCCTTAAGTAACTGTCACGTCTTTTAACATGAATCTGTCGTCTGCGGTGATGTACTGTCGCCCTAACGTGCCGTCCTGCCTGTGGAGTGAATTAAACTCACAAAATGCCCAAATTAGAGGAAATCACATGAAGAAATGTCCTTTAAGTGGGTAAACAGTGACCTCTGTTTGCCCTTCAGCTGGGCTTTATTTACCGTATTGTTCTCATATAGGTCTGAGAAATGATTTAGCAACAACTAAAATAGAGTTTGTTTATTAATGGCCTCCTCATTAAGGTAGAAAGGCTTTTATCACCATAGTTTCCTAAAGGTCACCTGGACTTAAAGGAGTCAGAGATCATCCTGGAACGCTCATCTCCTCCTCTGTCAGGAACTGTTTGAATTTTTTCTCTTGCCCAAATAGTTGAAGAGTTACGGTAATGAGAACAGCTTGTGACAATTATTGCCTGCAATCGCTGTTACTAAACGATCATGTGACACCGCTTAACGCTAACGCCTGCTTTCTGGAGACAGACGCGCTGAAGCCAAGAGGGCCAAAGTTTGGGCCAAAATAAAGAAAATCTTCTTTGAATACTTCGTCTTCCTCTTGTAACATCCAGAGTGCGATTAAACTCTTCCTCTCTCCATCAAACTCAGCCTCCCCGGTCCCGTCCTCGTCCGCACATCCACAGACACACACAGTCAGCAGGGATGTCAGAGTGTCTCTAATGGTGTGATGAACTATCCTTGTGTGTCTGACAGCTTCCTCGCTGTCAGTAAATATAGGATTTATGGAGTCAGAAACAGGCCTGAGGCTCTGCGGTGCATGCTGTATATTTATGTGTGTGTTACTCCCTCACACTCCGGCTGCTGGTGTGATGGAGCTCGATGGGCCGGCTGGATTAGAGGCATGCAGGGGCTGCGGCACCGTTCAGAGGTACGAGGCCGAAGAAGGAGAGGAGGACAAATTCCATCAGTTTCACTAGTTTGTTCCGCTTGAAGGAGACCAGGATGTGGTTAGCTTAGCTTAGCATAGAGCTCCGTTTGGATGCATCATTTTGGCCTTTCTCAGGAGCTGCTTGTGTCGTGTTTATGAGAGGTTTTTTATAATCCATCCACCACTCAAACTCAGTTTCCGTGAAACCTACAAGCCAAGTCCTGGGCTGTGGTTGGTACACACTGATTACCGCTCTGAAAACGGCAGCAGACAGTCGTTAAAGACATTTACTGTCCGTGTTACACGAGGTGTGATATCTGAGGAGTGTTTTCCTCCATGACCTGCAAACACACTGCAGCTACTGCAAAACTCCACCACAGAGAGGGCCAGACGTCCCTATGTCATTTTTAAGCTCCAGAATTTAAAGTGTGTATGAGTGTGTGTGTGTGTGTGTGTGTGTGTGTGTGTGTGTGTGTGTGTGTGTGTGTGTGTGTGTGTGTGTGTGTGTGTGTGTGTGTGTGTGTGTGTGTCAGTCAGTCTGTCTCCATCCTCCCTCCCAGTGCTGAGCCACTAATGGAGAACAAGCCTGTTAGAGCAACATGCCACGCTTTACTAGCAGCACACCAGGGACGGACACAAACACACACACACACACACACACACACACACACACACACACACACACACACACACACACACACACACACACACGCTGCATGGACTAAATAACACACCAGACAGACAAAAATACTCAAACACATTGGTGCAAAAAGATAACACACCAAAGTCTCAAAAAATGGGAACATACACACACACACACACACACACACACACACACACACACACACACACACACACACACACACACACACACACACACACACACACTTTCTCTCTCATACACACAGATGAACACTCAGGGTAACAACAAGCATTCACTTCCATAATAGGAGACTCACAAACACTAAACACACCCCAACACACACACACACACATCCCAGTGGAGTATAGCGCCATAGCAACAGCCTGCAAACAGCTAATCTATTCAGTGATGCAGCAGTCGTCTCTCAGCGGGAACACAGCCTCCAATTATACCTTCATTTGTTTGTCAGTTTGTTTTTGAAGTCAACATGAAAACCAGCAGAACGACGGAGCTTCAGTTTTAACTTTAGAGCAACTTCACACCGCAGAGAGAGAGAGAGAGATCTCAGACACACACACACACACACACACACACACACATACACATGCAGCATGGTTTTATTTCGTGGAGCACGGCGCTTCAGGCCAGAGAGGAAGTATAAATACAGGTCACAGCTGGAGTCAGAATATAGTGGAGAAACAGCCTCGAGTGCTGAAAATGAAGCAATTTGGAGGTGAAGAAACTGCAGTTCCTCAAACGTCCAGTTGGGGCTGATTCCATGAATGGTAAATGGTAAATGGACCAGTACTTATATAGCGCTTTTCTAGTCTTACCGACTACTCAAAGCGCTTTACACTAGCCTCATTCACCCAATCACACCACATTCACACAGATGGCCGACTTAAGCTAATCAGACCACCGTTAAGACTAACACTCACACCACATTCATACACCACTGAACAACAGTGGGAGCAACTTGGGGTTCAGTGTCAAACACATTGGTGCAAAAAGATAACACACCAAAGTCTCAAAAAATGGGAACACACACACACACACACACACACACACACACACACACACACACACACACACACACACACACACACACACACACACACACACACACACACACACACACACACACACACACACACACGAGAGCTCAAGACATGGGGTTCAGTGTCTTGCTCAAGGACACTTCGGCATGTGACTGCAGGAGCTGGAATCGAACCCACAAACTTCTGATTGTGGGGCGACAACTCTACCTACTGAGCCACAGCCGCCCAACGAACCAAATATGATCCCATGAGCCCATGTTTGTATCTTTACAGCAAAGATGAACACGTTTAAACTTGAAAACATGAATCTAAGCGAGTTTTGTTTTTTTTTTATCTCATTTTTAGTAAGAAAATGTCTCATTTCAAGATATTCAAAGACATAAATGACGCCTGAACTGCTTACTTGGGCGCTGCAAAGACCACAACACAACGGAAGTGTTTCCAGAGGACACTTAAAAGTGACGCACACGCCCTGACACGCTTGTTGTTGATGCAGATTTTGAGTCTCAGCCCTGTTCAGGTTCTCTTTCCATCAGTAAAAAATGAGATGAAAGTGTTTTTGATTTATTTTGAATTGATGAAGATGTTTCCTTAGTTCGCTTGTGTTTTGTCTTTGTGCATGTGTTCTCTTAAGCTGCAGTGCTGTGAGCCCTCAGGGCCACCGTACCAGACAGATATATTCAGTTATAAAAGGTAGAATGGAAATATAAAATAAGTAAAGACTCCAGTTTTTATCACCTGTATGCGTTACTCTCATGTTTCTGATGCTGCAGATCAGACGGAGCTTCGACCGTCTCTCTGACACAGTTTGAATTTCACTCTGCAGTTTCATCCATTAGTGTTTCCTCTCCTTCCCGTCAGAATCCACTCGCTTCATTTTGTAGACGCGGGTCACAGCGGCAGTCACATTGTGGGAATTTAGTCCAAAATTTCTGCCAATTTAGCCAAATTTCCAAAGCAGCCATCTGTGAACTCGTCTCACTGAGCGATCAGAGAACACTGTTTTTGGGTTGTTCACCAAATTTCACCACCTGTCTCTGGAACTTTGCTGGGAAGCGCAACATGGGAGTGAAACTCTTTCCAAACTTAAAAGCATTTATTTGAGTTTTTAAAGGATTGGGACCTTTTTTTCTTTTTGTTTGGCAGGAAGTGGGCAGATTAAATTTGGTATGAACCCTGAGATGCTCGGCCCTGACCAGCTGTCTCTGTGACCAACAATCCGACTGCTGAGCGGGGGCTTCACAAACTCTGAGTAACTTTAAGAGTCTCAGCAACTTCATGATCTCGTTCCTGTCAGACTTTAACTTTCTGTGAGGAAGTTTTAACTGATTATCTGTCAGTAGACAGAAGGGATCACTAAACGCTGATAGAGGGGTCGAGAAACGCATTCCAAAATCAGAAACTCTTTGAAGTTGCATATTTCATCCATGATGGTAAAAATCTAAACAAAATCGAGTTTAAATTTGATGTAAAGCGATGCAAACAGAAACAGTTTGATCTGTTTTGTTTGTTTGTTTTTTTGAAGACCCCAGAGGAGACTAAACAAGGATAACCATGATGGTATCTAACCATGATGGTATCTAACCATGTGGTATCTAACAATGGTGGTATCTAACCATGATGGTATCTAACCATGTGGTATCTAACCATGATGGTATCTAACCATGGTGGTATCTAACCATGATGGTATCTAACCATGTGGTATCTAACCATGATGGTATCTAACCATGGTGGTATCTAACCATGTGGTATCTAACCATGTGGTATCTAACCATGATGGTATCTAACCATGATAGTATCTAACGATGTGGTATCTAACAATGGTGGTATCTAACCATGGTGGTATCTAACCATGTAGTATCTAACCATGGTGGTATCTAGCAACGGTGGTATCTAACCATGGTGGTATCTAACCATGGTGGTATTTAACGATGGTGATATCTAATGATGGTGGTATCTAACCATGGTGGTATTTAACCATGGTGATATCTAACCATGGTGGTATCTAACCATGATGGTATCTAACCATGTGGTATCTAACCATGATGGTATCTAACCATGGTGGTATCTAACCATGTGGTATCTAACCATGTGGTATCTAACCATGATGGTATCTAACCATGATAGTATCTAACGATGTGGTATCTAACAATGGTGGTATCTAACCATGGTGGTATCTAACCATGTGGTATTTAACCATGGTGGTATCTCACCATGGTGGTATCTAACCATGGTGGTATCTAATCATGGTGGTATCTAATGATGGTGGTATCTAACCATGGTGGTATTTAACCATGGTGATATCTAACCATGGTGGTATCTAACCATGGTGGTATCTAACCATGGTGGTATCTAACCATGTGGTATCTAACCATGGTGGTATCTAACCATGGTGGTATCTAATCATGGTGGTATCTAATGATGGTGGTATCTAACCATGGTGGTATTTAACCATGGTGATATCTAACCATGGTTGTATCTAACCATGGTGGTATCTAACCATGGTGGTATCTAACCATGTGGTATCTAACCATGGTGGTATCTAACCATGTGGTATCTAACCATGGTGGTATCTAGCAACGGTGGTATCTAACCATGGTTGTATTTAACAATGGTGATATCTAATGATGGTGGTATCTAACCATGGTGGTATTTAACCATGGTGGTATCTAACCATGGTGGTATTTAACTATGGTGGTATCTAACCATGGTGGTATTTAACAATGGTGGTATCTAACCATGGTGGTATTTAACCATGGTGGTATCTAACCATGGTGGTATTTAACGATGGTGGTATCTAACCATGGTGATATTTAACGATGGTGGTATCTAACCATGGTGGTATTTAACGATGGTGGTATCTAACCATGGTGGTATTTAACGATGGTGGTATCTAACCATGGTGGTATTTAACGATGGTGGTATCTAACCATGGTGGTATTTAACGATGGTGGTATCTAACCATGGTGGTATTTAACGATGGTGGTATCTAACCATGGTGGTATTTAACAATGGTGGTATCTAACCATGGTGGTATTTAACCATGGTGGGGTGCAAAAAACAGTATAACCTGAATTTTCCTCACAGGAGCTTTAAAGCTACTGTGAGAAAATTTCTACCTGTGTGGATTTTGGCGCCCCCCTCTGGGAAAAGATGTGCACACAGTCTGTCAGTCTGACACCTACCCCCTCATTTCGAGAGCAGAAATTAGAAATTTCAAAGTAAAAGTTTAAACTTGTGTTGCTGACAGTCTTATTTGCTCTTGTTGCTGATACAGATGTGTTACTGTTTGTTTTGATCTCTTTCATAACCAGTTAAAAAAATCCTCACAGAAGCTTTAATTTTTCTCCGGTATTATTACAGGTCAGTGCTTACAGCAGCTGCTCGTTGGTTTCATTTAACTTTTCATGAAATTAAAGACAAAATAATATATTTTATCAACTTTATTTTGGGAGAAAAAAACTATTTTTCATCTTTAAAAGGCTCATCCTGCTTAAACCTGAGGACTGTCAGACTTAAGTTGCAGTTTGGAGGGATTTTGTGCTAAATTAGCGGCTGTGTTTAACAGATTAGTCGCAGAATAATCTTGAAAAGACAGAAGTTGTGTTTTTTCTACATATACTATGAATGGTATATCTTTGATGATACAGAGCAGGATGGTTCAGTCAGACCGCTTCATGGAAGAATACATCATGAGTGAAAATGACAGAAGCATTTCTCTCCACTTTTCCTGAGCCTCGCCAAACTTTAAAATCTGCAGACAGCAGTAGCTCAGACCCCAGGGTAACACCAAACTTACAGCACTCAGACGCTGGATCCTCGCTGGTGACGGAGACGGAGAACAGAGAGCAGAGAGGAGGGAGAGGAGAGCAGGATGAGAGGAAGCGGGGAGCGTTTCAGAGACACAGCAGTGTGTTAACGGGAGCCAAGCATGGCAAATTGGACTGAATTTTCCGCCTGTGCGATTTCAATACACAAACGCAGGCGTACATAACCATGCTTAATAAGTGTCGGGCTAATGCATTGTATAATCTCCTCTAAATTAATATGTTAGACACAATTGCCTGGTAATTAATTCCTGTCACAGCATATCCAAATGAGCAGATTTATTCGCTTCTGTCAATCATAAAACCCCCGAGCCCGAGGCGGATTATGGCCCAGCATGAGGATGATGGTGCGGTTATGTGTGCTGGTTTATGTCTTCCATGTATAAACATCCATTACCCCGGCCTTTAAAGAGCCAATGACGAGGGCCGGTCATCAAACGAAGGTCAGCGTGATGGAGGGAAACACAGCAGCCTTTTGTTTTACGGCTTCATAAAGAACGCGGCGTCTCCACGGACCCCTCAACCGCTCCACATCCTCCGCCGTTCACTTTCATGGCGTTTCCTTTCCCACAAGCCGCCTCGCTGCCTTGCTGTTTCCCAGGATTCCCTTCGAGTGAAACTGCAGCGACATTTCTGCAGTGCGCACAGAGACTTGCCTGAAGACTCCGTTTTTTTTATTCCTGCAATAGAAGTCTTAAATGACTTGCACCCTGCAGCGGCAGGAAGTGTAAATTTGTGAGTAATGACTGAGGCTGAATGGAGCTCACTCATCCAGCGCTGGAACTCGGGGATTTGTGGAGCTTACAGACTCTGATGTGAGCTTCTGGAATAAATATTAGATGGAAATTTACAAAAATGCAATTATTAACTTGGCTCCTTGTTTTCCATCTTCTGCTTCTTCTTCTTTGTGTTTCTCTCTTTCCATCCTGCTCTCTCATTGGTTGAATGATTCCAAATGACAATGAGCTCTTTGGTGCTTTAGATGTGACCTCATGTTGTGATATTAAGACACTTCAGAGAGGCCAAAGACAGGGACGTGTACACAACAAGGACATGACGTATAATCACTGCGACTGCTCCTCTAGACCAGGGGTTCCCAAACTTTACCATGCCGAGGCCCCCAAACAGCATTAGCTCCTGACTTTTGCAAACCAAGATTTTTTTTATTTTATTTCTTTTGTCGCGGTATGAAGCGAAAAATGATGCTTTCAGTGATCTTGCAGCAAATTGCCTGACCTAACGCTCTTCTTTACGTCTAAAGAAGTCGACTGTTTTTTCAGCCTCTGCTTTGTGTTTTTGTATCAAGTGACGCCGAAGTTTCGAGAGTTATAAACACTCATTTAAGAGTGACATAGACATAGGACACTTTTCGGGCAATCATGGCCATTTTTCTGTATGGCTTTGAAGCCATACTTAATGTATGCTACCTCATATTTTTGAATTTTAATTGGCCGTGAGTTCTAAGATTTTTTTTGCTGCAGAATCCTTCACAGTAGGGCTGCTGGACTGCTCCTTTGGTCTTTTTCCTGTCAAAACCTTTTCATTTTGAGCTAGCTAGCAGCTTGATAACAGCATATATTTTTTTCCCCTTTCCTCCAAATTTCTGAGGCCCCCCTAGCACCCCATGGAGGCCCCCACTTTGAAAAGCACTGCTCTAGACAACCGTTTTAAACGATGGCGGGGGTGTTAGAGGGCTGTGTTGGACCAACTCTGACTCTGATGAGACGGCGCTTCATGTAAACAGACGCTTTACGATGATGTGGGCGGGGCATGTGCGTTTTTGGGTGGATAATGGTGCTGGCCAGTGTGGCGTGTTTTGTCATGAAACGATGGCTGATGGGTTTTAGGATTGTGATGTGGGACCGCAGTGTGCAGGGAAACAAGCGTTGTTGGATTTGGTACTTCATGAAATTTAGTGTCCTTCACATTCTTGCTCAGGAGCATAAACCAGCTGTAGATTCACTCTTCTTCCTTCTGCTTTTGTTCTACGTTGACGTCGTCTTTGCTGAACGTTTGTCTTCAGGGCTTTCTGCCCAGAAGTTGAACTGTTTTTTGCCAGAAGAGGCCTCGGCGAGAGCAGTCAGGAGCAATATTTAGCTTTTCTCCCCATTTTAAGGTCAGTGTACGATAAGCTGCTCTGAACGACCATCAGCTGATGGTGATCGGGGACTCTCCTCATCAGCTCAGCGAGCTTTCTGACCTTTTCAAACAAATTTATTTTTGACTGAAACACGTTTGAACGTATGATAAAGATATTACGGATCTTTGATGACAGAAGTGGACATATCGTTATTTTAAACATCAGCAGGTCAAAAGTTTAGAACCACAGTTAGAGTTTGAGCAGAATCCTCCACGACTCACGACTTTGCTTTTTCTTCTTCCTCTTTTCAGCCAAATTCCACCAGATCCGCGTCTGGTCCGTCTCCGCTCCGTCACAGCTCCACATCTGGTAGGTTCCACTTCTAGTCAAGGTTTTAACTTCCTCCAGCGCTGCTTCCATCTGCGATTCAGATCCTTCCACATCAGATACACACGACTTCTAGTTTTACTGGATGCTGAAGCCTGAAGCAGATCGAGCTGAGTTTCTACGACTACAACAGGAAAAGTTATCTGCATTGACTGAAACTGTTACGTTTAATACAGGAAGCAGAAATAAAATGAGGTAAAACAGAGAAAATAAAAACCTCAGAGGTTCAAATGTTCCATCGTTTAACCTGTTTGATAGTTTTTAATTCTGTTCACTTTCTTCATGAATTGATCTGAAGACGTCGTGATGTGTTTCCAAAACGTCCTCATTAAATTTGTTATTTTGTTTTAAAAGGATTTAATGACCAACCTGTGCTCTGCAAATAAACCCTGAACTCGCTCATATGACAGGAACAGAAACACACACACACACACTCTCACAAAGCCAAAAGGTGTTTCTCTTTCCCACTATTTGCTCATGCTTAGTGCTGGTTTGAAAACACACACACACACACACACACACACACACACACACACACACAGGCCTGCAGGCGTGTGGTTTTTCTTTATTAAAAACCAGAAAGCGTAATTAGCTGCAGAATATGCTTAACCCCGTACGGCTCCCTCAGCTCCAGGAGATATTGCTGCTTCCTCTCCATTATTAAAAACATCACAGACGTGAGAGGAGGAGGAGCAGACAGCAAATATCACAGCTACGTGTTTACAGAGGCCAGGTGAGGAAACCGTGTTCGTTTAGGCAGGTGTGTGTAAGTGTGTGACAGCATCAGACTGACCTGTTTCTGATTAATCTGAGGAGACATCAGGATTATATTCACAGGCAGTGTTCTTTGGATTGAGTTCTTCATATCAGACTCTGTTTCTGGTCTCGGGCTCAGAGTAGTGAGTGATGTTTCTCCCGCGTCACTCTGAGCTCTTTAATCCAGCGTGTGTCTGATGGTTCACAGCGTCTGCTTTCACCTCTGCAGCTCTCAGGACGACACAAAGTTTCTGCTGGTGATCGGTTCACTGATCCAGCTGTGACCCCCACAGCAGAGCATGCTGTGTGTGTGCGTGTGTGCGTGTGTGTGTGTGTGTGTGTGCGTGTGTTTTCTGTCAGGGACATGAGGATTTGTGGGTATTGTTTGGCGTGTTGTCCGCGTCTCCTCAGTTGTGTACTCCAGTCTGAACTGAGGAGACGACGCTTCTGTGACACCTTCAGGAGACAGGTCGGGCTCCTGCTCGCCTCAGATGTTCAAACATGCAGCATCTTTAATCCTTTGAGTCTTGAATCGGAACAAACTTTATCCTGCTTAACCCATAAAACTGGTTATCGGATGTTAGTTTGAGGGTGTTAACCATCAAAAAACACATTTTTTACCCGAATAACTTCAATTAGACGGATGATAAACGACTCCAGGGTTCATGAGGAATCAGTGAGTGGATGAAAACATCAACAAGTGGACAGACAGACAGTGGACAGACAGACAGTGGACAGACAGACAGAGGAGAGACAGACAGCGGACAGACAGTCAGTGGACAGACAGACAGAGGAGAGACAGACAGCGGACAGACAGACAGTGGACAGACAGACTGTGGATAGACAGTAGGTGGACAGACAGACAGTGGACAGACAGTCAGTGGACAGACAGACAGTGGACAGACAGACAGCGGACAGAAAGTCAGTGGACAGACAGACTGTGGATAGACAGTAGGTAGACAGACAGTAGGTGGACAGACAGACAGTCAGTGGACAGACAGTCAGTGGACAGACAGTAGGTGGACAGACAGACAGCGGACAGACAGACAGTGGACGGACAGTCAGCGGACAGACAGACAGTCAGGTGGACAGACAGACAGTGGACAGACAGTCAGTGGACAGACAGACTGTGGATAGACAGTAGGTAGACAGACAGTAGGTGGACAGACAGACAGTGGACAGACAGTCAGTGGACAGACAGACAGTGGACAGACAGTCAGTGGACAGACAGTAGGTGGACAGACAGACAGTGGACAGACAGTCAGTGGACAGACAGACTGTGGATAGACAGTAGGTAGACAGACAGTAGGTGGACAGACAGACAGTGGACAGACAGACAGTGGACAGACAGACTGTGGATAGACAGTAGGTAGACAGACAGTAGGTGGACAGACAGACAGTGGACAGACAGTCAGTGGACAGACAGTAGGTAGACAGACAGTAGGTGGACAGACAGACAGTGGACAGACAGTCAGTGGACAGACAGACAGTGGACAGACAGACTGTGGATAGACAGTAGGTAGACAGACAGTAGGTGGACAGACAGACAGTGGACGGACAGTAGGTAGACAGACAGTAGGTAGACAGACAGTAGGTGGAGAGACAGACAGACAGTGGACGGACAGTCAGCGGACAGACAGTCAGTGGACAGACAGTCAGTGGACAGACAGACAGCGGACAGACAGACTATGGATATACAGTAGGTAGACAGACAGTCAGTGGACAGACAGACAGTGAACAGAAAGACAGTCAGTGGACAGACAGTCAGTGGACAGACAGTCAGTGGACAGACAGACTATGGATATACAGTAGGTAGACAGACAGTCAGTGGACAGACAGACAGTGGACAGACAGACAGACAGTGGACAGACAGACAGTGGACAGACAGTAGGTAGACAGACAGTAGGTGGACAGACAGACAGTGGACGGACAGTCAGCGGACAGACAGTCAGCGGACAGACAGTCAGTGGACAGACAGACAGTGGACAGACAGTCAGCGGACAGACAGACAGTGGACAGACAGTCAGTGGACAGACAGACTATGGATATACAGTAGGTAGACAGACAGTCAGTGGACAGACAGACAGTGGACAGACAGTCAGTGGACAGACAGTAGGTAGACAGACAGTAGGTGGACAGACAGACAGTGGACAGACAGACAGTGGACAGACAGTAGGTGGACAGACAGACAGTGGACGGACAGTCAGCGGACAGACAGTCAGCGGACAGACAGTCAGTGGACAGACAGACTGTGGATAGACAGTAGGTAGACAGACAGTAGGTGGACAGACAGACAGTGGACAGACAGTCAGTGGACAGACAGACAGTGGACAGACAGTCAGTGGACAGACAGTAGGTGGACAGACAGACAGTGGACAGACAGTCAGTGGACAGACAGACTGTGGATAGACAGTAGGTAGACAGACAGTAGGTGGACAGACAGACAGTGGACAGACAGACAGTGGACAGACAGACTGTGGATAGACAGTAGGTAGACAGACAGTAGGTGGACAGACAGACAGTGGACAGACAGTCAGTGGACAGACAGTAGGTAGACAGACAGTAGGTGGATAGACAGACAGTGGACAGACAGTCAGTGGACAGACAGACAGTGGATAGACAGACTGTGGATAGACAGTAGGTAGACAGACAGTAGGTGGACAGACAGACAGTGGACGGACAGTCAGCGGACAGACAGTCAGTGGACAGACAGACAGTGGACAGACAGTCAGTGGATAGACAGACAGTGGACAGACAGACAGACAGTGGACAGACAGACAGTGGACAGACAGTAGGTAGACAGACAGTAGGTAGACAGACAGTAGGTGGACAGACAGACAGACAGTGGACGGACAGTCAGCGGACAGACAGTCAGTGGACAGACAGTCAGTGGACAGACAGACAGCGGACAGACAGACAGTGGACAGACAGACTATGGATATACAGTAGGTAGACAGACAGTCAGTGGACAGACAGACAGTGAACAGAAAGACAGTCAGTGGACAGACAGTCAGTGGACAGACAGTCAGTGGACAGACAGACTATGGATATACAGTAGGTAGACAGACAGTCAGTGGACAGACAGACAGTGGACAGACAGACAGACAGTGGACAGACAGACAGTGGACAGACAGTAGGTAGACAGACAGTAGGTGGACAGACAGACAGTGGACGGACAGTCAGCGGACAGACAGTCAGCGGACAGACAGTCAGTGGACAGACAGACAGTGGACAGACAGTCAGCGGACAGACAGACAGTGGACAGACAGTCAGTGGACAGACAGACTATGGATATACAGTAGGTAGACAGACAGTCAGTGGACAGACAGACAGTGGACAGACAGTCAGTGGACAGACAGTAGGTAGACAGACAGTAGGTGGACAGACAGACAGTGGACAGACAGTAGGTAGACAGACAGTAGGTGGACAGACAGACAGTGGACGGACAGTCAGCGGACAGACAGTCAGCGGACAGACAGTCAGTGGACAGACAGACAGTGGACAGACAGTCAGTGGACAGACAGACTATGGATATACAGTAGGTAGACAGACAGTCAGTGGACAGACAGACAGTGAACAGAAAGACAGTCAGTGGACAGACAGTCAGTGGACAGACAGTCAGTGGACAGACAGTCAGTGGACAGACAGACTGTGGATATACAGTAGGTAGACAGACAGTCAGTGGACAGACAGACAGTGGACAGACAGTCAGTGGACAGACAAACTGTGGATAGACAGACAGCGGACAGACAGACAGACAGTGGACAGACAGTCAGTGGACAGACAGTCAGTGGACAGACAGGCAGTGGACAGACAGACAGTGGACAGACAGACAGTCAGTGGACAGACAGTCAGTGGACAGACAGTCAGTGGACAGACAGACAGCGGACAGACAGACAGTGGACGGACAGTCAGCGGACAGACAGACAGTCAGTGGACAGACAGACAGTGGACAGACAGTCAGTGGACAGACAGACAGTGGACAGACAGACAGTGGACAGACAGACAGTGGACAGACAGTCAGTGGACAGACAGTCAGTGGACAGACAGTCAGTGGACAGACAGTCAGTGGACAGACAGACAGTGGACGGACAGACAGTGGACAGACAGTAGGTAGACAGACAGACAGTGGACAGACAGACAGTGGACAGACAGACAGTGGACAGACATGTTTAGCGTATTAATCCAGCGTGTTCCCAGAGAGCAGTTTAAATGCTGATGATTCATCATCTGTGGACTCTGAGCAGACTTTGACACATAAAGACATGAACTGTGTCAATAAAGCAGAAATCCTCCCTAACCAAAGAGAGCAGCCAGCCCTCTGGAGGCCTGTCAAGGCTGGAGCTATGGGCAGACCTTAGTGTTTGAGGCCCACCCCTATCAAGTAGCTCATGCTAACAGACAAATAAAACGCTGTAAGAAGTAATTTCCTCCTGAAATGTTCAACAGATTCATTAAGCTGCAAAACAGAAACACCAAAGTAAAGTGTGTTTATCTTTTACATGATTAATTTGATGCTCCTCAGAATTTTCTCTCTTGTGTAAATCTTTTCCATCGTTCTGTCAGTTTGGAATGTTTATTTTTAAGATGTCCAGTTTGAAATCATATTCAGCTCTAAGTCTCCTCACTCTGCTCCTCGACTATAAAACACTCCTCACCTCAGATCTCTTCAGGCAGATTCTCACCTATTATCTCAGAGCTCGCTCGCTCTCTCTTTCCCACTCTGGGTTTTCTAGAGACAGAAATAATTAGAAAAGACTGAAAATGAAAAATTCACAATGCCTGAGGCTCTGCAGGCGCCGGCGCAACTGAGGGATGCTGTGTGGATGTGGAGCGGCGACGCATCTGTGAGATTTATAAAACTGATTGTAGTTGCACCTGCACAGACGATGCAGCGATGGTGCAAAGATGAGATGTTAATGTGCAGAAAGCGTCCCTGTTTGTTTTCAAATCAAGAAGGAGTGTTTGGAGTCAAAGAAGACCAACATATTCAGAGTCAGATGGCTTAGAGGGGTTGGTTTTAAATGAGCTCCAGCTTCAGCCTAAACCCTTTGGGTTACACTAAAAATTAAAAAAAATATTTCGAGTTTTTAAATTGTTTCGATTGTTGAAAATGAACTGAATAAATTTCTTTCATTCATTCATTCAAACGAGATAAAAGCCAAAAAACACTGTGCGAGTGAACGATGCATGTCATCCCTTTAAAGACACAAACGTGTAGTTAAGATCTGCACAATCCTGCAACCCACACGCAGTGGGCGACGTTAGGAAAGTGTCAGTCACATGTGAAAGGCCACGCCCACACAGCCTCTGAAAATGGTGAGATGATCTGCACTTTGAGTCCGGTTTGTGAATCTTCTGGTTGTTTAACGTCATGTTTATAATTCCGGAAGCTTAACGAGTCTCTCAACTTGATCTGCTGCATTTTTACCACTTTTAGTCAAATTTCTGAAGCTTTCAGCTCCTGATGAGATGATGGAAGCTCTGATAAAATCCTTTTTCCTCTCCTCCGCCCTCCTCCTACTTTCCTCCTCTCCATCCAATTCTTCTCAGTGCCAGAACAACACAATAATAAGATTACACACCAGTGTGTGTGTGTGTGTGTGTGTGTGTGTGTGTGTGTGTGTGTGTGGAGCCGGGCAGAGATGCCCACATTTAAAAGGTTGTGTAGCAGTAAATGCACACACACACACACACACACACACTCACACACGCCCACACACATGCCTGTGCACACACACACACAGAGCTTTTCTCTTCCTCCTCTCGTCGTGTTTCGTTGGTTTTTAGACTGAAAGTGAAAACATGGAATTACACTGATGATCCATTTTACTGTGAAAGTCTCTTTTCTTCTTCTTCTCTCCTTTCTCTCTCTCTCTTTTTGTCTTAATCCTCTTTGAGTCTCTTTAATCATTTCTCTCATTTTCTCTAAAAAATCATTTTCAGCGAGAGAGGAGACAAAGAGGAGAAGTCTGAACAGGAACAGACGAAAAACAGGAAGGGTGAGGAGAGGAGGAGGAGGAGGAGGAGTGGTAGAGTTATGGTAGTTAATCTGATCCAGGTGAGATCATAGAGAGAGTTGCACAGGTAAACACACCTGTCTGTGTGTGAATACAGCACAGTAATGATTCTTTTATACCATCACTAAAGATTAAATCTCAGCGTGATGCAGCGTGACGATCTGATAAGAACCTCTTAAAGGCAGTCAGTGGTTATATTGATCCATTTTTCTTCAACTCCACCCCCACCACACACTCAAACACACACACACACACACACACACACACACACACACACACACACACACAGACAGAGAGACATGCTGCATCTCCTTCCTGCCTCCCCCTCCTTCCTCTCTTCCTTCCTCTGATCCTCGAGTGGCAGACTGAGCTGTAAAAATCAATGTGGAAAATGTCCTGAAACAGGCGATCTAGAAGCCATCTGGCCTCGCTCGTCCTCAGAGACCTGCAGCACGTCTCCCGGGGGGGAGAGACACTGAGGAGGAGCAAAGAGAGAGAGAGAGAGGAGAGCCAGGCATACGCCACAAAGAAAGTGTGAACTCAACAACATGAGCTCAGAGTGAGGGCTGCGTGTCGTGTTTCTGTTACATAAGAGACCAAAGTAAAGACGAGTTTACATCAAGTCCACAAACATTTCAGACTCTTCTGTGTCAGAGAGATCAGAGGGATCAGTCCATGAGGCGTCTGTTATCTGTGGGCGATATAACAGAGCTCTGCTCAGAGCTGAGTCCTAATGCAGTTCATCACCTCCTTCAAAGAAATCATCTGATGATGGTTTACTTCACAGCAGCTCAACAAACCCTCTCATTCCAGAGTCTCCTCAAACATGGCCGACAGATGCGTCCTAATCGTACAACGATTAGTTTCATAATGGATTTGATCGATCCATTACTCTCTGGATTAATGGAGCGTTTGTTTGGTCCATAAAATGATGAAAAATGTCCACAAACCAAAGATGATCAGGACAGACCGAGAGGAGAAAAGACAGAAGAAAATACATGAAGCTGAAATCAGAGAATTTTGATTTTTTCTTAAACAGTTACTTAAACCGATAAATCCGTTATCAAAACAGCTGATGATTAATTTAGTAATCGGTTAATAACTGATTACCTGATCAGCTCTGGTTATGTGATGTTATATTAGCTAACTATCCAGCCAGCTGTCTCCTCCAGATATCGCTGCAAAAAGTCCAAACTGAGCCCGTGTTTTTGTTTTATTTTCACTTTAAAATGTCTTGAAAGATTTTAATTAACCCGTTCGATCCCACTGGGACAACAATCATTGCTACACTCTCTTTTTTTACTTCTGGAACTTTAAATTTTAACATAAAACAATGTGAAAAAAATATAATAAGAAGAAAAGAATGAATTATACAAATGTAAAACTAAACCATATGAAAAAAAAAATCATACATGTTATTTATTAGGGAGGTCTAAGGAATGAAATGTTAAACACAAATGATCTGAAATGCAGACAAATACCTGATTTGAAGAGGCCTCGGTTCTGCCAATGGGAGAAGAAATATTACTTAAAGTCTTTTAAATTTAGGAAATATCTTCATATTTACAAACCAACATGTCAGCTGTTCTTGTTCAATCAGGAGTTTTATTTTTGGCCTCTAATATCCTAAAATGTGTCATTTTCTGTGACGTTTATTAAATCAAGTGAGACTATTTTTAACTAGAATTATAAAGTAAAAAAAACAAACATGTGCTTTTGAATCTTGTGGTGCAGGACTGTCAGGTGATGCAGAATTAAATCCTCCTTCAGTCAGACCTCATTCAGTTCACTCACAGGCTTCATAAGATGCGTCCTTTGACGGCTGTTTCTCCTGAACTGAGAGGCGGCTACATGCTCCACAGGTGTTAGCTAGAAAGCTAACAGTATGCTAAACTCAGAGTCAGTGCATTGACGAACATCACTCATTTGGAAAATGACAACAAAGCGTTGTTTTTGTCCTTAAATCACCATCAAAGTTTCACAGGCGAATGAGCGGCCTGGTGTCCCGGTTAGCGTCGGCCTGCAGCAGCGTGTTGACGTGCTGCGGTTCTCCTTCCTCCTCCTTTTCTCCTCCTTCTGCTGAATCCTGGTCCTCAGTCTGCAGGAGGAACTGAAGATCTGATCCTCCTCCGCTGGTTTAAGAGGTTTGCTGGTGAATCAGAGCTTCAATCTGAGGCGCTCTGGAGTTGTTGGACCCCTGCAGCCAATCAGATCTCAGTATCAGTCGTGTACAAACAGTAAATGAGTAAATGTGTCCTTACCTCTCTGACCTGAACTGGAGGAGGAACTCTTGAATGTCGCTCAGATGAAGTTTTGACCTTTAAAATGAAACCACCTCCAGCAGCAGCAGCAGCGGCTCTTCGTTCAGAGCTCGAAGTTCTGGAGTGAAACAGCCTCCAGGTTTATTCTCAGTCTGACCGGCGGCGTCTGCAACGACACATTTGAGTTTCAAATTTTGACCTTTCATTGTTGCATGCTCATTAATCCAATTAATGTGATTGGTTCAGAGGAGCTGGATGTGTGATGTGGTGGGTGTCAGTCAGGATAATGGAGTCAGAGGTTGAGGTTCAAGAGGGGAGGACAGGGATGGATTACTGGGACCTGGACTCAGGTCCAGAGCATCGCTTACAGTTTACAGCAGAGGAACGTAAACTCTCCTCAGAGTTCAGAAAGTGTTTCACCTGACAGACCGCTGAGCCCCAAACAAATTCAATGAGGACTCTTTTTTTAAATTATGATTTTTCTGAGACTTTGAAGTTGTAAAACTTTCTCCAAACTTATAAAAAAAGTCTTGGAATTCTGAGCCGGCATCACGCTGAAAAGTCTAAACCACAACGAAAACAAAACCGAGCAAATAAAGCAAGAGACGAATGAGGAGAAGAAGGAGATGTGTCTGCAGAACAGTTCATCCTTCACTCATCCATTCATCCATTCATCCAGGGTCGGTCCAAGCTAACGGACTCTCGGTATCCTCCCGGGGGATGCTAAGGCTTTCCTGGACCAGGTTGGATTCATAGTCCTTCCAGTGCACTCCGGGTCCACCCCGGGACCTAGACGATGTGAAGCAGCAGCAGCTCCTGATCCTCCTCATTTCAGCCTCTGCAGCACAAATAATGGAGTCGTACTGAACTGGACTCGGTCTCATCTGTAGAATCCGTCACTGCTGGTTTAGAAGCTTTCAGATTCACCTGAAAGACTGGAGGTTTAGTGACTCCCTGCAACAGTGGAGGAGGATCCCACCTTGTGTGCAGATTTTTCTGTGCTGCAGCGTCGCCCTGATGTGTGTGTGTGTGTGTGTGTGTGTGTGTGTTAGAGATCTGGCAGCACACAGGCGTCAGACTGCTGTACCTGTCCTGATCCAGCTCGAGCTGCAGTCAGTCTGAAGGCTGATGGATGGAGCTTCAGGGTTACAGAGATGCTGAACTGAGATATTAAAGCAGCGGTGACAGAGGATGGAGCTTCCGCTGAAGCCACGTCTGCTTTTATCCTCATCAGACATGAACTCACAGTTTGACATTTTGCTCTGAGATTTGATTAAAAATGAGCCTCCAGTAAACTTTTTCTGTTTTCACTGTGGATACAAAACATCCCGACCTGAGTCTGAAGCTCCGTCCCGTCCGTGCAGCCCATAAAAATAAGACTAAGTGAAGTCTTTTTGGGGGGGCGGGGATTTCTGATTTGAAAGTGTTGACCTGGAGATCGTTTCATCTGAACTTCTCTGACTGGTTTTTGGCTCTGGGTCTGGGTGTTCAGTCTCTTTGGCAGCTGTCATTTGGGTTTCCTCCAGAAGGAGAGAAAGAGGAGGACAGACTCTGCTGGAGCGAGCAGGTGGGAGGATCGTGCTGAGCTCTTCCCTCCTCTGCCTCCCTGCTCTCCGCAGACTTCACCACATGGAGACCACATGGAGGAGTCTCTGCGGCGAGGCTCTAAAACCTCAAAAAACCTAAAACAGCAACACAGCATCTTTGCTCCAGAAGCACTGCTGCTGTCTCTGACCCTCAGGTGATGATTTCTCAACACTCACTCTGGTTTTTCCATCATTTTGTGGCTGTGGGAGGAGAAGGCGCTCGCGCTCTGTCTCCTCTCTGCCTGCGCAGCTTGTAATGACTGAGAGAGGAATGCTGCTGCTTTTATAAAGGCCTCTAAAAATAACTCACCCCTCACTGCCATCTACAGACCGACTGACAGCCCTCTGCAGCCAATGGCGCGCCTGCATCCCCGAAAGCTCCGCCCCCTCCCTCAGTCTCAGCGCCTCCTTAATTGGACGCTAGTGACATCATCAACCCCATTTACCTTATTAGGTCACGCATGAAAGTGAGTGACAGGTGGCTCCTCCCCTCGCTCCCTCCCCTCGCGCGCCGGTCGCCTGGATTGCAGCGGGGTCCAGTCTGCTGCTGCAAGCGGAGCAAACCTGGCAACCTGGCAGCTTTTAGGGGAGAGCGACTGGCAATCTGGCAATGCGGAAATAGATCTGGCACCCCCGATCCCGGACTGAGGAGAGAGGCGTGATAACGCAGGCAGAGAGAGGAGAGGATAGCAGTGATAGAGATAAAACAATCAACTCTTTCTTTCCTCTTTTCCCCTTTTTTTAATCAAAGTGCTCAGGTGCGCTCCTCCTGCACCGGCTGGATCCTTCCAGCGTTTCTTTCTTTTAATTTGACAAGTCTGAGAGGAGCACAGGAGGAGAAGAAGTGCGTTTTTATCGCGCGGAGCCCGGACTTCTTTACTGACTTTTCCTTTTTTTGCATCAAGCATGGATGTGTTGGCGAATTACAGTATTTTCCAGGAACTCCAACTCGTTCATGACACTGGTTATTTCTCTGCGATGCCTTCCCTGGAGGAGAACTGGCAGCAGGTCAGAGATGTGTTTTTATCATCTTTTCCGGGGGTTGAAGGGGTTGGACGCTGGGATGAGATGTCACATGGGGGCAGTTTGAGGTTTTTCAGAGTGTGTTTTTTTTACCGCTCTGGAGCTCCGGAGCGGCAGCAGCTGAAGCTCCGTGTAGTTGCGTTTTTTTTCTCTCTCTCTCTCTACCTCGCTCACATGGAGCACGGCGAGGTCCGCTGACAGGAGAAAACACACACACACACACACACACACACACACACACACACTGAGAGAGAGAGAGAGTGGGAGTGGGTGAGGAAGGGGGAGAGAGAGGATACAGACGGAGCTTTACGCACTGATGGCACTAATGGAGCAGATGCGTTTTTAAGACGCGTAAAAAGATTCTTTACACTTACACACGTTTACCTTTCCTCTCCACGCGCACCTATGCCGCACCTTAGACACATGTAAGGCTCCTTTAAACCCCTTTTCATCACCACGCTGCAGCAGGAGCACGTTGTCTGTGGAAATCACGGTCAGGGTTCAAATTAAACTACAATCTGGACAGAAAAAAACAGCCTCATGATGATTTTCCTTCAGATTTGACGTCTTTTAGGGATCAAATTCAGCAACTTAATCCATGCAGTTTTGGGAATCACTGTTGGATAATCCATAATTTGCTGTTTTAAACACTGAATCTGTGGAAAGTTGGCATTTTGGAGACGCTGAGTTAAGATTTAAGGCTCCTCTGAAGACCAGTTTGAGCTCTTCTTCTTCCTGCTGATCACATTCAGCTCCCTGTTTTACCCTCACGTGAAAGTGAGAAGTCAGAGAAGGTTGTAGACTTTTTAAAATGACTTGCTGTGGATGTTTTTTTGGTCCTGTTTTATTTGCATGGAGCAGACTCCTTCCTTCCTCTCTGGCAGGTCGCGCAGTGAGTGAGAGCAGACTGAAGGTGAACATGGAGGGATTCTGCTCTGCAGTCTGAGCTGATGCTGGAGGAGAGGAGAGGAGAGGAGAGGAGAGGGCTGTTTTTAGAGTGACAGATCTGATCGATGGAGCAGTCTGTCAGCCTGATATGTTTGGATTATCACAACACACACACACACACATGCCACAGTAGATGGACACATGCCTAACAGTGAGTGACTCCTTCTTAAATAATATATCCTCCTCTGCCTCTGTTTGTTTGCAGATGATCCTGCTGAATAAAACATCATCACCTACTATAGAATATTTACTGGACTCTCAGTCAGGTTTTTACCTTTTTCTGCAGCTGATAATCTACCTGCTCCTCTGCAGTACAGAAAAAAAGGAAGCTGTGTTGATTTCCTACATCTGTCGTGAAGTCGTGTTGTCATTTGTGTCGTATGTTTAGTTTTAACAGATCAGAGTCAGTCTGGACTTCAGAATCCTCTACTTGGACTGTAGGCAGAAAATTTCACCAACAGAAGGGAGACCAACATTTCCCCTCAAGTTTCACATCTCAAACTTGACAAATGGAAACTGTGTGTGTGTGTGTGTGTGTGTGTGTACACAAACAGCCCTGAATGAAGCCCAGCCGTCATCCCTCCTCTCTGACTGTCTTACTGACACAAATTCTCACAGCCTCGTCCTATTTTTAGTCCAAACAGCTCGTGGTTTCGTCCCCTGTAGCCTCCTTTCTTTCTGTCTGGAAGCATGTTGTTAATTGATTGAGGATTTTGTGGAGTTTCAGGTTTTTCACGTCGTGTCTTATTTTCCACTGAACGGCTGGAAAAGCTGTTTAAACTGGAGCCTGGAGACAGAAACACAGACCTGCGGAAAAAAAGCAATTTCACTCACTTTACTCCAAGACACGAGTTTTACGTATCTCAGACACGGTCACATTGAGATTTGACACCAGTGTCTGTGTGATTGAAGCGGTGACAGCAGATCTGAATGCAGTTCATTTAATTAGCAGTAAGTCGAGGAAACAGGAGACTGGTTGGAGCTGTCTTTGAAAGAGGAGTCTGCATGTTTCTGATTTTGTTCATATCAGAAACTGACGGGAGGACATGGATGCATTACTTACACAGCTGCTTGTTTAAAAGAGTTCTTTTTCCCCAAAGATACGATTAGCCTAGCTTAGCATGAGCAGAAAGAAAGAGAAACAGCAGATAAACACGGCAAAACAAAATGTCTGATCTTCAGATTTTGTTTTTACCGACATGTTTCAGTAATCGGGAGCATACTTTGATTTTCTGACTGGTGGGACTCAGACTTACCAAGAGATGAGGGAGGAAGTGTGCGTCCACATTAACATACGTGGCCTATTCACATGTATTTAACGTGTGCAACAGGGAGACAGAATGTTTGCTGAAGCCATGATGTAAAAAAAATAATAAAAGTGTGGTCATGAAACAGGATGCTGGTCGCTTTTTAAAGTCCAGATTCTTTGTTTAGCTTCTTATTGCACAGATGTTTGGAGGAGCCAATCAGACTGTAAGAAGGGCTCATGCCACCCTAAGTCTAACCCCAGGTAACAGCCCTGTCACTATCATCAACTGTGTGTTAAAAGTCACATAAATACCAAATCATAGTGAAAAACCCAAAGGTGAGGTCGCCGCCTCTGAGGTGAGCTGCTTTAAACTCTCTTTAAGATTTGCTCGAACTTTTAATGGACGGTCTGGTCTCGGTGCTTCCAGCAGCTGTTCTCATCCTTTAACTTCCTGCCTCGCATCGAGCTGCAGACATGCAGTGAGTAAAGTGTGCAGATTGTCAAGAGACGGAGAAAATCAGGAAACAAAAAGGAAAAATAAGCAACCTTGAGTTCGAGGAACACAACTGGCTCAGTGATACAGTCCAAAGTTAGCCAGCGTGTGTGTGTGTAGCCTACTAGCTTAATGATCAAAACTGATACATGTGCAAAACTGAAAAGGCCTGAACAGAACTTCTTACTAGAACATGTAAACTTTGCATGCTAGATAATAACCAGGGCCTGTGTGCACGTCCAGCCTTCACACAAACAGGAATATTAGTCATAACGTACCGGCATGGAACGGCACATTTAGCCGTAGCATTAGCATGACTGCCAAAACCTCCTGGAAAACCTCCATCCAACAAATTCAAATTGCACACGCGTACTACACGTTAACGGAGATAAACATGAAACATACGGTGTCTCCTGAATTTAAAGTAACATCTTCACGTCCTCATACTTTTCCAAAAGATTCATTCGACCCTAACATTCGTTCTCTTTGCATATTTAATCCGACACAGTAGCGCATGAGCGCAACGTCCGCCATCTTTAAACATGCTAACAGGTGTGCTAATCCTGGCATAAGCACCTGTAACGGTGGGGTCGACCACAGTTACATTTGATGCTCTGTCGGAGCGTTAACATAATCGATCTTTTTCTGCTGTTAGCACAAACTAATGACTGGACGTACATACAGGCCCACATCAATTAGCATATAATCAAGCTAAAGGCTAATATTTAGTCTGTTTTTCTTGCAGTATCATGGTGCATAATTCAAAACGCAAGCTAGCACATGTTAATACAGCCTGCTGGGTGTGTAGAATGAATTCATTGTTTGTTTGTTTGTTTGTTTGATGTGAAGATCTTTTACCTCTGAAGGCTGAAATAACATTTAATTTGAATTTTGGTGCAACAGAAAAACTTTCTGATGTTTTCGTTCGGTTAAGATGCAGAAGAGTCAGAAAACTCTTTCATTCTGACAGAAGAATATTTCCTGTTCGTGAAGGAGCATTGTGTCTTAGCGTCACGTTTTTGCAAAGCTAAGCTAACAGCATGGTGGACCAGTCCATTTATTGTAAACAGAGCTGAAGCTAATGCCGTCGCTAACCTGACTTCATGTTCTGTGGATGCTGCAGCTACGAGTGTGTCCTCCATCATTTCCATCATCAAGAAAAAACTGACTCCATTCTGATTCTACAAACTACAGCCTGAGTTATTCTCCAAAGACACACACACACACACACACACACACACACACACACACACAGAGTATTTCAGAGCTGGCTTGTTGTGTATGGACGACCACGACTGAGAGGAAAAGATGATTTTTTTTTTCCTCAAATGTATCTGCACCAGTTAGGACACACACACACACACACACACACACACACACACACACACACACACACACACACACACAGAGTGAGAGCAGGCACACCCACGTTTTTTCCACTCTTGGTCCTTCTGTCTCCCTCCATCCCCTATTTCACTCCATCACACACACACACACACACACACACACACACACACACACACACAGGCTCGGCTGGCATGCACTAATGGAAAGCTATGGTCTGGCAGGACTCATCCCGCCACTTTCGACAGTAATTGGCCGTTTGCTGTCAGACGGACTGAGCCACACTCACACACACTCACACACACTCACACACACTCACACACACAAACAAACAACAAGATTTGTGTGTGTCATTTATCTTCCCTGTCTGTCGCTGCATCATGCTCCTGCTCTTTGTTTCCTCGGACAGGCTTCTTTTATCAGCTGCTTTGCATCATGGCTTAACGTAGAAAACACACACACTGACACTCTCTCTCTCTCTCTCTCTCTCTCTCTCTCTCTCTCTCTCTCTCTGCTGTCTGTCAGCCTTGTTGCCTCTGACAGTGCTCGCCCATGTTCTGCATATAATTGCTGCATCTTTGCAGGTTGGGATGATGTGACGGGCTTTAGGGATTTATGTTTGTGTGTGTTATGTGTGTGTGTGTGTGTGTGTGTGTTTGGAGTGTCCGGGGATAAAGCGGCAAATCCAGACTTCCCAATTAGATATAATCCATTTATTTCGAAGCAGAGCTGAAGTGGAGTGAGTTGGAGGGGGAATAAACACGGCGAGCTGAGAACTGATGCAGGTTTCTTCATTCAGAGACTCTGCAGCGTCTGTGCTGCTCCTCTCTCTCATCCTGTCTCTTAATTGTGCTCGGTGTGTCTGTAGATCTTTTCAAGCTGATTGATTTATTTGCTGCGGGGTCGTTAAAGCGCGATGCTTCCAACCGGCTTCATGTTACTGATAGGCAGAGCCTCCATTAGGCCCCTGCAGCCTGCAGCCTGCAGCTCTCTCAGGAGTCCGTCAGAGCATCATTCTTACAGCAAAGAAAACCTCCACTTCATCATTTTTAAACTTCAGAGTGAGTCTTTCTCACGCTGCAGACATGCTGGTTGCATGTTTGAAGGAGTTGCATGTAAATCAGTTTTTTCTTGTAACTATTCAAACTGAGAACAAACCGAGTGCTGCATGAAACAAAGGATCAAACTGGGATGTTGACCTCAGCAGTCGGAGCGAACTCGGCCGTGCATCTTCTCATGAGCTAACCTGTTAACCTACTGAAGCACCGAGCTGTGCTTCCTCTATGTCTCTCTCTCACTTCCCCTCTCTCTCTCTCTCCCCCTGTGGCTTGAGGCTGGCCCTGGGAAGTTTGACAAGATAATGAATTGCCATGCATGCTGCAGTTTTTCACATTTCACAGCCCAGTAACCCTGTATGTAGGAACGGGGGATAAAGGATGGAGGGATGACGGTTAGAGACAGAGGAGGAGAGGAGGAGAGGAGGAGAGGAGGAGAGAGAAACAAAACACACGAGCAGAGGTCAAAAGACGAAACGCAGGTTCGTCAGGAAAGAGGAGGCTGTTTTATGAGCTCCATCCTCCTTTTTGTCTCTGTTGCCATTCTTCCTGTGTCACCACACACACACACACACACACACACACACACACACACACACACACGGTTATGTAATTGTCTGTGGTGCACAGCTGCTTCCTCATGATCACAGCAAAAGGAGGAAGACGGGTGAGAAAAACAAAGGAATGGAGAGAAAAGGAGGAAGGAGGAGAAGAGAGACAAAGAGAGACTTTAAAAAAAAACGACAGGAAGGAATTATTATGTAAAAACGAATCCAAAAGTCAGGAAATAGTTCATTAAATGTCAGGTACAGATTGTTTGTGCCGTGTTTCCTGGACGTATGAAGCAGAACTTACGGTAAATTCAGAAACACTGAGTTCGTCAGTATTTAAGAAGTTAATGAGTAAAATCTGTCTCTTTGTCCTTGTTGACTCCTGCTTTCTGTCAGCACACAGAGCTGGAGCCTCTGCTAACATATCATCACCTGTAAGGACTGTTATCACTGCCCTACCAGGCCCAGAGTGAATTACCTTAATAACTGTAATACAGGTCGCCATAAAGTTGACCTCGATGATTCTCTGACTTTTCTTAGAGTCTCAGCAGGAGGTCAGCTCTTCCAAAGTTTAAAACTAACACCTCATCTGCCTTCTCTCTGAAAGGAGGGATCCTTCTTCTAAATTAACGTCTCACTCGTGCTGGAGCAGGGGTTTGGAAGCATTTCAGATCAAAGGTTTTCTTTCATTTAACCTCCAACTTTGTTTATATTTTTACAATAATGGATGAAATATGCAGCTTTAAATGGTTTATGGTTTTGGAAGGTATTTTGGGACCTCCTGTGCATTTTCTTCCAGATGAGACTAAATATAAACATGATGTCATAAACAGTCCTAAAACTACTGCTTAAGACATTTAAATCCATTTTAAAGGTTCAAAAAAAAAAAAAAAGTAATGCAGAAGCAGTTTGTTTTCTCTCTGAGGTCACTTTGACATCAGATTATTCAGCAACCAATAGAGTCGCCCCCTGTTGGTAACTACAAAAACACAAATTTTGAGCACGTCTGCGTGTTTTGTATGAGTGCGGATGATTTTGATCAGGAGAGGCAACTCTAGAAACAAGAAATACTGCAAAGTCTAAGACCAATGCAAGAATAAAAAATGCAAAGTATGTAAAAAGAGAAAAGATTGGAGCGCAGATGGCCTAGTGGTTAAGGTCGCACTCCATATGGGCATAAAGCCCTTGAGCAGGCAGCCTGGGTTCAAATCCGACCTGTGGCGACTTCCCTGCATGTCACTCTCCTCTCTCACCATGTTTCCTCCTCTATCCGCTGTCCTCTCCTCTCACATTAAAGGCATAAAAAGCCAAAAAAAAAAAAAACTTTGAAAAAAGTCAAAATCTTGTTCTGAAAACTTAGTGCATGATGCAAAGCTAACCTGGACCTGGACCCTGACCCTGGGATTAACAGGGGCACTGTGGGGATGTGGGTTTGTGCTGCAGAAACCTGAGTGAGGATCTGTGGAGCTAACATAATAGCTGCAGGGCTAACTGAGCTCATTAAAGAGACACTTCATCCACACCTTTTATAAAAGGTGTGATTTTTCTTTTCATGCAGTCACATTAAAACATCACCGATCAGCAGATTAAAACCAGGACGTCTCCTCGCTGATTCCCTCTCTCCTGTTATTTCATTTTTATTAAACCCATCGGGATCCGTCCACTCTGCCTTCATGTCGGCTGTGATTGACTGGCAACCTGTGCAGGGTGACCTGCCTCTTGCCCAGTGCATGCTGGGAGTGAGTACAGCCTGCTGTGACTCTGACAGGACAATCTCTGCAGAGAGTGGATGGATTGAAGTCTAAAGTGTGATCGATGAGCGTGTAGTTATGAAGCGCTTTATTAGCAGTCAACATTTCTCCAGTGTTTAGGACGATAAACGTCACGTTTGCTTCACGACTTGATGACAAACTGCAGAGGAGCATCAGAAGCTTTCGTTAAAAACAGGAGCTTCCTGAGGCAAACTCGAGTCCTCACTTTTTGCAGTGTGGGGACTGCTGCCAATATTTCCCTCCTTATGAGCCGCTCTAATCACTGCATTCATTCATTTTCTTTTTTATCATTCCCCCAAACACACACACTCACACACACACACACACATACACACACAGAGTTATTGTTCTTTCCTCATAATTTGAAATCACTGGAGTTGAACACCCCCCTCACACACACACTCATACACACACACGCTCACACGCTCTCGCCCCAGAGCCCATAATTCAGTAAGTGAATAAGGCGTTCAGTCTACGGTGGCAGAGATTAGATAAGAAAGTGAGCAGTCAGGCTGCTGCAGCAGGAAAGCAGAACAAATGAACTGCGCTGGTGATGGAGAGAGAGCGTTTACTGTGAAAACCATCGGCCTGATCTTTCAAGATGAGTGCTTCTCTATGGAGGGCAGCTCTCCAGCACCATTCAGCACAGAGCCTGATTACTACAGTTTACAAGGAGATTTAGCCATTCATCTCCGCACGCCTGCAGCTCACCGAGGAGCTCTGCTTTACTGTGCTGGATCCTCCCGGGGTTCTTCACCACTCGCTTATACATATGTACAGATGTATTGATTTCCCCGAGTTTATTAGAGTCGAACATTCCAGGAAATGAGCTTGTTTGGTCTGTGATCTGCTGTCAGATGAGGAAACGTGAATCAGTTTCTCCTCCGTGGCTTCAGTAGAGGAAGACGTCCAGAGCAGCTCCAAGGAAGCACTTCGTTTTTAATTAAGTTCTGTAATATCTTCTTGTTTTGTTTGTTTTTGTGAGTCACTTCAGCATTTTACCTTCAATTTTTATCTCTAAGTATTGTCTGTTTAAAATTATTGCATTATTGTAATGTATTTATGTATTTATGTATTGACATGTGCTGCTGACCTCTTGGCCAGGTCACCCTTTCAAAAGAGATCTCGATCTTGATAAAGGTTAGATAAAATAAAATAAATAAAGGAAAGTGACGCAGACTGAACTTAATGATGGCGCTTCAACGGTGATCAGCTGCGTGATTTTTTTAATCTTTTTTTTTAATGAAGCTAAGATTCTTGATGAGTGATAATCTGATGGTTTAAAGAGATCTGACCGAACCGGAGGGCGCCTAGATCCACCTGAAAGTTCTACAAAGAACTCGTCATCATGTCACTCTGATTTTTGCTTTTTTAGCCTTTGTTTTGTCCCTCAAAAAATATCAGATGGATGTCGCCGAAAGCCTCTGATAGAAATGCCACATTCTAGCTACTGTCCCTTTAAGGTCACTCCAGGAGCCTCCTCTACTGTTGCCTACAAAGTTCTTGTCATTAAGCTCACCATTGTTTCTCTATCTCATATGACAAATTATGATTTATAAAGTTCATATTAATCATGAGATTAAGGGGTATAGTTCATTTCTTTATTTTGTCCTTCTGGTGCTCCCGTAGCATCTTTACAGCTCAAAAAAAAAATCTGTTTTCCTCTTACTGGTGTTTCAGAAACCTTTATTGAAACGCATCATTTTAGCTGCCGTCTCTTTAAGACTCCACTTCACTCTGATTGGCCAGCCCTCTGTAGGCCCGTCAGGGGGCGGAGCTATGGGATTTCTCCCTTAGTGTTTGAGGCCCTTCTCTCAAACATGTCATAAAGCAGTTAAGAGATCTTTATGTGATGACATCATCATCTGGTGAGACAAACTTTCACCTCTGAGCCACAAAAACAATCTGATTGGTCGATTTAAGGCTTAGCCACATTCACAGCAGATTAATCTTTAATTTAATCTCTTCTTTGAGCTTTAGATCAGTCTGTGAACCGGCTGTTATCACTTTCATTTTTCCTTCAGTGGAGACGAAAAACCAGCAGAGAAGAAAATCAGGAGTTCTGGTAAACTTGGACTTGACTTTGTGCTCCTGACCAATCACAGACTGCAGCGATGAAGCGAAACGCAGACGTAACGATGAGCTGGAGGTAAAATAAATCCTGTGGAAGTGAGTCGTGTCTTGGAAAGTCTTAACTGGATGTTCTCAGTCTGAATCATTTCCATGAGCTGCTCGAGCTTTCTCTGCGGTTTGCGACTAAAGTCCTTATTTTTAGTCGTCTTGACTCACGCTTTGCATCAGTTTATAACAACATTTCAGTAAATTTTTAAAGGAGGCGTCAGCTGGTGTTTTTTCATCGATCACTGCTCTGTTTTCTGTTGGGCCTCTGCTCAAACACACTCGCTCTCATATTTGGAAAGTTGTTTGAAAAAAGAGCAGCCGGGAGGGTTTGATTTGATTCCTTTTTATTAAGAGAAATCCTCCTGGTGATCTCAGGCGGTGCTGTGTTGACAGACACACACACACACACACACGCACACACACACACACACACACACACACAGGTGCATTGTGCTGTGTGTGTCTGTGTCTTTACATCCTGCTGAGCCAGTGTTTGCAGACCGATTGGCTCAGGGATAAAGCCTTGTGACCTGGAATCCATCCAGCCCTCTCTCTCCCTTTCTCTCCTCACCCCGCTCTTTTCCTCCTCCTCCTCCTCCTTCTCCTCCCCCTCCTCCTCCTCCTCCTCCACCCTCATGTCTGCCTCCCAAACATCCTTTTGTTTATTCTCATTTTGGTTTTAAACACAGACTAAAAGAGGAGGAGTGTGAAAACGGCTAAATATAGCAGAAGTATCTTGGTGTGGTCTGAGTCAGCAGATAGAAGAAGAAACACCGGCTGAACATTTTCTAAATAAAGTCTGAACTTGAAAGACCTGCTTCCCCTTATTTTTTCTTTCTTCTCCTTTTTTTTCCTGCTACAACAGAAACTTTCCAGAAATCTCTAAAAAAAAAAAAAAACAGAAGAAAACAGCGTTAAAAAATTAAGAGTGGGAGGAAACCAAACAGCTCATAAAATTATAATAAATACAGGATACTCACAATGTTTCAGAGGAGTTCCCGGAGCTCTTTGTAGAAAATTTAAAAAGTTTTCAAAAAGCAAACACACACATGTTCATATTTTCACTCTGCAGACTTTTATTTTGGTAATTTGTTTTGCTATCTTCACATCTGGACGGAAACACGCCCTCTTCCTGTCTCTTTGCTTCTCAGCTCCTTTGAGAACTAACATCCAGCAAAGCACACACACACACACACACAGTAGTCACATGTACAGTGTGTGTGTTTGGGTAATGACATCATTCATAGTGTGCAAAGGATGTTGACATGAGCAGAGGAAGTATGTGTGTGTGTGTGTGTGTGTGTGTGTGTGTGTGTGTGTGTGTGTGTGTGTGTGTGTGTGTGTGTGTGTGTGTCAGAGCCTGGCCAGGCCCACAGTTGGCAGTAATGCTCCCAGGATACACACGTATAAACACACACAAACACACTTGCTGCTGCTCTCACAAAGATCTAGAAGACTCCAGCGTTCGATCTGAGCGCGCTCAGTCTGAGAGTCAGTCAAACATTTAAATAAAGACTGATCGACGCTCTCTGAAGACATGTCAACATGACGCCACTTCTCAGCTCTTTGCTGCAGAAGGATCCTTGGTGCATGCTTGATACCATGAGGAAGCTAAGCCTGCAAATGTCCCAGAATGCACCACTGTAAACCTGACTCATATGAGCAGGTAAATGTTGGAAAAACTGTGAGCTCGTCTCTTTAATGGTAGCCTCTCTGATTTGGATCTCTGCTCGCTTGGTTCAGTCTTTGTGTCAGATCCATGACAGATAAAGGTTACCGTAAGTGTGAGACAAAAACTCCTCCTGATGCTGATGCAGAGTGGAGCTGCAGGGGATCATTAATGCAGAGTGTAAACTGATGGTACAGTTATTATCGTGTCATCGCGGCGCTGAGCTCAAATGTCAATATGCAATAATGTTGAACTGTTGCCTCAGAGCCTCAGAGAGGAGAGTCTGCATGAAACCAGCTCCTGCAAGACTTTCATTAGGGATGTCACATCGTCTCAGGGCATCTGAGCGGAGTGTACAGTGTGTGTGTGTGTGTGTGTGTGTGTGTGTGTCAGTGTGTGTGTGTGTGTGTGTGAGATGTCACTGCTGAGAGAGAATAAGAGACAGAGTTGCAGTGAGGATGGAGCATGCCAGCGTTCCATTGCGCCTTTCTGCATGAATGCATGGTGTGTATATGTGTGTGTGTGTGTGTGTGTGTGTGTGTGTGTGTGTGTGTGTGTGTGCGAGTGCAGAGTGGGACACAGTAAATGGGTCAGATGCAGCGGAGGAGGATGACCTTGGGAATTTGTCCTGTTTTTCTTCCCGAGTCTGCAGACGCAGTCCTTTGTCTGGGAGACGGAGTGAGAGAGAAACACAGTGACAGCAGGAGAGAGAGAGAGAGAGAGAGAGAGAGAGAGAGAGAGAGAGTCTCTCCTGAGCTGACGACACAAACTTTATCACACTTTGAAGCTTTTTAACAGCAGACCGACGTCTCTCCAGTGTCCTCATGAAGCTGTGGTTTCCATAAGTTAATATATCCTGATCATAATACACTGTTCACACACACTATGAGTTTTTCATCGATGGTGGCGCCCCCTGTGGATGGTCTCTGCTAAGTGCTCACAGATTCTTCAAATCCCCCCCTCCAGGTATCATACAGACCACCTGGACTTATAAGAGATCATGACCAGGAAGCTCATCTTCTCTTCTTTTAGGAACACTTTGAATTTTTTTCTCTTGCCCAAATAGTTGAAGAGTTACGGTAGTGAGAAGAGCTCACATGAGTTATGTCCTGTGACTGGAGTGTCGTTGCACGTGTATTCCCGTGCAGCACCGTAATACCTCAGATGTCACCGTAAAGCTCTTCTTCTTTTATATTTTTAAAAGCCATTTGAATGTTTTTGCTTTCCCAAATAGTTGAGGAGTTACGGTAATTTAAAGAGCACTTATAAAACGGGAGCGACTTCACTCTGACGGGTTTTAAAGCGTTGATCTCACAGCTGCACCGTCACTTATGCTTTCTCGTGTTATTTCTGTATTTTGGGGAGTTTTTGCTTTTAAATGACTAAAAATATGATTTTAAGATATATTTTATAATATTAAGATAAAAGTCACACAAACTGTTTGATTTTTTTTATTGTCTCAGTCATGAAGAGTCTTTGCAACAGTCGATAAAAATGATGAAGTTCCTGCAGCCAGCCGTCCGACAGTTACCTTCCCCTCCATGGATGGAGGGACCGATCGTTACCACCTGAATCTCCTCACAGGACTAAAACAGACCCTGTGGAACCAGAGTTAGACCCTGTGCTCAGAGTCTCCTGGGTTCATGCTCATTCGCTCACATCTCAGCCGTCGTCTTTGATGTCATTTAGTTCATCTTTAAAATCTCAAACATGAGCCTCTTCTGCCTCCAAACCATAACTCCTCACACACTTTGAAAGCATCAGATTCCTTCGCGCTCAGCTTCATTAGCGGGCGCCGGCACGTTTACTTTTAACTTTCCTGGCGCTCTGATTGGCCGAGTCCACCTGATCTGATCTCTGGATATCAAACAGACATGAAAACAGCTGCGGGGCCCCGAATGTTTAATGTGTGAGTCACGGGCTGAATCCACATTATGTCATTACCTCTGATCTGTTTCCTGCTGCAGCTTCAGACTCGGAGGTTCGGAGGAAAGTTTGGAGGTCAAATCATCGGCGTGGATCGTTCATTTGAACTCATGGAGTCTTCCAGGCTCTGCTCCTTTTAGTTTTTCCATTTGTTCTCTGTTTGTGATAGTTTCATGTTCTGTGAGTGTTTTTAAATCAGGCCAGCCGTGTGTGAGCGTCTACATGTGGACAAATGGTTGTGGTGTCTGGCCCCAGCAGCGCCGTCCTCGCCTGCTTCACGGGGATATTTGGGTCGTCGTCTATTTTCATCCACGATGTTCGCATCCAGCAGCACCTGAGGGAACAGACGGGTGCTGCAGTGTGTGAAAACAAACGCCTGCAGACCCAAACTGCATCTGAACGGACACAACAGAGACGTGTCCATGATAACCAGACGTTTAGCTGAAAATGAAGTTCATGTCAGACTCTCCTCAGAGCTAAGCTGCAGCCTGTGTCTCCTGTTTCTGCTGCTTATCTTTCAGTATCGCTGTTTCTCTTTCAACACTGTTTCACTGCTAAATGTTTTCACTCATGAAGCAGCGATAGAGGCAGGGTTAGCTCGCAGGTCGCTGCATTGAGACCCTGGAGGAGGTCCGTTTTCAAAGGTTGTCGGTTGAGTAGAATAAAAACAGAAGGTATTTAAAGACTCTTCTGTTGTTGGCAGCAAAATGTATTTATAACACAAGCTTTAACTTAATGATACGATCAGATAAGTTGAATAGAGAGCTATCAGAGGTATCTTAATAACCTACAGGCGATGAGGTCATTAATCTATGACTTGTGTGGTGAATTCAGGGGAAGAAAAAGCATGAAAACGAAGGTTTGACGTCTGCAAGAGGACGGTTCAAGATATGGATTCAATAACAATACATGTAGTTGTTTTATTTTCTAACCGATCATCATTCAGTGGATTTACTCTGAGAAAGAAGTCTGTGTTTGTTTTATTTTTGGTAAAAATTGTCATATTAGATTTAATATGAGCCACATTTACCTGATAAGTCCAGAAAAAATGTCTTATTCAAGATATTAAAAGACAAAAATGACGCCTGAATTGCGAGTAAAGAGTAAAATATCTGCTAACACGAGTACAAGAAACTCAACAAGTCAACTTTTTGTACCCATTGGCAGAATTTTTTACTCACTTGAAGCAATTCAGGCGTCATTTTCATCTTCAAAAATCTTAAAATAAGAAATTTTACATTTTTTTTTAAGATGACTTAAAAAAGCAAAATGAGAAACCAAACACGTTTCAGTCGTTGCTTCAAAAGTTTTTAATTTCATTTAATGTAAACAGTTGTTCAGCTGTTTTTAGCAGCACTTCTTGTCCCTTTGCCTTTATTTTGAAAGGACAGATTTTAGGGAATGACTCGTCTTCCTGTCTGTCCTTGAGATGAATTAAAGAGGGTCAAAGAAGGTCTTTGATTCATGGATAAAAAGTCTGATTCAGCTTCTGGATTCTAACTGAACTGATGGCGTAGCTGAGACATCGGTTTGGTTTTCTGACACAGAAGCCTTACCCAGTTAGTTTTAGTGGTTTGTTGTTGTCCCAGTCCCTCTTCCAACATCAGACCAGTTCAGCTGTGAGCTCCAAGCAAAGACAGGACGTCACATTTTCACATTTCTGCTCATTAGTGTGGACATGACCTCCACTTCCAGCCGCATGAAACACAAACTTCACTTTGATGCCAATTGTAGACACAATGTGTGTGTTTCTGTGTGTGTGTGTTTCTGTGTGTGTGTGTGTTTCTGTGTGTGTGTGAGTGTCAGGGGAAGAGGAGGGAGCCATCTGAATTATTTAGGGATGAACTGCAGGACACAGCAAAGTGGAGGAGTAGAGGGTGTTTCTCTTTCCCCCTCAAGACAACTTTCTAATGCAGAGAGGAGCATCATCAGGCAGGAAACACACACACACACACACACACACACACACACACACACACACACACACACACACACACACACGCACAACAGAGGCTTGCATGAGTCATGTGTCCACCCGCTTTGCTTTCCAGCAAGGCCAGGAGATCAGTGGCTTCCTCAAAACACAAAGGCCTCTGGAGGAGAGAGAGAGAGAGAGAGAGAGAGAGAGAGAGAGAGAGAGAGAGAGAGAGAGAGAGAGAGAGAGACCCTGGTGTGCGGAAAAAAAAGGTGTGATGACAGGAGAAGACTCCCTGGAGTCATACACACACACACACACACACACACACACACACAACACACACACACACACACACACACACACACACACACACACACACACACAGTCTTACTCATGTATCCTTGTGAGAGCTTCTGTTGACTGGAAACAAACACGCTGAGTTTTGACTGAGCAGTGATTTTAATTTGTCTTTTGAGTTAAGCTGTTTTTAAAGTTTACTTCAGCGATTTTCGCAGCATTAAAGAGAGGGTATTCTCCTTTTCCCTGTCCTTATTCTGTGCCTCTGGTGCCTTTGTAGTAGTTTCCTATTTTTCTCTCACTATAAAACACATATATTAGCCTCCTCTGTCTCTTTAAGGCTCTCTGCTCCAAAAAGTCACTTCCCTCTGATTGGCCAGCTCTCTGGAAACCTGTCAGGGGCGGAGCTATGGGCAGACCTTGGTGTTTGAGGCCCACTCCTCCAATGTTCCCCCAAGTCAGGGATTTCTACAACACGTTTGAAAATCCAGGGTTGGTTCTTTATGTCCTTGTTTAAAGTATGAAAAAGCAGAATTACCCCCCCCCCCCCCCCCGCCCCTTTAAAGGAATGACAAGAAATATTTGAGGGAAAAAAATGATGTGTTGATTTGTGTTTAGAGCTCGTCAGCGTCTTGAAGTCATATAAATGGACACGTCTTTAAATGATTCAGTGTGATGAAACTGTTTGTGTCTCAGTTTTCTGCTCAGGCTTTGATTCTTAATGTTGAGGGAGGTCAGTTCAGCTCATTTCAACTCTGGACTACACAAAGCAGATCTCACACACACTCAGAGTCTGTGGAAGCGTATTACTCTGTTACTGATGGCCTGTTACTGTCCTGAATATAATGAGTTAATTAATAATCCTGATATGATTTGTCTCCCTTTGATAAATTTTCGTCGCTCTATTAGAGACGATGCGATGACTTAATTTAAAGGAGTGGAGCATAAAGGAAGGGATCAGCTGCTGCTCCGTCTTAATGGATTGACCCTTTCTCTATATGAGTGTGTGTGTGTGTGTGTGTGTGTGTGGGAGATAGGGGGGTGAAGGGGGGATGATGTGAGGGATGAGGTCATTGTGGAGAGTGAGCATGCGTGACTCTTTGTGTGTGTTAAACAAAGACATTTGGGAGTGTGTATGTATAGTGATGACTTCATTCGTTATGCATTTATTTATGATCAGTGTTACGCCTCAGGCAGAGTGTGTGTGTGTGTGTGTGTGTGTGTGTCTCACCTTAAAGGCAGATGAGAGGGTTTAATTTCCTGCCCTGCTGCTGTGGTTTCTGACAGAGTTTGTATCTTAGGGTAACGTTTGTGAATCTTCTCTAACAGCCTGTAAAGACACTTCAGAATAAAAGCGTCTCATCATAAAGATGAGGCCAAGAGGAGGAATTGTACTCACACTAAATTCTTTGTAGAAGTTTTCCAAGCTTTAGAGCGGAGACAAAGTCGTAAAAAAAAATTATTTTAACGCCTTTTTTCAGTGTTTTCATGAACTTGCTCGGAGGTTAATTTATTAAATGCTTTTAAATTAATGTGCTTTTATTTTGAAGGGATGCAAAAAGGGCTTCCGTCAGATTTTAAAGTCACTGGAGTCGATACAAACATCTCGCAGAATGAGTCAGAGTAAACAGTCGTCTGCTACGTTTTCTCTTACGTTTCTTCTTCATCAAGCAGCAGCCTCCGCTCTGAAATATGAGACGATGCTGAAGTGCGAAAATCTGCAGTTTGTCGAGTGTCTGTTTGAGGCTGTACAGGAAGTACAGGAAGTCATAAACACACCAAGTCAAAAAAAAAAGCCGTTTTTACAGCCTGGTACTAAAAATCTCTCCCGTCTGAAACCTCAAACCTGTTGACTCCAGAGGTTTTCTTGTGTTGGTAAAGATAAATATGAACTGGTTTTGGTACGGTTTGTTTTATTTTGAAAGTCTCAGGCTCTTTATAGACAGTTCCTTCCCACTCGATCTTCTCTACTCTGCGAATGTGTCAGTGAAGTTGTAGAAAAAAGGAAAATGAATTATGAGCTGCATCAATTTTTAAAAATGCGAAAGAAGAAAAACTTCACTTTTTTTTTTTTTAAGACAGACTCAGTTTGTTCTCCGTCTTTTTGGAGCTGAAACGATCTGAACACGACGTTTGAATGTCTGGTTCCTCCCGTTTGTTGACGACGTGTCAGCCAGGCGATGGTGTGTTCCTGAAGCTCGGGTCTGACTCGGGATGCAGATGTGCTCACAGATGTGCTCTGGGTTGAAGTCAGAGACGATCTGCTTAAAATTTACCCCAAGTGAAAGTGGAATAAGTGTTTTGGCTCCTTCTTTTCTTGTAAGTGATAAACTTCTCTGAAATCTCTTGAGTGGCTCCTGATGAGATGAAGTTTGAGTTTGAAATCCAGTCCAGCTGAGACCGACTGGATTTAAAGCTTCTGTTTGGTGTATAAAATAAAAACAACACCAAACAGCTTCATCAGCGGCCGGTCGGAGCTGCTCCTGGATTCATATCAGCTGATCTTCAGCTCTCTCTCTCTCTCTCTCTCTCTCTCTCTCTCTCTCTCTCTCTCTCTCTCTCTCTCTCTCTCTCTCTCTCTCTCGAAGCAGCACCTGGGTGTGTTTTTGAGGCCTCCTGCACATGCTGGCATACAGACATTTCAGTCTGATTCTTTTGTTGAAAAATAAAAACACATCATCATCATCATCATCATCATCATCATCATCATCATCATCTCTCTAACGTCTGTCGAATAATCAAACTGAAGTCAGACTGAATCCTGGACGTTTGTTTTTCATCCCGGCGCCGTCCTGACCTGTAGAAATACAGCTTTTATCAGGTAGAGTGAGCCTTCACTTGTGATGTTATAAGTTGTGACAAAGACTGAGCACTGACACACACACACTGAAACAAACTATACACACACACACACACACACACACACACACACACACACACACACACACACACACACACAGACTGGAGGAGCTGTTGATGTAACCTCACACAGGGGAAAGGTGACTATCTTCTTCTTCTACTCTATTATTGCTGGGTGACTGCTTCTCACTCAGTCATTTCATGTGTGTGTGTGTGTGTGTGTGTGTGTGTGTGTGTGTGTGTGTGTGTGTGTGTGTGTGTATGTGTTTGCTTTCTTTTGTTCTCCTCCCATCTCTCATCTCGTCTTTGTTCCCCTGTTCTCCCGCTCTTCTCTGGCCTCCTCATCGCTGTGAGCAACAAAGATTAGTTTGGCACATATGACACACACACACACACACACACACACACACACACGTGCAGTCTCACACACACACACACACACACACACACACACACACACACACACAGAGTCTCACACACACTCAAGCATCTTATAACAAGCTGTTAACCCCGTTTATAAGCGCGGCCTCTGAATCAGCTCGGTGAAAGGGAGTGTAATCCCTGCCGGACGATTTAATGGTAATCTCCATAACCTGATTAGATTACACACACACACACACACACACACACACACACACACACACACTCAGAGTCAAACACACACATGTTGTCTGCAGCACCTTCAGAGGCTGAACTGTAAATATATTTTACTTTGGAGCCTGTTTTTCCTCTGCTCTGTATCTGTTTCATCTCCATCTGTGTTTCTGGGTTAATCAAAGTTTTTGTTTTTATCTTTTTGATCACACACACACACACACACACACACACACACAATGACACACACACACAATGACACACACACCGTCTGCAGTCGTCTGCGAAGTCGACCACTGATGGTGTCTTTTTTTAGCACGTTTGCCTTTAACTTTTGGAAACTGTCAGCACGGTGACAGAAACATGTGGAGACTCTTTGTGGCCGGCAGACGTGTCGACTGTTTCAAGGCCTTTTTTATTTTTTTTTAAACCTGACGTTTATTTTTAGATTTCTTTTAACTTTTTCATTCTGTCCAACTGCTGAAACAGTTTTTAGCTTCAGCTCTGACACATTTCACACAGACTCTCTGAGCCTGGACTGTTTTTGTTTGTGTAGATGGACGTGAAATCAGCCCATTAAAGGTTTGTTAATATTCGCTGTCAGGGTCTGACTGTAACTGCTGTTTAAATAATCTGTACCTGTTCATTGGAAGAAGTCAGGACACAGGGTGTAAAGAGACTCAGGTGTTCCTAAACTGATTTAGACCAGGCTCCGTAAAAATATCAGTCCCTGAGACCGATGGAGAGTCCAGTCCAGACAGACGAAAACAATTTAAAACAAAAAACATCCAAAGATTCTTCATTTTGTGCACATGTTGCTGTAATTTCTAAACGAATCTGCCTCCACTGATACCAACGTTATCCTGGTTTGGTCCTCAGGGATCGTCAGCAAAGACAAACAGATCAAAGATTTTCTCTTTGGATGGTTTGATGTCAGATTTAGCTCCTGTTTCTGCTTGTTTTTTTTTAAAATAACAGACCCCACTTTGAGAACCAATACTCTAAGAGCCGAGCGAGTGTTGACAAGAAGCCAGCGTGAAAAATCCATAAGAGCTGCAGTTCCCCGAGTGTCCACTAGAGGCTGGCTCCCCGTTAACGCCCATTTTTACAGCTGAATTTGACGCCTTTCTTCAGGTGCACAGCTGGCTTGATCGACAGGTTGGTACTAGGGCTGCAACTAACGATTATTTTCATAATCGATTAATCTATTGATTAGTCACTCGATTAATCGAGTAGTTGTTTGGTCTATCAAATGTCAGAAAATGGTGAAAAGCAACAATGTTTCTTGGAGTCCATGATGACATCATCAAATGTCTTGTTTGCAAACCAAAGATATTCAAGACTGTCAAAGAGAAACAAAGAAATCAGAAAATATTCACATTTGTGAAGCTGAAATGAGAGAATTCAGGCTTCTTTTTTAATCGATTAACAGAATAGTTGACGATTAATTTAGTAATCGATTAATAATCGATTATTCGATCAATTGTTGCAGCTCTAGCTGGTACATATTAGCTGTTAGCGAGGAAGCTAAAGGGCAGGAGGCATTAAGTTGTGGGTCGCTGCTAGAGGTTGAAGTTTGTCAGCCCTCAGGGGCCCCTTACAGTTCTGGGGCCCCAAGCAGTTACCTGCTGGCAAACGGTGGCTCTGAAACCTGAAACAAAAGGAGCAACAACCAAACATCAGCAGCGTCCATATTTTTAATCATCAGGTGTGAATCCTGAAGTCTGTTGTTGAAGGTTAGCAGGTGTGTTTTGATCATTTTAATTAATCGTTTTGTGTCATTAATTCAGTTTAATTTCCTCCATCTGCTCTCTGTGGAAGACACAACTGAAGGAGTCTGTTAGTTCCTGTGCCGTGACCTCCACCACGGCTCTGTGAGGCTGTTTGCTCACAAAAACCAAGTGCTCCCTCACACACACACACACACACACACACACACACACACACACACGCTCAGCCATCATTAAATGAATGTATTCTTCAGACTGCGGGCTGTCAGCAGTACACCAGGAATACATCAGGGGGTAAAAGTCAGCATGTGTGCTGTTGTACGCAGTCCGTCCTTTAGCACACACACACACACGCACACACACGCACACACAGCACCATGCTGCTGACATCATATATAACCACCGTCATCATGCAGAACATCATTTAACAGCTTGTGTTGTCTGTTTGTGTTCAGACTGATGTGCTGGTGATAAAATCCGGCTCGTTGTTTGGAGAAGCCGTTTAGAGTAAATCATCATCATGAGCGTAAACCCCGTTTAGCGGCGTGAGGAACAGCCAGAGAGCGACAGTTCACCCGATAACCGCCGGATGAACTGATGAGCTCTGCCAGCGGCTGGGAGGAAACAGGAAGTTGGATTCAGAAGAGGAAGAGATGAGTACGTGTGTTTTAGTTTCACTGGTGCGGCTCTGAATCCTGCAGCTTCTTCTCCCTCTGACAGGTACAGATCCAGGGACAGAAATAGCTCGTGTACCTGAACCCAGCATCACAAAGTCAGCAGCAGCAGCTCGGAGCAGCAGGGTGGTTCAGTCAGAGAATTATGGTAACAATGTTAGTCTGGTTCCTCTCCGGCAGAGCCTCTGCCCTCTGACAGACTCTGCAGGCCTCAGGTGTTACAGCCTGATCCTCTCACAGCTTTCCTCTGACACCAACACGGCAGAAAAAAATGTCCGTGAACTCGGTCGGACCCCCCCTCCAGGACCCTCCACAGGGGGGGGGGGGCGGGGCTGGAAAGGCCACGCGCAGCACAGCTTGACTGACCTTAAACCGGCTTCTTCACACACACGCAGAGAGCTCCGGATGGCTCGTCACATTGTCGTCCCGGCGCTGCTGCCTGCTGACAGCTGCTGATACTGAAGTCAAACTCTGCTCACAAGAAGAAAAGTCATCACATGTGAGTTTGCAAACTTATCATGATTGGACCAGCTGCTGCTCACACGCAGCGGTGCCTCTTTCATACTCCTAAATAAAGCTGGGACCCCCCTGTGGTTTGGATATAGATATATAATATGTGTGTGTGTAAAGAGAGTGTGTGTGTGTGTACAGTTACATGCACGCTATCTCCTCTTTGGCGACTTGGCAGGGATGCAGTCTGCCTCATATCTCAGCATTTACATAATGTTCTCCTCCAGTGGGTTCAGAGGGTTCAGTGCAGTGTGTTCAGGAAGGCTGCAGAGATGAGGCGCTGTATTCTCTCTGTGTTCATGTTTGAAATGCACACAGAATGAACTTTAATAACCATAATTCTCTTTGAAAATATCATTTCCATATGCATACAGACTGGATGCATTAAAGGAGGCGACTGTGTTTGCTGCAGCAGCTTTATTGTTTGAGTTTCAATATTTGACGATGGAGCACGTTTGAGAGCGATTTAACTCGTCTACATCAAATCAACACGAGCTTTCTGTGTATGTTACTGTACCTTTAATGTCTGGTTGCTTTTACAGTGATTGAAACGGCCTCATAATAAACAAACAGTCCGTTATATTCATCTTAATGCTATTAATGATAATTAAAGTACCATAAACGCCTCATTTATGCATGTGGTTACAGTATTGTTTCATGCAAAGGTGGTAAAAAGACACACACCTTGTATTATATCAGGTGTTTTATCATCATGTTGCAAAAATAAAAATTGTTTTCTGTTTTTTTTTACAGCATTTTTCCTAAAGTCCATCCTTGAACAGAGGTTGTTGTATCATCAGTTTTTTTATTTATGGGTGAAAGAATTTGACGTCTGATTTCTCATTTTTTTATTGACAGTTTTTTTAAGAAAATAATATCTGTTGGATTTATAATCAAGGTTGTGCAATGGAGTGCATTATTTAAACACGCTGCGTGTATTTTTTTTACCCTCTCCGTAAAATTTTTTCTTGCTTTATTAGAGGGAACAGGGAAAGTGGATGGGCGACTGTGATCAGTGGTAGAGTTGTCGTCTCTTAATCGGAAGGTCGAGGGTTCGATTCCCTGCGGTCACATGTCGAAGAGCAAGACACTGAACCCCAAATTGCTCCCACTGTTGTTCAGTGGTGTGTGAATGAGTGTATGAGTATGGATGTGTTAGTGTCACGACCTGGCTCAAAAGCCATGACAGAAAACGATGAGAGGTGTGGGTTAAAGTAAAAAACGAAATTATTTTATTACAAAACAATCTGAACTTAAGAAATTGACAACATAAAAAGCGACAAACTGAACTAACAAGTTAACTAGAACAAAAACATGATGCGCCGAGGAAACGTGGCCGCCATTGTACAGCCACGCCAGGTAGGTAACAAAGCAGAGCCAGAGGTAGAAGCAGAGGCAGAGGCAGCGACAGCAACAGAGACCGGTGTGAAGAATAATGCCAGCTCTTAACACCTGTGGACTGGCCAGGTCCACCCAGGTGTGGCAAGCCCCACCCACAACCTGCAGAAGACAAGACAACAGACAAGAGAACACAAAACACAGCAGGCCCTAGAGGCAGGAGGCCGTCACAGTTAGAAAAACTGATGGTTTCTAGCCTCCTCCCATCAGTGTGTGGATGTGGTGTGGATGGGTGAATGAGATTAGCAGTGTAAAGCGCTTTGAGTGGTCAGACAGACTAGAAAAGCGCTATATAAGTACTGGTCCATTTACCATCGAGCAGGAAATAGAGTGAGAGAGAGCACGTGCAGGTTGGACCTGAACCTGGGCCGCCCGCTCGAGGACAGACCTTATGGGGACGCAGCCCAACGGCCATATTTTGAGTTTTCCAACCTAAGATGATAACGACGTGTAAACAGATGAGGATGTACTTTTATAATAACAGAGAGTGATTTGAAAAAGGTAGAGGAAATAAGAAATAGAAATATGTTGTGCTTTTATTTTGTTAAATTGTCTGTAATTCATTCAGAGAACAGAAAGAGAGGAGCCTGTTTTCCTGTTTTTGCTTCCCGAAGCCTTAAAGCTGAATCTGTTAGCAAACATCCAAACAGCACAGATTGATCCAGACTCAAACAAAGCCAGAGGGCAGATTTCAGACCTGGTCCCAGAGAGTCTGGGCCCTGACAGACAGCGGAGGGGACAAATGAGACAGTGTCAATATTGAAACAGGCTAATGGGCTAATGAATGTGGAGAGTTCTGCCTAATGTTCCCAACAGAGCTCCTAGCAAAACCATTAAAGCACTTTTATATGACGAGACAGGCACAATGCAGTAACTCGATTTATGGGGTACTTTCATGGTCAATTAGAGAGGGCGAGCGAGGAGAGAGAGGCCTGATAGGCGAGGTTAGAGTGTGTGTGTGTGTGTGTGTGTGATATGAGCTTATTAGCCTGCTTTTGTCGATACCGTCTCGAGCCGCGCTGCTTCTGATCGTGTCGTTTGGATCGGAATCAACAGCAGCCCAGTAAACATCCAGTCAGTCCGACTGTGGCGGATCTGTTTGAATGGGACACGTGTGACCGAGTCTACGTTTGGAGAAGAAGACTAATATCAGGTTAAGGAGTCACCTGAGAATCATCAGGGCTCATATTTCAGAGTGAATAATAAAGTTTGACATTACTTTTATGAAAGCTTTCGCTCCCCGTGGAACTATATAATCACCTCCTTGATTAACTTTTCTACAGCTCCTGCAGGTGTGGCTAAATGTCCTATCATCTTTAAAAAATAGCTCCTAACTCTGCCCTGGAGGGTCTTAAACCAAATGACAAAGATGGGAGCTGCAGAAACGGAGCTGCAGCAGTAAAATCTTGACCAAAGTAAAAATAAGAGTGAAATAAAAAGAGTTCCTGTGCAGGAGAATTAACTGGATGGAAAGTGGATGTTATCTGCTGTCTGTTGACATTAGCTACAGGCTAGCATGAACAGATAGGGAATTTAAAGAGGGGCCTCCTCCACTGTTGCCATGCTACAAAGTCATTTTTTTATTTTAGGATGACGGATTATGAAACATGACCGTACGTTCAGGCTGCAAATCAACAAATAAAAAGGGTAGGAAACAATCAAAAACTCAGTTAAACTCATCAGGACATGAAACATCACAGTGAGATAGATTAAAGAGGGGGTATTTAGCTTTTTCTAGTCTTCATTCTGTCCCTTTGGTGCCCCTATAGTATCTTTACTTGATATCTATTTTTCTCTCTGGTGTTTAAAAAAAATTGTTTCAGGCTCAGGCCCTTTATTTTAGCCGCTGTCTCTTTAAGACTTCTCGCTCCACAAACCCCCTTCCTTCTGATTGGCCAGCCTGTCAGGGCTGTCTGTTTGAGGCCTCTCCATTGCTTTTATTAAGTTTTCTGCAGCAAAATTTTCCCTCTGAGTTGTATTTCCTCCCGCTGGATGAGAGAAAATGTCACACACGTGTTGGATTGTTTTGCCTCACAGGAGCTCCAAGATCCAAACAAGGAGCAAAGTGTTTGAATGTGATGCAGATCTCTGTTCTCCAGATTGATGCATTCGTGAGTCAAACAGGGAACAAACAAGCGAATATAACAGCTTTACAAAATCATTTAGAGATGGAGTTCAGAGCACAGGTTTAAAAATGATGAGCCTTAAATATCAGAGGTGTTGCAGCTCAAATCATGAAGTATGCTTTGCTGGAGGATTGTTTGCAGGTTGACTCCATGATACAGTTAAAGGTAACATTCCTCCTGCATGTATTTGATCAAATAAAGCAGAGCCAGGTTATATAAAACTAAATATTGAGATAAAGCTAATGCATCGTCTCTCAGCGTTTAGGTCTCTCTGGATTTCCTTCTCCTCAAAGGCTGGAGCGGTTAAACCGAAGGAGGGTTCAGACTTTAAGGTGACAGACGCTCCGTCAGTGAGAAAAGATGTTTATTGACAGATTAAACAACCAGAACGCCTCCCAAAGCTCTTTGTAGCCTCAGATGTGACATTTGTGAATGAATTCAGATGATGGATGTGTTTTGACATTTAGATCTGAGGTGCTGTTTTTGTGCCTGTTTGGTTGAATCAGCTGAGGTCGGACGAATCTTCAAATCCAAGCAGCAGCAGCAGCAGCAGCAGCAGCAGCAGCATTCAGACAAACAGATGACAAATATAAACACTCTGTAAACTCTGGATTTTAATGCAGAAAGTTAAATATTTGCTCTGACAGACTTCACTCTATAAGTCATACATGCTTCTCTCAAGCATTGTCCACCTCTCTCTCTCTCTCTCTCTCTCTCTCTCTCTCTCTCTCTCTCTCTCTCTCTCTCTCTCTGTTGCCTACAGTTTTCCTTAGAGACTTGTTGCAGGAGGCAGAATCAGTGGAGGATATTTTTGGTATTTTCAGGTTGTACAGCTTCTGAAAAGTGAAGTCTGAATGAAATGCTTCAGCGGTTTGAGGAGTGATTCAGTGTGTAACTCTGTCTCTGAGACGCCTGTGGTGGAAATCATGACATTAAACGATCTGTTATTGCGTGCTAGGCTAAAGTTAGCCCGTGCTAAAGGCAGCTTCCTGTGTTTTCTAAGATGTTGTGTTTTCGCTGCTCTGAGGCTGAATGCTGATGTTTTGATTGTTGATTCTTTGTGTGTGTATCTCTCCGTCTCCTGCCGTCATTTGATTCACTATTCATGAGCGAAATATTGTTTAACTCTTCTTCATCTTGTCAAATCTTTAGCAGAAGCATATTTGTTATATCTCTGAAACAAGTCTTGTCTGAGAGCAGTCGTCTCTGTTCCATAAATAATGAAACATTAAGTATTTACAGAATCAAACTGCGAGTTGTTAGAGCTGAAAGTATGAAGAGAGACCTCCCCATGAGAGGAAGTCTAACAAGCAGATCTTCTTCTTCTTCTTCTGCTTCTTCTGCTTCTTCTTCATCTTCTTCTGCTTCTTCTTCTTCTTCTTCTTCTTCTGCTTCTGCTTCTGCTTCATCTTCATCTTCTTCTTCATCTTCTTCTTCTTCTTCTTCTTCATCTTCATCTTCTTCTTCTTCTTCTTCTTCTTCTTCTTCTTCTTCTTCTGCTTCTTCTTCTTCTTCTTCTTCTTCTGCTGCTTCTTCTTCTTCTTCTTCTTCTTCTTCTGCTTCTTCTTCTTCTTCTGCTTCTTCTTCTTCTTCTTCTTCTTCTTCTTCTTCTTCTTCTTCTTCTTCTTCTGCTTCTTCTTCTTCTGCTTCTTCTTTGTTTGTGAAACTGGTGGTTTCTTCATCTCACTGTGTGTGCTGTCAGTTCTTCTAACACATGTTGATATATTTATTTTGTGTGGCTGATTCTCAGCTTCGTGCTTGGTATTTATTCTCTGATCATACAGGAGATTAAGCGTCTGTCAACTTGCAACAAACGTCCTTCACAGCGATTTAAAGAGGGGATATCCTCCTGCTACCCCGAATATTTTAACATGGATATAAAGTGTCAACACTGGATGTTCATATTAAACAAGGGAAACTTTCAAAACGCTTCGTTCTACACATAGATCAAGATCTTCACCTGACTTATTGAAATGATGAGGTCATCACATAGAGGAGTGAACCTCAAACACCAAGGTCTTCCTATAACTCCAGCCCCAACAAGCCTACAGAAGCCTGGCCAATCAGAGGGAAGAGGGTTTGTGGAGCAGGGAGCTGTGAATGATGTTAAGATGCTACAGAGGCACCAGAGGGACAAAATAAACAATAAAAAAACAAAATAACCCCTCTTTAAAGAGTCTGTGAGGACTCTGTCTGAAGTGGATCACAGCGACACCTTCTGGCTGGAATCGTGCGCACAATGTGGTGATGTCATAACTCTGAACAAGGCGTGTGTTCGTTTTGGAAATGAATGGAGATCAGATCTTCTTTTTAACACTACATTTTCTTTGTTCAAGACGACTTTTTACTGGATACAACGTGAGGAGGTAAGGTATTTATCAACAGTTACACAGAGCTGCTGTTTGAAACATGACAACAAGTAAACTTTGTCAGTTTGTTCTGGAGTTTAGTAGACGGATATGTTTAGAGCTACATAATCCTTATGTCCTGCTCATCGACCAATCAGAGCTAACGTGACCTCGCTCTTCATCCAACGTGCTGTAAATCAATTTGGTCCTGTCCGACCTGATCAGGAAGCTCAGAAATATCATTTATCAATAACCTATATTGGTGCTGATGATCTGATTTGAAGTTGTGGATCAGGATCAGGCAGATATCTAGAAGAGAGACTTTTTCAGGATCACTTAAAAACCAATCAATCAATCAATCAATCAGTCTGTATTTATATAGCCCCAATTCATAACACACATTATCTCAAGACACTTTCCAAAAGCAGGTTTAACCCTGTAAATGATAATAACTTTTATTAACAGAGAGCCAACATCAAGACCAGATGAGAAGTCTGATCTCATCTGAACCCACTGAGTTCAGACCTTTACAGCAGGTCCTCACAGGGACTTTAAATCACTGACGCAGGATGTCTCAGGTTAAACCATGAGGATGATACCCTCCTATCCCAAACACAGAGGGTAGGAGTGTGTGTGTGTGTGTGTGTCGGTGCGGGTGTGTGTTGAACTGGTCTGACAGTGACAGAGCAGCCTCCCCTCATGGAGAACCCACAGGCTGCTTTATGTGAACCAGTGAGTTCATGAACTACAGACTAAGCAGATTTTCATCGTGTGGTTTCCGTTCAGGAGCTTCTTTGTCCTCCAGCAGCTCCTGTACGAAGCTTTCACCAGACCACTCGTTAGGAGAGTCTCTTTACCCCTCACATTTGGTCCTGTTTAAGTTTCAGAGTCAATGCTTTTCCTAAAGTCAAGAGTTTGTCACTCACTTTGAATCCATGGCTCTCACACAGGGGTGTGAATGAGAGCGAACAAAGGCACTCAGAGTGAAAAACCCTCAGAGCTTCGAGTGTCTCATCTTCACCGTGGATGATAAAATGAAAACAGTCAGATTCATTCAGAAATTACATTTTTATTGATCCATTTAGGGAAAACGAGTCATTTCAGACTAATTCTCAGGTGTGTTATGGGAAAAATCCTGAATTTAACGTTTGATGTCTCAGTGAGTTCGTTTTCAAACACATTTATCAGCGTGAAGCCGAAGAGAGTGCAGAAAACTATACAAGATTAAAGAAGAGTTTGAGCTCAAGAGGCGCTCAGAGATTTATAGATAATAGTGTGTGTGTGTGTGTGTGTGTGTGTGTGTGTGTGTGTGTGTGTGTGTGTGTGTGTGTGTGTGTGTGTGTGTTAACTGTCTGTGATGTGTGGACAGCAGGCCAGTCATTATTTCAGTCTGGACAGATGCCTCATGTTGCAGGACAGGCCGAGCGACATGACACATAACCAGGAGAGGGTGAGTGAGAGAGAGAGAGAGAGAGAGAGAGAAAGGGAGAAAACCGGCCTAGTCAAAGAGAGGAGAGAGAAAAACAAAGAGAGCAAGAGGAGAGAGAGAACGTGAGAGACAGAGAGACAAACGAGAGGAGAGAGATGGAGAGAAAGAGCGAGAGAAGCTTCATTAACAGAAAGCACAACAGACAGAGGAACAGATGATTGTGCCACAGATTTCAATCCCTACATCTCAGCCAATTACTGAAATAGCTGGGACACACACACACACACACACACACACACACACACACACACACACACAGGGACAAAGAGAGTGGCCATAAGCCTGGCTAAGCAGTATTAAATTATTCCTCAAATTAAACGGCCGTACCTGCCCTGTCCTCTTCCCGCTCTGTGTGTGTCCATATGTGTGTGTTTGTGTGTGTGAGTGATTAAGCTGTTAATTAATTTTATGTCCTTGTATTTAATAAGCGTGGACAGTGAAAATGGAGTTCATGTGAGTGTGTGTGTGTGTGTGTCTGAAAGAGAGAGTGTGAGAGAGGGAGGGGGTGGAGAGTGTTCCGGGTAATATCTGGTGCGACAGTTTTCAGTCTGAGACGAGCGGATGAATCCAGACGGACACGTTTCTGAAAGGCTTTTATGTTTCTGCAGAGTTTTTCCAACTCCTCCATAAGATAAATGTCTGTAAATTAACCAAACGCTTCATTCACAGAGGATCTGCTGAGACACGTCACAACTCGCCCGCTGAGACTTTATTCTCTTCATTTGAGCATCAAGGTTTTTAAGGTTTAATTAAAGTAACGTAGAGAAGTGTTTTCATTCTCTTTCATTTCCCTTCGGTTGTGAACTGATCATCCTCAGCTCAGCTGGAGGCTGCGTAGAAACACACAGACTCAGACTGACGGAGCTATCAGCAGAGCTCCTCTGTTTGTCCCTCAAATTAAATATGAAACATTCTCCATTCGGTTTACCTCCACACAGACGGTTCACTGAGAGACCTGAAGAAAGAGAGACAAACAAACACAGCTAAAAGAAGAGAGAGAGAGGGGAGAGAGAGGGGAGAGAGGAGCGGGCGACCTTTGCTTTGTGAATGAGGAAGAGAGAGAGATGAGCGATGAAGGGAGAGAGAAGGAGGAGGTGTTTGTAGAGGAGAGATGAGGAGGATGGAGGGGTGCTCACTGGCATGAAAAGATGGAGAGAACAGAGAGAGAGAGAGAGGGAGAGAGAGAGAGAGAGAGAGCAGTTACACAGCAGGAGAGTCTGAGTGCTCTCCTCCATCAGAGACTGTTGATTAAAATTTCATTGGCTGAGGCCGCAGGTCGGAGGTGATGCTCTGCGTGTGTGTGTGTGTGTGTGTGTGTGTGTGTGTGTGTGTGTGTGTGTGTGTGTGTGTGTGTGTGTGTACAATAGAAGCTCAGAGCCTCCTCTTTTCATGCACTCACTCACTCCTGTCCTCCCTCTCTCTCTCTCTCTCTCTCACTGGCTAATTATCTCTCTTTGTCTCTCGTCCTCCTGAGCTCTCTGCTCTTGACTATAAACCTGTTTTTTTTTTTGTTTCTTCATGAAGATTAAAACTCCTCATCTACTCTCTCTTTAAATACTGTTCAGGCTTTGAAAAAAATCGCCTCACATTAGTGTTTTTTTTTAACGTATGTGTGGATCTCACACACGACAGAACTGCAGTGAAAGTCACATGTAGAGAGACGGTCTGACTTTGAAGCCATTAATAACGAGGTCTTCATTTGCCAACTGGTCTGAACTTCTGCAGGTCAATGTGTTTATTTGTTGATTCATGTGTTTATCAGATGAAGAAGCTTCCTGAGCTCTGGTCACTTGTGGTTTGTTCACGTCACTGTATGAAAACAAATTAAACAGTAAATAAAAACACATTTCAGATATCTCAGTGGTAGATGCAGACGGAGCCATGTTTCATCCGGATTTATCTCCCCTCAGATGAAAGTCTGAGTGATTCCAGCGTCGACGCCTCGTTCCTCCATCAGGTCTCGTCTCCATTAACCTCTTCTATTAAAGCGCTCCCTCTCCTTCTTTTCAAATCAGAGCCCACAGGACTCGACTCTGTTTGTGCCGCCGCTTTTTCAATTACAGCAGACCGAGAGGATACCTGAACACACCAACAAACACACACACACACACACACACACACACACTCTGTCGCTGGGAAACATTGTGTCATGTCAGCGTCTTTATCCCTGCTGCTGAGTGTCATCGCCAACAGATTGAGTTTCTGCTCCTGTATGAAGACGGTAAAGAAACCAGGAGCACATTCTGGCCTTTGGCTGCTCAGTGCAGTTTGTGTTTGATGGAGTTTGGAGAGATTTTATATTTCAAGTTTTTGAAAGAAATATTTGATACTCCTCGAGTAACGAGCCACAGTTTGTTGATTTGTTAGGAACAGTATAGACCTCTCTGCTGTTTGTGAACAGTTACAGCTGCGCGCACATTCTGGCGACAGAAGTGCTGCAGAGTACAGTGGCTGGTCCAGAGACATGAGGGTGTGAACCATCAAAAAACATGTTGTTTACATGAATAACACCATTTAGACAGATAGTAAACAACTCCAGGGTTCATGAGGAATCAGTGAGCAGATGGAAAACATCAACGAGTGGACAGACAGTCAGTGGACAGACAGACAGTGGACAGACAGACAGCGGACAGACAGTCAGTGGACAGACAGACAGCGGACAGACAGTCAGTGGACAGACAGACAGCGGACAGACAGTCAGCGGACAGACAGACAGTGGACAGACAGTCAATGGACAGACAGTCAATGGACAGACAGTCAATGGACAGACAGACAGTGGACAGACAGACAGTGGACAGACAGACAGCGGACAGACAGTCAGCGGACAGACAGGCAGTGGACAGACAGTCAATGGACAGACAGTCAATGGACAGACAGTTAGTGGACAGACAGACAGTGGACAGACAGACAGCAGACAGACAGACAGTGGACAGACAGTGGACAGACAGTCAGTGGACAGACAGACAGACAGACAGTGGACAGAAAGACAGTGGACAGACAGTCAGTGGACAGACAGACAGTCAGTGGACAGACAGACAGTCAGTGGACAGACAGACAGTGGACAGACAGACAGCGGACAGACAGTCAGCGGACAGACAGGCAGTGGACAGACAGTCAATGGACAGACAGTCAATGGACAGACAGACAGTGGACAGACAGACAGTGGACAGACAGACAGTGGACAGACAGTCAATGGACAGACAGTCAATGGACAGACAGACAGTGGACAGACAGACAGTGGACAGACAGACAGTGGACAGACAGTCAATGGACAGACAGTCAATGGACAGACAGTTAGTGGACAGACAGTCAGTGGACGGACAGTCAGTGGACAGACAGACAGCGGACAGACAGACAGCAGACAGACAGACAGTGGACAGACAGTGGACAGACAGTGGACAGACAGTCAGTGGACAGACAGACAGACAGTGGACAGAAAGACAGTGGACAGACAGTCAGTGGACAGACAGACAGTCAGTGGACAGACAGACAGTGGACAGACAGACAGGAGACAGACAGACAGTGGACAGACAGTGGACAGACAGTGGACAGACAGTCAGTGGACAGACAGTGGACAGACAGTGGACAGACAGTCAGTGGACAGACAGACAGTGGACAGACACGCAGTGGACAGACAGACAGTGGACAGACATTGTGTGAAGAAAGTGTGACCCTGTTAACTGGAGACTCTCAGTTGACCATCACTGACACGTTCAGTTGAGAGTCACCAGTTAGCACGGTCACTCTTTACTCCAGAACACCAGTTGCTCTGTAACGCTCTGAACTCCATAGAAGTTGACTCCATGGTGTCGTATTGTTTCTGTCAACCGACCACAGAACAAGCGACATTTCTACACTGCTGACAGTTTGAGTTTAGAGTTTAAAGAACTCGTCTGAATGAACGGAGCTAAACGCTGCTTCCTCTGACCAAATGTGTGCTCATCTTTATGATGACGTGGACTCAGAGCGGGTCTATTTACTTTGATGTTCAGTTAACAGAGCCTCATATTTTCCACTATTCACATTACTTTTACTACATGAGAAGTTCAGATTAAAGTCTGGCACAGATGACCTGATCCAGTGAAAGTTTATCCAGGTCTTATCATTGACATGAGTCTTTCCAAAGCCGGAACAGCTAAAGGGATTTTCTTTGCACATGAGCAGCTTTGGAGTCGGAGTCACTGTCAGGATGAAGCGCTGAAGGATCAAAGCTGAGAAGTTTCACTATGATGAGCTCTGAATCCTCTGGTCCCTAAACTCTGCCTCAGTCTGTGTTTCTGTGACTCCATGACGCTGATCAGAAGGTGGTTTTATTGAGTCAGACTCTTACAGCTGGAGACAGGAGCTGGTTCTGAAGAAATGAGCTCTTGTAGTTTGTCTCTAAAGATCTTTTCACCAGGCTGGAGACACGATGGGGGTATGTGTATATCGTGTCACATCTGAGAAACTCTTGAGTGTTTTCAGTGAAGCAGCATCAGAGACTCATAGAAAAAGCTTCCCTGCTACTTGAAGCTGTTTCAGTCTCAGCGTTGGAAGGTCGAAATGGTCACAATCCAGCAGAGCGATGTTGGCTCGTTACGGCGGCTGGCTCCGGACGCGCTGCAGTGTCGGCTCGGGGACTCTGGTGTTTCCAAAATGGCAGCTGTCCACATGGAAGACGGGATTGTACAATATGTTCTGTGTGCTGCTGTGCTGCACGACAGGCTGAACACATTTAGACACGTGTTTATATACACACGTATATGCTTGTATACATTTGGAAGTCTCTCATTGTTCCGTTTGCAGCAGACTGTAATATTTCAGACGTGGCTCTGAGGGAAGACAGCGTGCACAAAGTCAGGTCCAAGAGGGACGGTTTTTCCACTGCGGGAGGAGGACTGGTCTTTGCTAACTAAGACGCAGGATTTGTGATTATGGATTTATGATGGAGGAAACCTCAGGGGTAACTCTGGGTTGTGTGCTGATCACAGATCGTCTACCTGTTTGATTTTAGAGGAAGAAGATATGATAAAAGTCATTGTGGCTCCATCGTCCTCTACCAGAGACACAAACATCAGAGACGTTAAGTTCTGGTTAGATGTAACGTTATCCATAGTCATCCCTTTAAAGTCCCCTTTAACCCTTGTACTGCCAGCAGGCAGCTGAAGTCATTGATATGGGTCCTCACTATAGTGACGACCTGCAGTACGAGCGTTAATCACCAGAACTCTTCAACTGTTTGGGCGAGAAAGAAAATTCAAGCAGCTCCTTAAAGACAACTTTTCATCCATCCATCCATCCATCCATCCATCCATCCATCCATCCATCAATCCATCCCTCCCTCTTATCCTGTTTGGGGTGGTTGGTGTCTTAGGGCGAGAGGAGGGGTACACTCTGGACTGGTCTCCAGCCAATCACAGGGCTAAGACGTTTAAATCACAGGCAATAATTGATGTAAGCTGTTCTCATTACCGTAACTCTTCAACTATTCGGGCAAAAGAAAAAATTCAAGCACAAATGAGATTTCCAGGCATGATCGCTGACATTTTTAGGCCAAAATAACACATAAAGTCCAGGTGGCTCAGGTGATACCTGGTTGATAAAGAATTTTCATTCCTATGATTTACATTTTGCTCCTTTTTATACCGTCAGGACTGTTGGCCGTCCTCCAACGTCACACTTTGGCTTTAGACCAGGGGTTCCTAAACATTTTACCCCACAATCCCCAAAAATAACAGTGAATAGACCAGCCTAAAAATAGACAACAACAACAACAACAACAACAACAATCTGTTCGCATGCTTTTACATCAAATTTCATCCTGTTTTTGTTTGTATTTCTATAATAATAAAGTTAACCAGGTTGGTATTCTTTAGCCGACAGAAAGATTTGATTTCCTGCCTGAAGTTAGCTTTGCGCTAACTAACAGCTAAGTGAAAAGCCGGCATAGACGTCAGTACTAAATGAGCTAAATGTGTCGTCCAGCTTCAAATATGACAACAGCACAACGATTCAAATCAGTCTGGAAACGTGATGATGATTCGTTTATTAGACTCACGATGTGCAAAACTGGTAAACAGCAGTTACAGACAACAAAATTAGCATTTAGCTTCACACCCTTAAATTAACATGAGATGAAAGTGCATGCAGTGTGAATATGAGAGGATTTGAATGTGAGTCTGGATGAATTTGGGGAAGATGTAAAGGATGTTGTCACCGCTTCATGTGCTGCAGGAGAGTATTTATGCACCCAGTTTGGTGCTGTTTTGCTCAGACTGCAGGATCCACAGTTGTAATTCTATTGAGTGTACAGAATCTGTGTCTGTAACTCAAACGGCTCCAGCATCTTCACACACACACACACACACACACCTCACTTTGTTCTGCAACAAAACACCAAACACGCCGTGCATCGCTGATCCTCGCTCAGACATAAAGGAGGCTGCTCGACTCCGATGGCACCGGTTTGATGCTGCACACACTCCCGAGCATGAGACATTACACATTCACACACATCAGTTAAAAGTCATTATGCTGCTCTCGCTCTCACAAACACACATCCGCCGTGTACACAACCGCATCAGCAAATTAGCTGAATAAAGAGCCTCTTTTTGCCTTTTGCTTTCGAGTGGCTAATTAGCCATCAGAGCCTGCTGCGTGGAGAGAGGGAGATCCATCAAGAGGTAGAGCTTCAAAGAACAGTTTATAGAAGCCAAAGCACTTTAATTAGGACCTATTTGTACGAGGAAGTGGAGAGAAAAACATCATTTGAAGCCAAAAGCTGTAGAAAGTGTTGAGAGGGAATAAACACAGTCTAATGCACACACAGATAAAGAGAGGCAGGAACAAACTGAAAGGATTAGACCAGAGGAGAGAGAGAGAGAGAGAGAGAGAGAGTCCTGATACAGGAATGATAAACTGTGTTCACTGACACGGACCTGACATGACACAGGTCACTGATGTCAGCGTGGATCTCAGGGTCTGAAACAGAAACCTCCAGCTGACTGAGGGGAAGATGTTCCGCTGCTCAGCGGCTCGTCGAGCAGTTTTTATGTGCATCTGACATTTACATCACATGACTCCCTCCACGAATCCCTGCTGGCTGAGCTGCTGCTTCTTCATCTGTCTGTCTGACGCTGCACATGTCTTCATCTTTAAGAGCGGGTTAAAAAATAAAACCTCGTTTTGTGGAGAAACTCATGAATAAGGATGAGCAGAGACTCATATCTGAGTGTAACAGTGCAGCGAGGGTGATCCTCACAGTAATCTGTCTCTGTTTCAAACCTTTAATGGCTCAGTGTGTTTTGTTTGTAGTTGGCACCATGAACAGCGTTTTGTTAGTCGTCTTTTTTAATCATGTTTCAGGTCAAAACAGCACATGTGGTAACAAGGAGAGCACGTGTTCTTAGAGCATCGTGCCAGTTAACACTTCTGCAGGGTGGGAATGATGGATCTGTCACGTAGCTGTTGGAGGCTCAATGAAAACTCTTACGTCCTCCTGTTGTTCCTGTTTCTGCCATGTGGTTAATTTGAAGCTCAAACGTGAGCGTACAAACGTTCTTTCCTCTGATTTTATTCTGAAAATACTCCATCAGTGTGTTTTGGACGTACTCGCTCGGCCTGATTGAATCCCCCACCACAGAGAGAGCCGCTGATGTTTCCCGTGTTGTTCACTTGGCCGCCGATGTGGCAATAACCACATGTGAAGTAGATCATTATAGGAAGTGTCACTTCACTGAATCACGTAAATTGCTTAATTTCACTGTTGTTCTAATGGAATTGTGGGTAATGGTGGCATAGCTGTGTGCGTGCAAACACAGACGGGGCATCTCCTGCTGAAACCACTTCAGCCTGTTTGCTGAGCTCCGTCCTCGATGATCTTTTGTCTGTCAAAAGCTCTTAGCGCTTCCATCCAGAGCCCTCTGCTCTCTGCATTCATTATTAATGGACCTCAGCAGGCTGAGGAGACACACACACATACACACACACACACACATCACACAGAGAGGGAGAAAGAAAGAGCGAGAGAGAGAGAGAGAAACAGGACCTGCACGTCACTGGAAGCTATTTTAGACCAGATATTAAATCAAACACTCCAGAAAGAAAGAGGTTAAAAAAAACACAGAGCAGAGGGAGACGTGAAATAGATTTACTCAGTGACAGTTAGTTTAACAAATATACAAATAAAGAATCCATAAATGGATATTAAGAGCTTTCAGATGAAGTGCAGAGCTCAGACCTTCACTCCAACGAGGACGCTGCTTTTTGCTTTGACTCTTTAAAACCTTAAAGAAGAGGCACCATGAGGGGGTTCATGGTCTTTATTCTGTCCCTCTGGTTCCCTCGGAGTAGCTTTACATGATTAATGGCTTTGAAACACTTTGTTTTAGCTTCTGTCTCTTTAAGACTCCCCGCTCCACAAACCCCCTTCACTCTGATTGGTCAGCAATCTGGAGAAGGCCTGTTGGGTGCAGAGCTACGGAATGAACTTAATGTTTGAGGCCCCTCCCCCCTCCAACTTGTCATGAACCGGTTAGAAGATCCTCACGTGATGACCTCATCATTTAATTTATCCCGTGAAGATCTGATCAAGATCTGGAGCTACTTTTGGAACGTTAACAGACGGATTCAGGGATTTCTGTAACATATGAACATGTAGGGGGTTGAAAATCTGCACAGTTGTAGTGAGTCACCATAGCTCGAGTCCAAGTCGAGTCGACTCTGTAAATGTTGAATCGTAAACCAAACTTTTTGTGTTTCAATGTTTTTTTAAAACAATTTTATTTTTTGATATTTGGGTGAAATTTGTGTTTAAAATCACATGCATTGAGAGCAGTTTTATTTTGAAGAAGGTGCTTTTATTTTGAAGTTGCCTTTCAGAATCAGAATCAGAATCAGAATCAGGAATACTTTACTAATCCCAGAGGGAAATTTGGTTTGGTTTCAATCCAGAAGAAGTGAGGTGCGCTTCACAGCTCTGAAGGAAACGGAGAGAAGAAGCTCTTAGGCCTGACAGCGTGTGAAGATTGTGACCTCCTGTAGTTCACATGCAGCCAACGAGTTTAATGTCACGACCACCACAAGAAACACAGAAGGAAAGCTTTTTAAAGTGATCCAAGATGGAAACACTCGCTCTCCTACTAGCAGCACATCACCACAGTTCCCATCTTATTTTTTTATTTGAAATAAAAACGTCCCCGTCTTCTCTTTAAGGCTTTTCTTTATATGACCAACATGTAGCTCTGTTACATCTTTAAAAACAAACCGCTCAACCTGTGGCTCCTCCTCTTTTTTTTTTTTTTCCCCCTTGTCTGCATCATCTTTCTAGCTGAGCACTGTGTCTGGTGACGGCGTTTAAAAGACATGCATTGATTTTTTTATTCTAGCAGTGACAGCTATGAAGACGTACATATATATACAGATACATACATAAACATATACATACACACACACACACACACACACACACATACATACATATATACATACATACGTACATACACATACATGCATATGATTCACTGCTACTGGTGACCATCACCGGCCCTCCCTGTAGGCTACTCCATCAAATCAAACTTTATTTAAACCCCGATGTGAGCTGAAGGGGAGGGCCGTGCTACACCATAGTGTGAGTTAAGGGGGATATAGTGACAGAAAGGACAAGACAAACAGAGAGCAGGACAAACAGGCAGGGATATTCACTTAAGGAGGCAGGGACATTCACTTAAGGAGGTTGTGGCTCCTCCTCTGACGTCTCACCACAGACGTGAACACAGGTAAAAAAAAAACCACACGTGTCAGCCGTGACCTGAAAACTGTTATTGGGACCTGATACCAGAAGAAATAATTAGTTCAAATTAAAGCAGTGAGATTCTCTGGGACATGCCTCAGCTTCTACTTCATCAGTCTGAACACACTCGTGGTGAATGAAATCCAATATCAGGACTAATACAATGGTATCATCCAGGCAGAATGAGCCTGACACTGTTTATTTATTACTTTAAGTGACTGGATGTAACTACAAACAGCTTATGTGGGCTCAGTGTCTCTGTGTGACTGAAGAGGAGCAAAGCTCCATAAATCCACAGAAATGAGCTTTTTTCTCTCCTATGAATAAACGTTTCATCCACGTCTCAGAGTGAAGTGATAGAAACTGATGATTTGGTGCATCAGAGCATCATTAGCCTCCAGAATCTCAGCACGAAGCCTTCTGATTGGACGTCTCTCTCTGCAGCAGACTCCTGGACTCTGTGTGACCCCTGTCCTTAAGCCGTCGTGTTCCCGCCGTCTCGTAGCTTCGACTCTTTGTCGGCGCAGCACATTCTCTGGGTTCACCGTCTCATTGTTTGAGATGATAATTCAACAGAAGAGTCTTTAAATGCTGGTTTTAAAGGAGAGAGGAGCTGAGTGTGAGTGAGTGTGTGTGTGTGTGTGTGTGTGTGTTTTGGATATGACCTTTCTCCATATGGTGTGGGACTGAGCAGGGGGACAGGAGGTGAGCCCTGCACATGCTATCAGTCTGAGTTGTTAGCCAGCAGCCTCTCACACACACACACACACACACACACACACACACTCACACACACGCTACAGGCCTTACATGTCATTGTTACCTGATATTCATGGTGTGTAGGAGAAACACACCAAGGAGAAGGTCATACGTGTGATGTCAGAGGCGGTGCGTTCGCTGCCAGCCGTGGGTTTGATAGCCGCTCAGCCTCGGGCTCTCTCTACCCTCTGCCCCCCCCCCTCCTCGCTGCCCACCTCCCACAATTCTCAGCATCCGTCCAGCCCCCGCCAGGAGACACGCAGACCTTTCTATTTTAGATTTCTAGTCCAAGTGGAAACGAGGCTTCAGGTTTTATACAGAAATCATGAACAGAGCCGACGAACAGGATCAGAGTTAGATCAGATTGATGCTGCCTTCGTTAGCTGTTAGCTGTTAGCTGTTAGCTGTTGGCTGAGATGATAAATCCTTTCAGGTAACGTTGGGTCACCTCTTTGAGTCTTTGTTGAAGTCAAACTCTCACCTGTTCACGCTCCACTCCAGATAATCTGATGTCTGTTTCATCATCTCCACTTTCCGTTTCCAGACGCTTTAGCTCTGACTGAATTAATTACAGCAGAGATTTAATAGCCTCCTTCTCCATGCTTGACTTGACATTGTATTACAGGCAGCAGTCACTGACAGGAATACCAATGCAAACAAATCACAGCGACAATCGAACCCGAAGGTCTCCTCACAGCGCTCATATCGGCTCTCCAAAAGACTTTCTAACTTGGCATCATCTCTGCTTTTGTACGTACACGAGTCTCTTTCTCAAGCTTCCTTATGAAGCAGTGTAACCCCTGCAGAAATAACTTTGATTTATGTTCATATGCAAATGAGCATCCTTAAGGAAAAGAGACATTCTTTAAAAGAGAAGAAGAAAGGGAGAGACGGAGGGAGAGAGGGGGAAGTTCAGCTTATCATCACTCAACAGATGTTCGGTCTAAATGCGTTGGTTTGTCTGTCTCGGCGCCGAAGCTGAGCGGAGCAAAGCTCCAGCGCTGGCCCGTCTGAATGAACCGAGTCAACCAGCTGCAGCTGAGGAAAAATTCTATAGTGGCTGTAATTTGCTCCGATGGCAGAGGTGGAAGGAGCCAGGGGATCAGGATGAGAACCGTCAGCTGCCAAAGGCCTCTGGAAACAGAGGAGATTCATTTTCCGAGTACGTACAGTGCAGGCGGTGTGCTGCAGGACGGAGCAGGAGCCAGGTCGCTGCTCAGAAAGTGCTGAGTGCACGGATCTGAAGCTGTGGCCTTTTCCCCCTCGCTGCATCGAGAAACAAACGCAACAAACACAACAAAAAAAAAACAACGTCAGAGCTGCTTTTTCTTCCAGGATTGGTTTTTCATATCTCAAAATTTTCAGCGTTTGTCTTGTTTTCCCCGTTGGATGAGAAACAGAAATTCGATAAAACAAGTGTTGCAGGTGTTTGGGATCAAAGCAGCCGTCTGATCGACTAAACGGTGTCATGTCGGCCTCTGAAGTGCAGCTTGTTGTTGGAGCGGGAGGATTCAGGCAACACAAGAAACATAAAAGTCAAGAGAGGAGAGGCCTCGCCTGTAAGGTTGGAGAAGTAGGTTAGTGACTTCACCGTGTTTGGCTCTGATCCCTGCAGATAATGTAGCAGGTGCCCTTGACCAAAGAGCCGGCAGACCAACAACTGTGGTGATCCACCGTCTATTTGGGAAAAAAGCCCAGAAGTCCCTGTTATCTCTGCAGAAAGGTGGAATAAACAATTACCAAGATAGCCCCTTATTTCCTCTCCTTATCTCCTTCCCTTCACCTCTATTATTTCGTTTGACTTTCCCTCCGTCATCTCGCTCTCCTTCCCTCCTCCTATCTTGCGATATAACTTCCACGGCTGGTTGATTTGGGTGAACAGAGGGAAACAGGCGAGGCTTCCACAGTTCAGGGCTCCAGAGAGCTCGCCCAGGCAGGAGCAATCAATCACAGAGTAAATCCTTCTCCTCTCAGGACTGCCGTGTGCCAGGTGACATGGTCAACAGCTGCAGAGGAGAAGAAAGCCTGCAGTGGGTCTGTGGGTTTAAATACACCTGTTCAGAGAGGAAATGAAGGGTCTGATGATTTTAGAGGAACTTCAGGTTAACCATCGACTGTTTGACGTTTCCACTCAGACTTTCAGACAACTGTCCTCACATGATGCACAGTTTTTGCTGCATTTCCTACAAACTGGTCTCTGAGATGGTCTTTCTCTGTCCTCAAAGATTCCCAGCTGTGTTTCTTATTTGGCCACACAACAGGTGCTGCTGGCAAAGACACGGAAGAGCACCAAGAAAGACTTCAAGTACCGAAAAGTGGGTTTTGGGTCTTGTTTGAAGGCGCTAACTTGATGCATATTTTGTCAGCGAGTTGGATTAAACTGTGTCAGAGGTAGGGTTCAAAACAAGAGCTGGATTTGAGGATTAGACACCCAAGAAGGTCTTGAAAAGTGCAACTTGCAGGCTGGATGTTTTTCATTTCATCATAACTTTATCAGAGAAAAGCTGCTGAGAAAACTGATGATTGTTTTTAAGGTTTTTACAAGACGAAGGGCACAAAAAAGTCGTCATTTTCAGATAAGCTACCAAAAAATGCTAACATTGCATCACATCAGTGACTCAGGCTCTGGAGATCTGAAGCATCTGAGCTGTTTGAGAGTGAAAATGGTGATTCTTGGCGTGAAAGAGTTGATTTGGACCCTTTGCTGAGTCATTTCAGCTTTAACAGTCTGACTGTATTTGTGTGAACTGATGGTTTCAAACTGACCTCCTCTCTGACCGTCGGCTCCTTGTGCTTTGTTTCTTGCAGACTTGTCTAGAGCTGGAGCGGTATCTACAAACGGAGCCCAAGCGACTCTCGGAACTCTTCGATGAGGAGCTGGACTGTCTCTTAACGCCGGCCTTCATGCAGGGCGGCGACAGTGACGAGGACCTGATGGACCCCCTCCTCCCCAGCCTCCCCGACCAGCCCAGCCCGCCGCCCTTACTGGTAACCCTCCCCAAGGTCCAGGCCAAAATCCTCCACGTGCCCCATCCCGGCAAGACCCAAGCAGAGGCTGGGATTGAAACCCTCACGACAAAAGACAACGTCCTCGCAGGTGTCAGTGCCGCTCAACTCAGCGCTGCCGTTACGTCCCTAACGCCGCCGTCATCACCAGAGCTCGGCCGGCATCTCATCAAACCCGCACAAACACTGACGGCGACGGCAGACGGTACGCTAACACTCAAACTGGTGGCAAAGAAAGTCGGGTTAGGGGCAGCCAAGCTGGTGGCGGCACGGGTGCTGCCGTCGCCGCCGAGCCGAGGAGGGGCGCTCAGTGACAGCGAGCAGGGCGGAGGAGGAAGTCTGGGAGGAGACATACCAGAGAACAAGAAAAGAGTCCATCGGTGCCAGTTCAACGGCTGCAGGAAGGTTTACACCAAGAGCTCCCACCTGAAGGCGCATCAGAGGACTCACACAGGTAAGACGCAACCAGTTCACCCACACGTGACTCTACGCTCTGATTTCTGTCATTTAAGGCTCCATGTTTAAGGTCTTTGATTCCAGGACTGAGCCTCCACTGTGAGACGAGGAGGCTTTCGTCCAATGAAGCAAATAAAGAGCTTGACTTCAGGCTATTTTTAGTCGATACCATCTTTGAGTTGGCGTGAAGAAGAAAGAAAACCGACATGTTTTGAAAATGTAACAGTCAGGCATTTTTTGTTTCTCACAAATCTGTGGTTAAAAAACGTCTTTGTTCTCGCCAGTTTGAGAAAATAGAGTCCAATCAAGTAGTTTTATTGCCAGACTCTGTACCAATCTTGGTTGTCCAGTCGAGTCAGATGACCTCAATCCCACTGAGCGAGTCTTTCCCTGCCAAAGACCAGACTGCAGGCAAATGAGCAGTCTTGGAATAAAAGCAAAGCTGGCTGCAGCCCCGTCCTGGCAGAGCAGCAACAAGAAAAGAAACCGATCGTCTGATGATGTCTGGCATCAAGTATTAAAAACGATGACCTTGTTCAGGTTCATCGAGCTCGCCCAGAAACTTTCTGTCCAGGAGAGTTAAACGGTCATAAACGGATGTGACTGAAAAGCGTGCTTTGTTGACACACTTTCTTTACAGATGATGGTCTGAGGCTCAGTGTGAACGCGCTCAGAGCCAACTCAGTTAGAAACACGTCACCGTCCTCAAACTCCTGCCAGCTCTGTTTTTATATCACCAGATGTTTGATTTTAGTTTGTTCAGCTCATCATAAAAACTCGTAAACCAAAAGCTCGTTGACTCATGATGAGTTCGTGGTTTTCAGGAGGAACCTGCAAAGATCTCAGACTTCAGGGTTTTCCCTCCGGATCAGGACTCTTCCCCTCCCTCTCTGTTGATCCTCCAGCTTTATTAATTTCCCTGTGAGCCTTGATTCCAGCTCAGTGCCAAAAAACCTTGCCTGTGTAATTGCCTGATGATTGATAGAGTGGTAGTAAATGACTTTGCGAATCCAGCCGTGTCCTCCGGGCTCTGACACGCAGCTCTGCCTGCTAACTACGGCTGCCCTCCCAGTGACCCGAACACACACACCGAACACACACCGAACACACACCACGCTGATGTTTCCAGGGGCTGCTCGCTGAGGGCTCTCCAACGGGACGGCGTGTGAGGACAGAAGCTGATTTGACTCGATGAAGATGAAACGTTGAATCCTTCCAGTTAAAGCTTACAGCACCAGTTATTTCTCATTACACACGGAAGGTTATGAAATCAAACTCAGAGTCAGCTCGTTTTTTGCGTTCAGTTTATTGACATACATGAGAGAGAAAGAGCAGCTCCAGGCGTAAACACACCTGCTGTACAAAATAAAAGCATGGAGCAGCTTTAGCTCTGGAAGCTGTTGTTCCAGGTACACTGCAAAAACTGAAATCTAAGCTTCTAATGTCACATTTAAAGCATATAGATTAAAAACACCCGTCCTATTTGACATCATTTATCACCTTAAGTGACAGATCTTCTTATTGAGATCTTGTTTATCTCTATTTTGTCAAGACACAACATACGACAGCAGAGACACGTAGAAACTGAAAAAAAACTAATGAATAGAATAAAATAAACCCCATATACCAGTGATCACAGGACTTCGTTAAAAGGGACAAAAAACAAAATCAAAACAAAAAAAACCCTCAACAGATACGAGATAAACACAGGTTGTAGGAAAGGATCGCTTCATTTTTTCACCTTTATTTGACAAAAAAATATCAGTACCATATAATGCTGATTATAGATGTGTGCTTTTTTTTTTAAATTAATTATATATTTTTTTTCCTTTTTAATATTCCAACCCTCTACTCAGAATATTTTTTCCATTTTGCGTCGTGTCGTGCTACTTTGCCCCAATTTTTAGCAACGATTTTCCCCCAAAGGTATTGCTCTTGCACCATATTTTTATATAAACTTGGTTTCAAATTCATTCTTTATTTCGATTTATAAAAATACATGTTACCCAAAAGAATAAATGTATTTATACTCTCAGGAAAAGTTTTCTTTCTGTTTTAGTGAACTCTGCTCTGACCCACTGAAGACCACACATGGAAGCAGCCTCATGTCTAACGACGCCATATTTACATGGATGTTGTGCTGATATGTTTATTTATATGCACTGTCCCTTTAAATAAATAAATGAATAGATAAATGAATAAGTAAATTTAGCCAGATTAACCCTACAAGTCCAGAAAAACATCAAACTTATTTGAGTTACTGTCTTATTACATGAAAATATACGTTTTTTTCCAGCCCATTGGCAGATTTTTTAATTTATTTATTTTTTATTTATTTATTTTGTCGTAACTAGCAATTCAGGCCTAATTTATCTGTTTTAATATCTCAGAATGAGACATTTTTCTGGACCTTATATGACTAAAAATAACACAAACACTAAGCGACGCTAAGATTTCATTTTTTTTCCAGTTAGATTTTGTTCCTCTGGAGACCAAATGGACACAGGAAGTCTTTGCTGTGCTTGCAGCCTTTAGATTTTACTCTCTGTTGCACCGTGTTTTAACTTCTCTGCTGAAATAATGACCATAATCTCTGAGGAGCATCATAACTTTGACTTCAGCAGTTGAACAACTCAGTCTGCTTTTTCAACAACAGTAACATTACTGACGCTGGAGATGGTTAGATTTACAGTTGATGCTACTTTTCAGCTCTTAAAGTGACAGTAACACAAAGATATGTTCACTCCTTGGATGTCAGTAGTCAACATGGCCTCTGATTTGCTGTATTGTAGTTAAAGTAAATAAGTCAGACTCTCTTTCTCTCTCTCTCTCTCTCTCTCTCTCTCTCTCTCTCTCTCTCTCTCTCTCTCTCTCTCTCTCTCTCTCTGTCACTCACCTGCACCATGAGGCATATTCCACCTGCAGCCAGCATTAGCCAACTTTAGCTAGCTTAAGCCGCAGCATCATTTTCAGTATCTGTTCTGCTTCACGGCCTCCAGGAGTCGTCATCCGGCGTTAGCAGTTTCTCGGTGTTCACCAGGATTACTCTTCATCGCCCGGGGACCGCGTGCTGTATTAGCTCCCTCAACCTTGGCATCATTAATCCAGCGTGTTACAGGCTTATATATGATCCCAGTGACCATCTCATGGCTGTAAGTGCAGCATTACATCGCAGGGCAGCACCTAGCATAGCCCGGGGACCTCGCTGCTGTAGCTTTATTATAAGTAATCCAGACTGCAGCAGCTAGCTTTCTGTTAGCCTGGCCGCTAGCTGCAGTATCTTTAATCTTCTGATGATTGTATAGTTGAGTCACACCAAGCAAAGATGAGCTTTTAGAGGCCGGATCATTCACTGAGAAAGACAGACCCCCCGAAGCAATGCAACCTCTCTGCTCTGTGTGTGTGAGTGTGTGTGTGTGAGTGAGTGTGTGTGTGTGTTTGATATAAATGTGGGGGCGGCGTATTCCCTCCCGATGTGTTCACTACAAGCACAGCACTGTGGTTTAATTAGCTTAATCCTCTTTTTGGGTTATTATGACCATAAATCATTGAACATACATGTAGGGAGGGATTAGCGTAGCGGAGACTACGGGGAGGAGCGACCGCAGAAAGCCTGCACAACATCAATGCACTTACTGTCACAGAGAGCACACCAGAGGCCATTAGAAACATCATTACAGTGAGCTCTGTCAGGAGGATTCAGTGCATGTGCTGCAATTCCACATAATGCTGGCAATAATATGCCTCTGTTTGGATCCCGTGCCGTTTCCTGGAGCTGCAGCTCGACTTTCGATTCAGGTTTATGTCCTGATACTGTATGAAAATGTTCAATTAGGGATGAGCTGCTGCTTTAATACATGCACAAATTAATTCAGTGAAGCTCCCACAGAACGCCGGTCCCGTGTTTCTGTGCTGCAGCCAGCGTTTTCAGGGTCGTCTTTGTCACTCTCTTGGATCTGGTGGGATCTTTAAAAACAGTAATAATTGTATCATCCTTATTACTGAAGCAGCAGTCCAAAAACAATTCACTTAACGACGTACTTGGCAGCTGAGATAGCAGAATAGACGGGCAGTTTTGGAAGGAGTTTAGGAGTGCCTTTCAAACGTCCTCGCTGTACTTAATGAAATTTTGGAAGAGAGCGTTGACTGGGAGTGTGGGCGCATCCCCGACAATAGCAAACATACCTCATGCGTGATAAACACACTTACAGTTTGCACCAAGCTGCTGTCGGATAAAAGAAAACAGACGAGTTAAACACAGGTAACCACCTTTTTGACTGACGGATCCTCAATATCTGCATTTCCATTTATCGAATATCAGAATCCAACCCATCGTCTGATTTCAGAGTTCTTTTGTGGTGTGACATTTCTCGGGGCCGTAAGCGTGTCAACACGTTCAGGCAGCACCTGAAATGCCCGACAGTTCAGTGCTGTGTGACATTTAAATGTTCTCTCTGACATTTTCAGGTTTGCAAACAAATATTTTACCTTTTGGAAGTCCTGACGGACGCTCGCAGTGATCCGTTTCATTTGGATCCGACTGTTTAGAAATGCTAATAAACAGCGTTTTCTAATAAGGAGTTCCTTGAATACCAAGTTGTCCATAGTTTCTCAGAGATTTGTCCTGTAGAAAAATTAAACACCGATCGATCAATCGGCTGATCGATTGGTGCTGTTTGACATATGAAACCGATCTTATCGAACCAACCCAAACCTTGTGATTTCCTTTATGTGTATCCGTCATCACACATGTTTAAGTGCTGTCAATCATCGGGTTTGACACCTGCCTCCTCGCGGCGGTTACACACATTAGAAATAACTGGGATGGTCAGTGTTGGTCTCACCTGATGTTTTAGGTCATAAAGCAGCATCACGGTTGATTTTGGTCGGTTTCAGCACCAGATAAAATCTCCTGACTGGAGCTTTAACACACCCTCATGCTAATAACTTCAGCTGCATTCATTTGGTGACTTGTTGAAGCTGCATCATTTCAAACGTCTGCTCAGGAGGTTTAAGATATGGAGCAGGTTTCAGTCTTTCATTTCTGAGTTCAGGACCAAGATGCTAAACACAGACTGGACCGTCGCCTCCTGGTGGCCTTGTTCCGTTTGTAAATGACGTTGAAGCAGCCGCTGCGTTAGTTTATAATAAGCGGGAAACTCTTCACAGGAGCTTTAAGGCCACGTAAACATGATTTAATGTTGAAGTCGTTCATCTTTGTTGTCGTGTTTCGGTGTGTGAGGTGCGTCTCTTGGTTTTTAGGATGAAATAAAACCTGCACGGCAGACGGGGTCTGACTTTTAAAGAGAGACTCCTCCTTTATCCTCAGCAGGTAACTCCACAAGCTCATGTTGGAAAACCCCCTGCTGTAACCCCAGACCCACACACACACACACACACACACACACGCAGGCACACACACGCAGGCACACACACAAATACTCCACTCCTCTATACACCCACTGAATCCAACCTCCAACCTGCTCTCTCTCCCTCACTCTCTCTCTCTCTCTCTCTACTTGCTCATTCACTTTGGGTTGCCAAGCAACTGCATCACACTCTTCCATAATTGGTTGGTGGCTGCTTGATTGTCCATGCCTGTTAATCTCTCTCTCCTCTCTCTCTCTCTCTCTCTCTCTCTCTCTCTCTCTCTCTCGCCCACCCACCCCCCTCTCTCTCTTTCTCTCAGTTGCTAGGTGACTTTATCACGCATCCTTGCCTTGCTGTGCTATAATTGGCTGGCGTCATGGTTGCTGTGGCGTCAGGCCCGAGCTGGCCTTGCTTCATTCCTCTGACAGTGTGTGTGTGTCTGTGTGTGTGAGTGTGTGCTATAGCATCTATATCTCTGTGTGTGAGGAAGTGTGTGTCTGTGTGTGTGTGTGTGTTTGAGGGGGGTCCTATTGAAGGAGGAGTGGAAGCTCTGGCCAATTACAGAAGACGGGTGTGAAACGGCCGCCTGTCTGGCACCTGCGGCCCCCACTCATACCCCATATCACACACACACACACACACACACACACACACACACACTTATAGACATGCAGGTTGAGAGTGTAGCATTTCTCCAGCAGGATAAGCTGCCAAGTGGTTTGCTATTGTATGTGGAAAATATTGGTGCTGTATTGAGTCCTGAGTGAGGAGGACTCTGAGGATGAGGAGGAGGATTTACTCTCTCAGATTTCGCTGCTGTTGATTCACCTCAGAGGGAAACCAGGAAGAGTCTGTTCAAGAATCAAACCCTCTGGATGTGTCTGAGTTCCACTTTTACCTTGAAAGCACATGAAATATTGAACGTTTTACTCTTAATGTGTGAATCTAAGAATCCTATAATTTTATAAATCCTTTATTTTGACGGGATAAAAATCTATCATCCCATATATCCCAGTATTTCCAGTGTGTGTTATAAACTCTGTAACAAACATCATCTACTGTGCAGTATAGATTATCCACCATGTGATAAACATCAATCACTGTGTAACGTACACTTCCAATGAATCAAATGTGTAATATTTGTTGTCCAAACACACAATCCAACATGCATTATTCATTCTAAACAGTTTAATATACGTCATCTGCCGCTCAGGGTACAATGATTACTGTGCTGTATCCACCATCTACCATCCAACATACATTAATCAGTGTGCACAATGCATTATCACACACACACACTGTGTGTTTGAATGTGCAACATACGCTGCCTAACATGCAAGACACATTATCTGTGCAGTTATTTATGCATTACTCACTGCGTGTAAAATGCATTTTTCTATAGAGCTCATGTATGTAAAGGTACTTAGGATGCATGAGTGGCATGCACTTCAACTTCAACTTCTTTATTTAAAAGGGGACAGCGCAATTTCATAAAACACAGGATTACACAAGGTTAAAAAAGCCAGAATTAGCCAAAAGGCTAGTTTTCATCTGTAGTCCCCTGGCCATGGTGTAAAACAGGCAATAAAATACATTTTTAAAAATGAATGAGAGAAAAAAAAATAAAATAAAATAAAAAAATTGAAAAATAAAAAGGAAAAGAAACAAAGAAGAGAGAAAGAGAAAAAAAGAAAAAAGAAAAAGAAAAACAATATAATACATAAGAGAACACTTACTTTACAATTTAGAGAAAATACATCACAAAATTTTATCACAACAGGCTCATCTTTTAGTGGTGCCAGCTGTAAGTGTCAATAAGCCACATTTTCAATTTTTTTGTGAAGGCCTTGTATGTTGTGAGCAGTTTAACCTCCTTGGGTATTGAGTTCCACGCACTCGCGCTCCTTACTGACCAGGCAGACTTACTAAAAGTGCTCCTGCACAGAGGGATGTAACAGTCACCTCTGACAGAGCCTCGAGTGACACGCTCAAGGCTGTTTCTTTTGCTGATGAACTCTGCCAGAGGATCAGGAGCCAATTTATGCAACACTTTATACGTCAGTTTTAAGTCTGCAAATGTGTGGAGACTATCCCAGTTTAAAATACTGTATTTTTTTAAAATTGCACAATGATGATAGTGCCTAGGTTTTTTGTCCATAACTTTGATTGCTTGTTTATATAAGATTTCCAATGGTTTTTTTGCACTCTGACCAGCCTGGGACCAACTGCTTAGGCAATAGCTGAAGTGAGTGAAAATCATTGCATTCAAGTACATTTTTGCGGCTTCGGTTGACATTTCATTTCGAATTGCACGAAAATTTGCAAGATTTAATTTGATGTTTTTACACAATTTGTCAATATGGGCTTTAAAGGAAAGCTCTGAATCTATTATTATCCCTAGATATTTATATTGGCTGACAATTTGTAGTTTTTCTCCATTAACATGTATGTCGGGGTCAGATGATACTCTATTTATTTTAGTGAAGTACATGCCTACAGTTTTAGAGACGTTTAGCTGTAGACAGCACTCCTGCACTAAAGGAGCATTCCTCATATTTTTGTACACAGGTTAAAATAAGAAAAGCATTTAGCTGTAAAAGTTTCCATCGTATTTTTTTGTGATTTAGAGTTTTTTAAGCGTCCGTTTGTCTTTGTTAAAGTCTCTGCTGTGGTCACACTGACAACACAGAGTTTCAGAGGAGCTGCTGAAACACAGCGAGTTCCTCCAGCTCCTCCCGGGGGTTCAGGCACACGCTGCTAGATTAAGTCCCTCAGATTGTTCCCTCCTGTGGTTCCCAACAATTTTGCCTCCTACAGAGGAAATGTCTCGGAAATGTTTCTGTCGGATGATGACAAAAGACAAAAAAAAAAAAAAAAAACCCAAACCTTCAGTGGACGCTCGTGCTCTTCCTCATTGGCTTCAAACACCGTCCAGATCATCTGCATCTGCCTTCTTGATCCTTCCTGTCATCTCTCAAACCTCGTGGCCACTTTATCGAGTTATTTTATGATACAAAGTCCTTTATGACCTCAGTTAAAGCCCCTAACTGGCAATCAAGCTTACAACCCTGCGTTAAAACCCATTAGACTTTTATAGTCTGAGCTCCAACAAGATGCCAATCTCCAGCAGAGCGCACCATCAGTTTAACATTAAACAGGGATATAAATCAGTGCATTCATAACAACCTGTTGATATTAATCCAAACAGGCTTGTTTTCTACCTCTGAAGCCAGTCTCGGTTGAGTGTCTGGAGGAGGAGGAGGAGGAGGAGGAGAAAGAGGAGGAGGAGGAGGAGGAAGCCTCCAGCTCTTAGCCTCAAGCTAGAGAAGAGAAGTGGACTACAAGCCTGAGTTATATTTCTAAGATTTGGCTCCTGCTGTGGCTCATGTTGGTTTCGATGGTAAAGAAGTGACTCTTTCCATCTTTTATATAAACTAATATTTGTTTATGTGTTAAATAGCTGCTCAAAATGGACAGAAAATCCATAATTGTGCTTCAGCTTTTTTAAAAAGACCGATAAAAGTAACTGTTGATGGATAACAAAGGACATTAATCTCTGATTTTTTAACAACAAATCCAAAATTCCAGACGAGCTGGAGGAGGAAGGTCTCTCTGCTGCAGATCCGGGTTGTGTAAATCAGAGTTTGACTGACTGCTGGAGATTTGACTGAAGAATTTGAATATGTAAATCCATCAGAGAGCAGCTCGTGATGTGGAATCCATTTAGTCTGAGAACAACTGCGTCACCTTGCAGTCACGTTGTATCAGCGGATGAAAGACGCCTCTGATCAAAGGGACACAGGAAGTGCAGGGAAATAAAGTGGAAGGGGGCAGCACTCACAGTTGGATACATTTCTGAAGCACATCATCTTTTACCTGTCGTTGCATCACCTGTCTGTGAACGCTGCTCCCGCCTCACGTATTTGTCCACGGAGGGCTACTTTTACAGCAGGTCCTATTTGGAGACGAGGATTCAAAGGAGGCGAATTTAGGAAGGTTCAAAAAAGCAATTTTAGATTATGTTGGAGTCCTGTGGGTAAACAGAGCGACGATAAAGAAAGTACAAGGAAGCTGCGTTGTTTTCCTTTGTGTTTCCAAAACTACGTGACTCTTTCATCAAGAGCTGGAGAATATTTCATGAGAGTCACCCCGGACTTCTTTGACATGCAAATCTGCAGGAGCAACCGCGACGTGTCTGACGTGTTTTCTGACATTCAATCATTTCAGCAACAGAAAGACTTCAGCTCCTCTCATGTTTGCACTCCTGAAATTTGAGCTGCCTCTCAAATTTAGGTTTTGAAGAGAAAAAAAGTGATTGTTGTCATATTTTTATTTAGAGTAATAGTTGTTCAAGTGTGAAGTGGGTGGTTCAGCTCTTCTTTGCTGCTGCTCTCCCTGCCTCAGGCTTTTGCATTCTAATTCAGTCCGTGGAACAGAAACTTACTGCATGCAAATGATTTAATACTTTGAGGAGAGTGGTTCTGGCTGAAGAGCCTTTTTGTCCCTTTCAGGACACCATTACAGAACCTGAAGTCCTTGTGAGCACATCTTTTCTTTTTGCAGCCAGACTTTCCTCCAGCACGCAGCCAAACGTTTGCTTTCCTCATTAGTTCCACTTACTTTTGGATCGTGTGTGTTTGTGTTTGTCTCCTTAAGAAGATTGGTGTGTGCTGCGATGGCAGAGCAAGGGCTGCTGGGACATCTGGCAAACTGAGTGTAAGCTGCTGTATTACTCCCCATTAGGAGTCATTAAGACCCCAATTATAGTTACCACCCCCCAGTTCACACACACACACACACACACACTCCAGGGGTCTGCAGTGCGGCTTTGACACTTTTTTTAAATGTGCAGAGCAGAAAATGAAGTGTGTGTTTCTTTTTATTAATACTTTAAATATCGTAAAGTTAACGGACTCGGACGCTGTTTCGGCAGAGGCAGAGAGTTTCCCGCCGTATTAATTTCGATAAGGCTGCGGGGACTTCTATCTTTTATTTATTCTTTCATTATTTGTGGTTTGAAATCATGGCCTGCATAAAAAAGCTGCAGATACCATAAAGCTTCCACCTCCTGCATGAATGAACCCGATAAGTAACTCCATTTCTTTCAGCGTCTTCTGGCTCTGCAGCAGCCTGCACCTCTGCATCCTCATGCAACAAGTAAAGCCGAACAGCACCCGTCCAACAGCAGCGAGCAAAGAGGAATTTATGGCTTTAATTGACTCTAAGAACATTTTCTCACATCACGTAAACACGCTGGATTCTGTAAAACCCTCCCGCTGCTGTAAAGTTTGAACTCATGAGATGATAAAACCTTTGTGCAGTGTGTTCATGTCTGAACTCTGCTAACTGGACCCCCCAGACTGAACCCAGAGTGGAGTGTGTGAGTTATATATCTGGAGTGAAATGAAGCGCTGCATCTATACGCTCAAACCGGCTCGTGAGAGTGAAGAGATGAGGTTTCCTGTGGAAGCCTGCGAGCAGCAGCAGGGGGCTGTGTTCACTGAGAAACGACGAGTTCAGTATGAAGTAGAGGAGAAACTGCAGCTGTGCAGAAACAAACACAGTTTAAAAAATACAATAAATGCTTCTGTCACACTGTTGGACGTAGATCTGTTCACTTTATAACTCAGAGTCTGTGAGAGGACATCTGAAAGAGCTCTGTGCAAATGAAGGCCAATCATTAAGTCTGTTTTAATTAGTCTGTATTTAATTATTCAGATTATTAATGAGTTTAACTGTCAGTGGAAAGGTTTGTTTTTTGTCATTTCTTTCAGTTTGAATTACTTTTCTGGAAAGGAAAGGAAATGAAATGAGAGGAAAGGAAAGGAAATGAAAGGAAATGAAAGAAAAGGAAAGGAAAGGAGGGGAGAGGAGAGGAGAGAAGAGGAGGTTAGGAAAGGAAAGGAAAGGAGGGGAGAGGAGAGGAGGTTAGGAAAGGAAAGGAAAGGAGGGGAGAGAAGAGGAGAGGAGAGGAAAGGAAAGGAGGGGAGAGAAGAGGAGAGGAAAGGAAAGGAAAGGAAATGAGAGGAAATGAAAGGAAAG